>JANAVB010012198.1:14524711-14741517 GCA_029216955.1 Iris pallida
TATATATATATATATATATAATATATATATTAATTATATATATATATATGTTTGCAAAAACAAAGTTGAAGAACTTTATTGATACAAACTTTGTAAAAGATTACAATTTGAATTCTGGGAATGGTACAACTTTAGGAATCCAATCTAGATGACGATTGCTTTTCCCTTGGACGATGTGAACTCTGAAGACGAAGCCTTTGAAGTTGAGAACAACTCTGGAATTGAAGGCAGAAAGCCTCGAAAGTTGAAGGCAAAAGCCTCGGAAGAATGCAGCAGCACTTGGGCAAGAACTTCTGAACTCTCTGATCTTTGATTCGTGATCCCTTTGAATGGAGACTTGAAACTCTATTTATAGAGTTCTGAGAAATAACTAACTTTTAGTTATTCTAGACTGCGCATGATGGATTGCACAACAATTGGTTTGCGCAGCAATGGACTGCGCAGGCAGTTGCTGGATCATGGGTTAACTGTCTGGGACACATGGCATCATTTGATTGAAATGCGCATGATCGTGCATAGGCAGTTGCCACGAAATGAGCAATTGATGGCATGAATGCCACGTATACTTTATCATTTATACTGGTAGAATGCGCACATTGAACTGCGCAGACTTTGGTTTATGCCAACTTGATTTGCGCAGGAAATGGATTGCGCCAACTTGATTTGCGCAAAAATGGATTGCGCTGCCAGCTGTCCTCGAGCGTCGTGCTGCACGATTAAACGAACGGCCGCCTCGATCTTCGTGCTGTCAGTTGTCAAAAGATTTAATTGTGTCAGATAATGATGACTTTTGCCACGTCAGCTTGCGCAGTTGAGAGTGTGCGCAATCGATCCTGCGCAATCTGAATGGTGCGCAATCATGTTGTCTGCGCAAGTCATCTGAAAGTTGTATTTCTTGATTTTCTGACTTTGTTGATGTGTGCCACTTGATTTTTTAGGACCTACAAGACCCCCTTCAAAGTTTTTGAAAGTTGAACTTATTCAAAATTTTGAAATACTTTGAATTTTAAAATTTGAATCAATTTGCGCATGATGTAAGCTGGCTACACAATCTGAGGGATTGTCCATAATTTTATGCGCAAACTGAGACAGCCGTTTCGTTTTCGAAAACTATAAATAGCTCTCTTCTTTATTTCATTTCTTTACTTTGCCTCCTTTGAGTTTGAGAGGAAAGAAATTTTCGAACTTCGACTTCCTTCTCCGACGATCTTCATGGCGCCCCGATGATCCTCCGCAGCCGATAAGGGCAAGGCCCCGGCCGAATCATCAAATAGAGCTGCGCGACGAGCTTCTCGTCATGAATCCGCGCACCCTGCAATGTCAGGTAGAGAATTTTTAATCAAAAACCCTTTTTAGGGTTTTGATATCACTGTTCTTCAAAATCCATCTTTTTTTTAGAGATGTGATCATAATGCGCCACCCTTTTTAGGGTTCTGGTTGCATAAATCAGTTAACTCTTCATTTTTATGAAGAGCGACTTTCTGCACAATCGGTTGAACTGCGCTGGCAGATGTCAGCGCAATCTGATGATTTGCGCGAGATAGTCAGCGTAAACTAATGGCTGTTTGTTCGCGCAGTCTGATGTTTCCGCAAACTGATGCTGCGCAATCTGATGTTGCGCATTCTGATTTTGCGCAAACTGATGACAGAATCTTTGACTTAACTTGTACTGATTTTTATTTTCTCTGTCTGATGCAGTTAATGTGAGAGAAGATCCAGAATATAAACTTTTGTGGGAACTCTTTCAGAGTCAGAGTATAAAGAGGATCTCTCCCATGTACATTATCCCCAGTATGATCTGCCGACCTTCCGGCAGGCGATTCTGATATCTCATGACAATGAGACTCTACTGTGTTTAATGAATGGACAGCCCTTGGAATCAGCAGACGCTGTTATTCATAAGAAACCTTTATTTTTGTTTGGTGAGGCTTTTGAGAAAAGCTCTCAACCAAGGCCGAGGATAGAGGAAAGAATAGTCCATCAGGAAGATAGGTCCTTCTTTATACCAGATATTGCCCGCTGTCTCCCTTTATCCCGGTATGCTCATACGAGCTATCCGAGAAAGATGGAGTGGAACATCACTCTTTTCCAAGACGCCCGTGTAGGGAAAATTTTCGTGAAGAAGGGGCCAAATAAGAAGGATATGTTCTACAGCTCCTCTGATCGATAGAGTGTCTTGTTGAGAGGCTTGAGACCCGGTTGCATTCCGCCAGAGAACTCCTCTTTGTTGATGCCTGTCAGAACACCGATATTTACAAACGAATTTGCAAAAGCTGAAGAGAAGTACCCCGAACAGGATATCAGATTGACTGGATTGGTGAATCCAGATTACAGGAGATGGAATTGTATTGCCAATTGGATTCTGACAACATTTGAAGACAAACTTCAACAGATCAATCTGTACCAAGCAGTGCACGCCACTGTTTATGGTTTTGCACCCAATCCACACATGTTCTTGGCCTTGGCTGAAAGATACAATTATAGGACAGGAACTTTTATGACCCCTGGTGGAGAAATTGGGTTTGCACTCCACGAGATAAAATATATCTCGTAGTTGCCAATGGCAGACGCTCCATATGAAGAGTTTGTACCCACTAATGATGAGTTGGACAAACTTAGAAAGGAAAATACAGCAATGGTAGCAGTATTCGAGGAACTGCTATGCCATTACAAGATCTGTTCCCTGTTTTATAAGAGTGCCACAGCCAACACCTGTTATTCTTCGAAATGGTTATCCTATCTGTTCCTTAACCACATAGAAGAGAAGAAGACTAAGGAAAATGACAAATGCTATCCTAATTTCTTCAAACCTTTGAGCAATACAGAAGTTATGAAGCTGATGGAAGAAAGTGGTAATTTTGATAAACAAATGAAAGATGATTATCAATATCCTCCTTTAAAGAAAGGGGACACTCTGGAGAGTTACTTGAGAATGGGCTATAGACCCATGTCAAAAGAAGCCCAACTGGCAGGGTTTCTGATATACTGGCTTCGACGGTTTGTGGTTCCCGGATCCAGTGCTGTGGATCGCTTTCAGCGCGGCGTTCTTTTTGCCGCTGTCAAGTTAGTCTTTGGCTATAAGGTGGACCTGTTATCAGCGATGACTTGCAAATTAAATGCCAGTCTTCGTCTATATGTCGATTTGATGCTGAAAGCAAAATGAGAGAAAGAGTTCCCTCGCTTAGAACTGCCATACATATATCTATTTGGATGGTTGTTTCTCCTACTATCCCACTTTAATGGACCCCGGCATGGGACCGGTTGATGGCAGCTTTCTGCGAAGGTACTCTCATGGTAAATGGAAGTACACTTCTTTGAGCGAGTGCAGATATGTTCTAAATCTGAATAGAGGATGAAACTTTTGTTGCGCTCCTCTTCCTGCTGGACATGATCAGATGCCAACAAACATGGTGGACTCAAAGATGCAACCTCTAAACCGTGTAGCCTTTGAATGGTTGAAGACAATTCGACCGTCTTACACTACAAGAAAAATGATTTTTTCCAACGTTTTATTAGCGTTGGCAAAACTGTGCAAAACGTTGGCATAGGCGTTACCGACGTTTGTTCAACGGTTTTTTGCAAACGTCGTCGTTGCTCTAGTTGGCAATTTACGACATTTACGCAAAATGTTGGCATAGGGTTTAGACGACGTTTATAAACGCCATTAATTGTTCTATAATGATTACCATATTTCCAACAGTTTCTCACAAAAATGTCGCAAAAGAGAACTTTCCAACATTTTTTGAAACGATGAGTTTTCCCAACCTTTTCCCAAAAACGTCGAATTTTGATTTCCTAACCATTTTAAACAAACGTTAGGTTTTGTATGGCCAACTTTTTTCAAAAACTATTGGGGTTTTTTTTGGAACCAGGTAAATTGTTTCGGGAATCGCTCCCACTGGGATTCGAACTCCTGACCACTCGGGTCGCATGCATCTCTCTTAACCACTAGGCTAGAGGTCATTTGCTATATATATATATATCCCAACATATTTCCATGTATAAAGCAGACTTTTTTTAATTTAGTCAATGGTTCACCTTAATTTCCATAAACAAAATCTGCCTAATTTATGTAGGATTAGAAAAAAAAATTCCTTCACACGTCAAATAAGTGTAAATGCCCAAAAAAATGTCAAAGAAATGTCGAAAAGGGTTTCCAAATATGTGACATGCTTCACAAAACGTTGGTATATTGCTCGACGTTTAAAGAAAAATGCAGGTAATTAACAATGTTTGTTTTCAAAATGTTGGTATATTTCTCGACGTTTAAAGACAAACGCAGGTAATTGTCGAATGTTGGTATATTGCTCGACGTTTAAAGAAAAATGCAAGTAATTATCAATGTTTGTTTTAAAAATGTTGGTATATTTCTCAACGTTTAAAGACAAATGAAGGTAATTGTCAACCTTTGTTTAAAAACATTGGTATATTGCTCGACGTTTAAGGGCAAACGCAGGTAATTATCAACGTTTGTTTACAAACATTGGTATATTGTGCGACGTTTAAAGACAAATGCCGGTCATGACCAACGTTTTTTTAAATACGTCGTTATATGCTAACTTAGCCAACGTTTACAAAAATGTCGGAGGAATAAACGTTGGAAAAGACCTATTTTCTTGTAGTGTTATTTGGTATACCGGTTCGAGGAGGAATGTTACTTAGAACCATATCTCCCCAGCCGATTTGCTCGGCAGTTTGGATATGATCCAATTCTATGTGGGAAATGCAATCACCTGCCTCCAAGGCAAGGGTTTTTTGATAGACGGGCCCGAGCCTGGGCTTACTATAATGCCCGTGATACGAAGGCCATATTCTCGATGCCAACAAATAGCACTCATGGTCCTAGGATGCTATTTACTTATTCAGTATTTTACACATCCGCGAACACTTTTGCTGAGAATTTTAATCTCGCAGATAGTTTCGCTTCTTCGACGAGATTGAAGAAAGGAAGAATTGCTCTGTCAATCCCTATAAATGATGATGTGCACGAGCCGGCAGATGCACCTTTGGAAGTTTCGAGGGATATTATGTTCCCTCAAGAAGTAAATACAGCAATGCGTATCTCTCTGAAAGTGGGTAAATCTCCAGCAAAGAAAAGGAGAAGAAAGGAGCCTCCTGCTCCAGCAGCAAAGAAAAAGTTGATTTTAGATCACTCTTCTGAAAGGATCACCACTCGATCTCAGTCTCGGACAACTGGCCGGGTCAACTCAACAAGAAGAGGCTACCATACCAACTTCCATCCAGAAACAAGTTGAAACTATCAATATAGAGAGCCCTGAGAGGCCATTGAAAAGAAAGAAGCTGGCCCAAAGAAGGAATCGAGCCTTGTCTTCAATGGTGATGGATGCTGCAGCTGGATTAATTTTGCCCTCTCCTACTCCTATTTCAGAGCCTAGGAATAAAACTCCTAGTCCTGAACATAGAGAGGAGGTTGAGCAAAGGGCAAATCTTTCTCCGAAAAACTCCCGCTACCGGTCCTCGAGGTATAAAATGAAATTAGCAATCTTCTTTAAAATAGATTTGATAGCTAATATTTTTATTTGTATTTCTTGCAGATCTTGATACTCTTCCAGCACCTCCGACGGACTTGGCTATAGTGCCCGTAACAACGGTGGTTGTTAGTAGTAGTCATCATCTATTTTGTGGTTCTGAGGCGGGCAGTAGCCAAGCTATTGCGGCTGAAGTGACTTCTGCTCAGCTGGAGTCTATTCCTGCAGGGGATAAGCCTATTGCTGGATCGAACCAAGGTAGGACTGTCTTCATTTAATCTTCTTGGTTATTGGCAAACGACTGACAATTTTACTTTTGCAGAGGAACAAACAGGAGGGGCGAATAGCTCTACTCTGGCTCCTTTGTTTAAAGAGCCTGCCATCCAGACACAAAGGATCGAGCATCCTGCTGCCTCGTGTTCAACAGAAGTAGCTGCGACTCCTAGGACTCTGGAAATTAATCAACAAGTTGTTCAATCATTCACCAGATGCTTCTTTGAATCGTTGAGACCTCTAGTTCATAAGATGATAGACAAAGAGGGAGCTGATTTCTTTATGGTTAGAAACCCAACTTCTCTTTTAGTAAGGGCTATAAGGGAGCAAGGAGACGAAGCTCAGGCCACTCTTCTTGACCACATATTGAATGAATTAGAAGTCTCCATAAAGAAATATAAGGAGCTCAAAAAGAAGGAAATAGAATCTCTAGTGCAGGCTGAGTTCGAGTGAATGGCCCAAGCAGCTGATATAGAAAGGATGAATCTTCAAAATCTTTTAGAAGCTTACTCCACAAAGTCTGCTGAATACAATTCCAAGCTAGAATCAGTAACTCTAATAGCTGAAAGAAAAGGACAGAGAACTGCTGAACTGAGAGCAAAAATTGTTCATCTCCAGCAAGAATTAGAAGAGGAAACTGCTAATCATCAACTTGTGATTGAACAATTCAATGTCTTGCTTCAGGAGAAGGATGAGTACGATGCAACTCATGGTGCAGAGATTACCCGCCGGACTGTAAACATGCCCGTTTTTAATGAAGAAACCGGGATGGAAGAGGCTAGAAGGAGGGTGACATCCACTCATGAAGAAGAGCTGCAGACTCTGAAGCAGCAGATCGATAATTTGATCATTCCTCCTTCTTAATAGAACTTTTTGTATCTTTTGTCGTAGATGTGTTTTTGTAATGCCTCGATAAATAAAAGACATTTTGCTGTGGCTCCATTATTTGTTGCATATCTTATTTAGATATAAATAATAGAGATAGAAAATATATTCAGAGGTGCGAGACATGATATATTTCTTGTAGAAAATAAATATTCATTATATCTGCTCAGAGGTAATATGGACGTGGCAGAATATATTGAATACTATTATTTCAATTGACAACTTAATCAAAAATGACAAGTTGCTGATATGGATGTGAGATGAACGGAAAAACCGTCAAATGATAAAACGAACGAATAAACCGTCAAGTGATAATGAATGAATGGGCGAACCGTCAGATGAATGTGATGAACGGACGGACCGTCAAGTGAATTAAGTGAACGGATGAACCGTCAAGGGAATTAAATGAACGGATGAACAGTTAAGTGATGATGAATGAACGGGCGAACTGTCGGGTGATAATGAATGAACAGATGAACCGTCGGGTGAATGTGTCGCTTCGTTGTTTGAGAAATCTCTGCCTATAAATAGGATAGACATCTGACAGGAATAAGCACTTTCACTTTTCAACATAAAAATGCCATCTGAAGATGCACTCAAGAAGACTGAGCTCGCCCCGAAGGTTGAAGAAGACGTTAAAGAACGTCCTGTCGATCCAAATCAGCCAAAGGAAGCAGAAGCAGGCGAAGGTTCGTCTGTACCCAAGCCACCGAGAGACATCCTGGACTTTCTGCTTGAACTAAGAAGGACTGAAGAAGAAGAAGCCATGAGGATGGCTGCCTGCAAGTTCCTCGTGGGTTCCAGCAAAGAGGTTCTCGGTTCTTTTGCTGACCGTGTTTTTGAAAAGGACGGTAGTGGTCCGCGTCCAAATGTAGAGAAGGATGATAGTGATCTTCCTTAATATCATGTACTATCATTCATGATTAAATAAAATTTTATTTATGAACATGAACTTGTCTGATGATTTACAAACATTTACATTTACACATAGTACTTTTTAAGGAATTTGCCATTGATAGGCATTATTGTAACTCGTCCATCCAGTTCTGAGAGTTGATAAGCTCCATTTGAGAAGACTTTGCTCACAACGTATGGACCTTCCCACTTTGCGTCGAACTTGCCTTTGCTCATATGAGTCATAGTCATAGGACGTCTGACTGTTAAAACAAGTTCTCCTTGCTGAAAGGCTCTGACCTTCACTTTACGGTTGAAAGTCTTCGAGATGCGGGCTTGATATAACTCAATATGTTGTTGAGCCATTAATCGCTTTTCATCCAGTGCCTCCAATTCTTGAAGTCGAAGAAGGTCATTGTTCTCTGTAGTGAGCTCGTTAGCAATGGCAATCCTTAAAGAAGGAATTTGAAGTTCCAGAGGAAGAACAGCTTCACAGCCATATACCAAAGAGAAAGGTGTAAAACCCGTAGGATTGCGGACCGTAGTTCGGTAGGCCCATAGACATTCACCAAGCTTTTCACTCCAATTCCGTTTGTTGGTAGATACAAACTTTTTGAGAAGCTTGATAATAGTTTTGTTGAAGGCTTTAGCTAAACCATTAACAGCAGGATTGTAGGCAGTCGAAGCGACATTATCAATCCGGTGATCATCACAGAATCTGGTTAATTTCTGGCTGATGAATTGCGGTCCGTTGTCATGAATAATTCGTCGAGGGACACCAAATCGATAAATGACATGGTGTTTGACGAAGTTGATAACGCTACTGGTCTTGACTTCAACCAAGGGTATAGCTTCAGCCCACTTAGAGAAGTAATCTGTTATTGCTAAAATGAACCGATGTCCTCTAGAAGAAGGGGGATTAATAGGACCTATGACATCCATGCCCCAAGCTTCGAAAGGCCAGGAAGCAGTTGTCGGATGTAGAAATTCTGAAGGTTGATGAATGAAGTCTGCATGGATTTGACAGGCTCGACATTTTCTTGCATATTCGATGGCATCTGATACCATAGAGGGCCAGTAGTAACCCATTCTTCGGATACGATCCTGTAGTTTAGGACCGGGCTGATGTGCTCCGCAAACACCATCGTGAGCTTCACGCAGTACTTGTTTTGCTTCATCACCAGCTAAACAGCGTAGAAGAAGACCGTCATAAATCCGTCGATAGAGAGTCTTAGTGGTTTGATTATAGTAGAATCATAGAGATCGTCGTCAAATACTTGTAGCCTCCTTAGGATCTTCGGGGAGTATGTCATGAACTACGAAGTCGATGAAAGGAGTTCTCCAATCTTCATTGATATCATTAATTTCAGCAAAATTACTGAATTCAATGTTACGATTGTTTTCTACGCAAAACAATTCTCGATTAGAAATAACCACCACTTGTTGTCTTCTGATGGGGACAGCTAAGACTGCTGCAAGATTGGCTAAGGCATCTGCTTCAGTGTTACATGCTCGGCGTACATATTCAATAAAGAAAGCTTTGAACGATGTAGCCATGTTGATTGCTGCCTCAAAGTAAGGTACCAGATCTTGATGACGGACTTCATAAGTTCCTCTAACTTGGTTGACAACCAGCTTAGAATCGCCATAAACTTCGAGATATTCAATATTCAATTGCTTGGCTAATTGAAGACCAATAAGTAGAGCATTGTACTCTACTATGTTGTTAGAGCAAAGCTCATCTAGAGAGTAGGCTCTTTGGATAGTTGATCCGTCTGGAGAAACGAGAACAACTCAAACTCCTGCTACAATAGCACCATTAGGTCCAATTCTGGATGCTCCGTCAAAGAATAGACGCCAAGTTGGAAATTCTTCAGAGATTAAGTTGACTTCTAACATCTCGTCTGGAATTTTATCGTAAAGCTTGGATGTTTCTGGTACGGGATGAGCCGCCAAAAAATCTGCCAGTGCTTGACCTTTGACAGATTTTTGAGGAACATACACCATATCATATTGGGCTAGAAGGATGGCCCATGTAGCAAGCCGAGAGTTGAGTGTGCTAGGCTTCTTCATTAATACCCGAAGAGGATTGACTCGGGATATGACATGAATGGTTTGACCAATGATGTAATGTCTTATCTTTTGAACAGCGAACATAAGAGCTAGACATTCTTTTTCAACCAGACTATAACGGTGTTCAGCACCAATCATAGTACGACTGAGATAGTAGATGGCCTGTTCGTGACCTTCTTTATTCTTTTGGGCAAGTAAAGCACCCAACGAATGATCCATAGCACAGACTTATATTAAGAATGGAATGCCTGAAATTGGTGATACCAATACTGGTGGGTTCATGAGATATCGTTTGATGTCGTCGAATGCTTGTTGACATTCTTCAGTCCAAATAAAAGATACACCCTTCTTCATTAGCTGAGTGAATGGTCTACAGCGTCCAGACAAGTTCGAAATGAATCGCCTGATATACGTAAGTCGGCCTTGGAATCCTCGTAGCTCTTTTAGGTTGCGTGGAGGATGCATCTCTTGAATGGCTTTGATCTTCTCGGGATCCACGTGTATACCCTTAGAGGTAATGACGAAGCCGAGAAATTTACCACTAGAGACACCTAAGAATGACTTGGTAGGATTCATCTTGAGCTGATGTTGACGCATGAGATTGAAGATTGTTCTCAAATCTTGGATATGATCGTCTTTTAGACAACTTTTAACAGTAATATCATCAACATAACATTCGACTGTTTTACGAAGATGTTCTCTGAAAATGGTACTCATGGCTCGTTGGTAAGTTGCACCAGCGTTCTTGAGACCAAATGGAATCACCGTGTAACAATAGACTCCCCGAGGAGTACGGAAAGATGTGTATTTTTCATCTTCGGGATTCATTTTGATCTGATTGTATCCAGAGAATCCATCCATAAAAGATATTCGCTCGAACCCACAGGTGTTGTCAATCATAACGTCCGTGATAGGGAGAGAAAATTCGTCTTTTGGACATGCTTCATTAAGATCTCGGAAGTCAATACAGACTCAAACTTTACCGGTTTTCTTCAGGACTGGAACAACGTTGGCTACCCAATCAGGATGTTGTTCTTATCTAATAAAGCCACAAGCAATAAGCTTCTTGACTTCATCATCGATTGCGTCCATCATTTCAGGCTTGAATCGCCGTTACTGCTGTTTGACTGGTTTAGCATTGGAAAGAATATTCAGTTTATGAGTAGCAATCTTGGGATCTAAACCTGGCATGTCCTCGAAACTCCAAGCAAAGACGTCAATGAATTCTTTAATGAGAAGAATCAACTCTTGCTTATCTGCTTCTGAAAGATTCTTGCTAATAAATATTGGACGAGGTGACTCGCTTTCTCCTACATCAACCTGAACTAATTGATCTTCAGTAGGAGGTTCTCTCTGTTCAAATCGGAGTACCCACTGATTATCCATCTGTTGAGCCCAAGGATCTGTTTCAGAACTTTCTTCAATGTCTTCATCATATCCTTCCGGAAGTTCAGCAGAAACCATATTAGAAGATACGACCAGCCGATGGACTTCACCAATGCTAATATCAGAATCCCATGATCTGGAATCGGAAGAATTAGAACGTTCTTCGCTATCAGAAACTGCTGGAGATAACATTGGAGGGGAAGCATATCCGAGACCTCTTTTGGTCCTGCTGTAATATATTTCTGACTTTCCTTGTGGAACAGCGCTACGGAGAGGAGTCTTTCTTCCCTTACCGTAGTTGAGACCGCTTTTGAAGTTGTAACCCATCTTTCGGACAATGTCTTTTGATTGTTGACTGTAACGACGGAATTAAAGATGTCCGGTGTCGTTAACTTTGCTATCATCCGTGTAACTAAATTTTTGTTCCGGTCTTTTACTAAAAAGTATTGGACGTTCACCTTTCTTGCGAGCAGGAACAATACGATATAAATCTTTTGGATGTTCACATGAAACTTCTGTTTGAAGAGATTGTACAACTCCCATTGTAAATGACTGAAAGCTATCTAACATATCCAAATAGTATTTAGTATGATAAATAACATCAGTATACTGGAAAGTAGATGCTTTTTCATTGATATATACATCTGTATTTACAGCAGGACCTTTAGCCTTAGCAGGCTTGGTCAGATTGATTACAAGAGGGGGAGAAGAAGAACGTGGAGGAAGCTTGTTACGACGAAGGTTAATAACAAGTGGCTCAGAGGAGGTGAGCTCCCTTTTTTCTTTGTTGTGAGTTAAATCAACAACAAGAGGCTCAGAAGAAGCGAGCTACTTTTGTCCTTATTACGACGTAAGTCGATAATAAGTGGCTCAGAAGAGGTGAGCTCCCTTTGATTTTGATCAGCATCAACTAATTTTTCTTGAACCGGCAAGTGAATAGCCAGTGGTTTAGAAGACTGAGGATGAGAAACATGCCCTTTGACAGGTATGATAAGAGTATCATTGGGCCTTGCTTTTTGATCTTTTTCAGTATCCATGGCCAATACCACTTTCATAAATTCCTCCTTGTACATACGAGCATCGTTGCAATATGCTTCAACGCCCTTAAAAAGATAAAGATCTGCAACTTCCTTGTGAACTTGTCCTTTGTCATCAATGTATTTAAAGCATTGATGAAGAGTTGAGGGAACAACATTATGTTCATGAAGGAAGGGTCTTCCCAGAAGAGCGTTGTAAGAACAACCATGATTGTCAATAATATAAAAGGTCACCTTTGTGCGAAGATTGCCTATTTGAAGTTTTAGACGGATCTTGCCTAAAGGTTCACTCCTTCCTTGATTAAATCCCAAGATAGTGGTGATTGTGCTCGAAAGACTATGCACTGGTATCTTCAATGCGTCTAGCATCGTCTTCGGCATGATGCTAAGTGCAGACCCTGGATCTATCAGGATACGATCGACTTTCATCGAATCGACATATCCTGTATAGTAGAGAGGACGATCATGTCTATTATCTTCCAGTAGCATATCATCCTGAGTGAAAGTGATGTTTGGAATCAACTCCAGGACACTATGACAGTGATGGCAAGAGACTGGTTCTGATTCTGGCTTTTTGAGAAGAGTTAAGCAAGTTTCAGCCTGCATCAGAGCTTCACTTAAAGTTTCTCGAGTCTCCTTAGAAAGGCGTAAGAGCTCGAAGATTGATAGCCTAGCCGGTGTATTGGCTAATTGAGCCAATATAACAAAGTTGTACGGCTTTTCAAGTCCTGTAGGAGATGATTTCTTCAATGGTTTATCAAAGCAGACTTGTTGCTTGCCTTTGTCAGCCGTCATTGGCTTAGGAGGAATAGGTACTACAACTAATGAAGATGTAGAAGGGATCTCTTCAGTGGAAGTAGGTTGTGCTGGGGCAGGTTCAGAAGAAGAAACAGGATCCTCTTGACCTTCAGAATGATCTTTCAAATAGGCTTTCCCTGATCTGGTGCCTAATAGAATCTCCTCGTCAACTATGGGATCAAAAGATACCATGTTGCAAGTCTTTGTTTTGCCTTTAGAACGAGCTTTCTTTTTGGAAGAAGAGGGCACCTCGAATTCTGGAGCAAGATCGGGATGGATCCACATAATTTCACCGTTGTCAAGAGACAAGGGAACAAGACCTTCATTTGGTGGAAGTGGGAGATTCTCAATCTCAATAGTAGCTTTGGGAATTGGAATGATACCGTGCTGTATCATCTGCGAAGGAAAATCACCAAACTGAACTGAAACCATGTTCGCAGTAACAGTCTTCTCATCTTGCTGCAAAGTAACGACACCAGCATTAACAAGCTCCTGAATTTTGCCTTTGAGCACATAACATGCTCGAGTAGGATGTCCAATGAACCTGTGGTAGACACAATATTTAGGATGATCTGTCTTACCAACTTCATCAGGTTTCTTTGGGTCTGGGAGTTGAATTTTATTACTTTTGAGTAAACATTCAAAGATGCTTGCAGTGTCATTCTCGTCGAAGGAATAATCCACTTTCGGACGAGGTTCCCTTGGAGAAGGTGCAGAAGGAGTAGGAGTAGATGTAGGCGGGGCCACATTGGCAGCTAAAGATTCTTTATTCTTGTTCAAATTAATGTTCAAAGTCTCTTTTGCTTTGAGATTGTTCTGGCGATTGCCACCACCCGACGTCTAATGCTCATCTTGATCGGGGTTAGACATCTGTACCCCCAATTATTTGAACTTCTCGGCACTCACTTCAGCAGCTTTGGCGTTGACAATGAATGAAGGTCAATCTTGGAATTGGGTAGATCCCGTCCACATACTGATAATAGGCAAAAGATTTGCGTTACAAGTATCAATAGTGACAGTAGCTGGAGTTCCGGGAGGCATTTTCAAAGCTTCACGGCGGAACCGTTCGATAAAGCTCTCAGCAGTTTCATTATGTTTCTGTTTGATTTTGTTGAGAGCTGACATAGTCATGTCATTGAATCCTTCATAGAATCGTTCCAGAAAGATTTGTTTGAGACCTGAAAAGGAAGTGATACAACCATCGGGCAAACTTCTGTACCAGTCATATGCTACGCCGGCTAAACAACCGACGAAAACTCTGGTAAGAAGAGCGTCATTTGGCTGAAGTTGAACGGTCATTACCTCAAAATGATTGATGAATTGACTAGGGGAAGTACTGCCATCGAACAAAGAGATTATTGGGATTTTGTACTTCGGTGGGAACGGGACTTCCTTCCATTCAACTGGATAAGGCTGCTTGATTCCCAATCTTTGTAAGTTGTCTTTCTCTTTGAAAGCTTCGAATTGGGTTCGCAAGAGTTTGACAGCTTCATTGGCGTCTTCTGATGACGAAGAAGGAGCAGGTTGAGTTAGAGTGGTACGAGGAGGAACAGCATTGTAAGCACTACCTCCAGCTCCTGACTGACTAGGTGTAGTTTGAACTTGTACTTGTACAGGAGGCATTTGAGGAGATGCTACCCCCAGCCCAGTATTAGCAGGTACCGAAGATGCTATGATCTCTGGACTAGTAGTAGGTGCAGTCGGTAGTGTAGCATGCTGTGCTACAATGATGGAATGCATATTAGCAACTATTTCAGCCATGGTTTTTAGTTTGTCTTCAAGTACAGCAATTCGCTGTTCCTGATTTATAGAAGTTGAAGCATCTGGATCATCCGTGACAACATAAGCTGTTACTTTCCTTGGTACAGTGGAAGACACCGTCTGTTCGGAGCTTTCGCTGTATGCATCATAGTCTGGGGAAGAATAACCTAAAGGATTTTGAGGAAGATTCCTTTGACCGATTGTATCTCGGCTTCGAGAACGGGTATGTTGAAACACTCCTTCGAAAGATTCTTGGAGTAATTCTAAATACCGCTGGCTTGGCTTGCGAAGCCTGCCATGCTTAGAGCACCTTCTACCCCCGGTGTCTCGGGAAGTCATGTTGACAGAAGCATACAAGACTTCGTCTTCCTCTGACATAGGTTCAGATTTAGCAAAAGTCAGACGATCAAAGACAGATCATTTTGTTGTTTGACAACAACATTGGATGATGACTTTGTGATTGCAATGATGATCAGATGGTTGAGATGGAGGTGTTGAGACATTTTCCCGTTTTTGTCTAAGATGTTCTCGAAGATCAGCAACAGGACGAGGAAAACTTTGAGGGACTTGTTCTTTGATAACATTCGGAACATGATTCCGATTCTTCAGATATTTAGTCCCTTGAGTATACAGGGCAGTGCTCACTTCATTGGCATAAGTGTCGGGATTTTTAACCTTGGAGGTTTGTTTCTGATGATGTTTGATCTTCGGCATTGGCTGTTTGCGTTTTACCGAAGTGGGTCTGTTGAGATAAGTTCGAAGATCAGCAAATTCACCCCCAGGGGTTTCTGTTTGAGACACTAACAGTTTTCCCTGTCTGGAACGGGAAATCTTGAGAGTCGAGAGATCCTGGAATTCTGCTACCGGAGTAGGCAAAATACCCCTTTGATCAGTACAGGTTCTCTTGTTATAAAGGAAAGAAGAATCCTTGTTTGAAAGAGTTCTAGTACTGATTGGTGCCAAGGCACATTCAGATGGATCCTCTTCAGTAAAGACTAAAGAAGATTAAGAAAAGACCAAAGGGCCTTTTCCTTTGTTTTGTGACGAAGGGTTAGCTAAAGAGCGTTTCCCTCTGTTGTCTTCCAAGTCATGGGACAAGGAAGTTTGAGAAAAGACCAACGGGCCTTTCCCTTTGTTTTGAAGAGAAAGAGGAATAGCCAAAGAACTACCCCCAGTGGATTGTGCAGGAGCAATAGTGTGTTTGGGAAGAGGAGCAGAATCTCTTCCTTTGTTGTGAGAAGAAGAGAGTTTAGCCAAAAGGCTGTCACTCTTGGATTGCGCAGGAATGCTTTGCGCATGAGTTCTGGCCACAGAAACTGTGGTTTGCGCATCAGAAGTTCTTGCCACAGAATGCTTAGGTTGCCCTCTAGTTGTTGGAATATTGATTTGCGCAAGAAGTTTGGCAGCCAATTGCGCCAGAGGCATAGGAGTTTTATACTTAGCCATGGCAGCATATGAAGTCTTTTGTGCACTGGCCATAGCAGACTGCGCAGCAGTAGCAGAGACAGGTTGTGCACTGGACTTTGTGACAGAAGCTCTGGATTGCGCAGCAGACTTGCTGGTAGATTGCGCAGAAGACTTGCTGGCAACATTGACAGAATACGCAGCAGTCTTTGGGACCCACACTGGGCGCACTTTGCTTATGGCAGCAGTGGTTGCAGTACGAGGAGTGGTCTTGGAGTTGATCATGGATTCATAGGCTGTCTGGTTGATCTTCACAACCAGTGTCTTCTGCGTCTTTCCGATAGACACCGCGTCACATTGAGTTGTCACTTCCTCATCGGAGGAGAAAGTCGTCCCCAGCAGAGTCGCCATTTTGTTTGCAAAAACAAAAGTTGAAGAACTTTATTGATACAAACTTTGTAAAAGATTACAATTTGAATTCTAGGAATGGTACAACTTTAGGAATCCAATCTAGATGACGATTGCTTTATCCCTTGGACGATGTGAACTCTGAAGACGAAGCATTTGAAGTTGAGAACAACTCTAGAATTGAAGGCAGAAAGCCTCGGAAGTTGAAGGCAAAAGCCTCGGAAGAATGCAGCAGGACTTGGGCAAGAACTCCTGAACTCTCTGATCTTTGATTCGTAATCACTTTGAATGGAGACTTAAAACTCTATTTATAGAGTTATGAGAAATAACTAACTTTTAGTTATTCTGGACTGCGCATGATGGATTGTGCAGCAATGGACTGCGCAGGCAGTTACTGGATCATGGGTTAACTGTCTGGGACACATGGCATCATTTGATTGAAATGCGCATGATCGTGCATAGGCAGTTGCCATGAAATAAGTAATTGATGGCATGAATGCCACGTATACTTTATCATTTACACTAGTAGAACACGCACATTGAACTGCGCAGACTTTGGTTTGCGCCAACTTGATTTGCACAGGAAATGGATTGCGCCAACTTGATTTGCACAAAAATGGATTGCGCTGCCAGCTGTCCTCGAGCGCCGTGCTGCACGATTAAACGAACGACCGCCTCGATCTTCGTGCTGTCAGTTTTCAGAAGATTTGATTGTGTCAGATAATGATGACTTTTGCCACATCAGCTTGCGCAGTTGAGAGTGTGCACAATCGATCCTGCGCAATCTGAATGGTGCGCAATCTGTTGGCTGTGTAAGTCATCTGAAAGTTGTATTTCTTGATTTTCTGACTTTGTTGATGTGTGCCACTTGATTTTTTAGGACATATATATATATATATATATATATATATATATATATATATTTAGAAAATAAAACCTTTATTGAATGATAGGCACAAAATGCCAAAGCCTATACAAGTAAGCGCGCCTTGCGCGAAGACCGACCCAAAACAAAGAGTAAAACACAAGGGATTGCTCACAAACGCAAAGAGGACCGAGCATCAGAAGGTTAGGCAGGCAAAGCAAGTTCCCAAGGGAACCGTACCCCTGCCCCTGTCAGAAGTCCATGGCGGCCCAAAACTGGTTCGAGGTGTGAGTGCAAGACCTCTTTCGTTTGAAGATTTACCGAACCAACTCTCTGTACAATTGAGGAAGCGGGAATTGACGGCCTTCGAACCTGTATTTGTTTCTGTTTTTCCATAATAACCAAAATGCAGCGGCAGCGACGATCTGATGCCCGTGAGATGTGTTCCAGCTGGCCAGCAGATCGTTGATGCCCCCGGTTGTGGGGGACATTTTGCACCTGTAGTGAAGGTGTATCCAAATGTTAGAGACAGATTCCCCAGAAAGCAGAACGTGATCGACGGATTCTGGTTGGTGATCAACACAGCAGTGGCATTTAGACGCCAGACTATAGCCGAAGGATTTGACGGCATCGTCCGTGGGGAGTTTTCGACGCACGGCACGCCAGAGGAGAATGGACCATTTCGCTGGAATACACGTGTGCCAAAACTTGGCGGAAGGGGAGGTCGTGACTTGTATGTCTCTGATGATGGCTCTGGCTGAAGCTAGGGTGAAAATGCCATCCTGGTTGGGGGACCATCTGAGCACGTCATGAGCGTCATTGATCGACAGCTGAGAAGCACCCAAGCTCGCCAAGGCCGCCGGACCAAGCCAATCACGAACCCTATCCCAATTCCATCCTGATGCGTTATCATCCCATAAGTCACGGATCTCGCACAGCGGCGGAGTAATATCGTTGGGCCTGAGGATATCGTCCCCCAACCAGCGTTCCTTGCAGGCCTGCGAATGACCATTGCCCAGGGTCAGGCGTAAGTGCGGTTCCGCAAGGTTACGTCCTCGGATGATGCGCCGCCACGACGCGGAGGATCTGTTGTTGGTAGACGCCTCTGAAAGGTAACAGAATCTGGAGTATCTCGCTCTCATGAACCTGGTCTAGATCGAGTTTTTAGAGCAGATTTTCTACCATAATTTGGCCGAGTGGGCTTCGACCATGTGGGCAAGCCTGCAGAATCCTAGACCACCCTCTTCAGTAGGTTTGGCCATGGTAGCCCAACTGGCCCAGTGATGCTTGTTCTTTCCCTCGAGATGTCCCCAAAAGAACTTGGCGAGGATGGATTCAATAGCATGGAGCACTTTGGTGGGGGACGAGCACACCGCTAGGGTGTATATGGGGATGGAGGATAGGACGTACTTAATGAGAATTATCTTCCCCCCGGGGGAAAGGGTTGCGTTGTGCCAGCCCGTAATTTTTTGGCGAATCTTGCCCACCATGTGGTCGAAAATCCCAGAGTTCGCTCTGCCGTACACCAATGGGCAGCCTAAGTACAGAAAAGGAGGGTAAGCTATGGAGAAAGAGGTCATGGAGGACAGCACAGCCGAGTGAGTTCTATCAGCTTTGTGATGAGTATAGATGACGCTCTTGCTGTTGTTGATTTTCTGGCCAGAGCAACGAGTGTATTTGGCAAGAGTTCTAATAACCACCTCAATGGCTCCAATAGCGCCAGCAGAAAAAATAAGGATGTCGTCCGCGTACGCAAGATGAGTTATAAGAGGGCAACCGGTCATTGTGTGAAAGTGCTGGAACCCAGGAGATCGCGGCATGATTTTGAGGTTTCTGCTCAGGGCTTCAGTCGTGATGATGAAAATGGTGGAGGAGAGGGGGTCTCCCTGTTTGACTCCGCGAGTAGCTTTGAAGAAACCCTGAGCTTGACCGTTGATGACAGTGGAAAACCAGGAGTTGTTGATGGATCTAAAGATGATGTCGATAACTAGTTCCGAAAAACCAAAGGCTCTGAAGACCCAGATCATGAACTGCCAGTCAAGGCGGTCGTAAGCTTTTTCCATGTCCAGTTTGATGGCCACGTTCCCCCCTGGATGGAAATTTCATACACGTGATCATCTCTTGGGCCAGGAGGATATTATCGGTGATATTGCGACCTTTGACGAAGCCGCTTTGCTCTTCGGAGATAATTCTGGGGAGGATGTTCGACATCTTGGAAGCGATGATTTTAGAGATAATTTTATTGGTGAAAGTGCAAAGGCTGATCGATCTGAAGTCTTTGAAGGTGTCCGGATTGTCTTTCTTGGGAATGAGAATGATGTGTGCGGAGGATATAGATTTCGGATAAGTGGATCCTTTAAAAAAAGCGGTTGTGGCATCCCCGAGGTCGGACCGAATGATATCCCAGCAAGTACGGAAGAACACTCCATTGAATCCGTCCGGACCCGGGGTGCTGTTAGCATTAATGGACCACATAGCGGTCTTAATCTCGTCGACAGAGGGGGGAGCGCGGAGGCTTTCGTTATCCCTGTCATAAATCAGGGAGGGAATCTCGGACAGGAATCCGTCATCTTTAACCACGGCCTCTTTAGCAAAAATGTTGGAGAAATAGTTCGTGGCTGCCGTCTGAATATTCTCCTGATCGTCCAGAAGTTGGCCATTTTCATCGCGGATGCGGTGAATCTTAAGAGAGCTTCTGCGTCCTTTGACGCATTTGTGAAAGAAGCCAGAATTCTTGTCCCCTTCCAAGTCCCCGGTTAATCTAGCCTTTTGTCTCCAGAATTCAGTTTCAACCCTGATTCTAGATTTAAGGATGGCCTTGGCGAGGTTGAGAGAGGCACGATTCTCCTGGGACCTGAAGAGGGCGAAATCGATCTCCGCACGGGTGACATCGTCTTCAGCATCCTTAATGGCTTGAAAATGTCTCCGAACACAATTTTGCTCCAGGCCGTAAGGGCTTTTCTAGTAGCTTTAAGTTTGGTAGCAATTCTGACCAGGGGATCCGGGTGAGTTACAGAAGCCCAAGCCTCTTCCACGATGTGCATGAACTGGGGGTGGTGGCGCCAGAAGTCAAGAAAGCGAAAGGATTTTTTGATGCGATTATGTGAGATGTTAATCTCGAGAAAGAGGGGGGAATGGTCAGATTTAGTGGAGTTCAGGTGCGACAGATTACTGATCAATCCCAAATCCGTCCAACTGTCATTCACCATGGCGCGATCAAGGCGGGAGTACTGCCTACGCGATCCATCTTGCATATTGCACAAAGTGAACTGGTTGCCGTGGAAGGGGATGGCAGAAAGGTGGGCGGTTAATACGAAATTGTTGAAGTCCTCCATGGCCGAATGGAGGGGTCACGACCACCGGATTTCTCCTCTCTGCAAGAAATCATGTTAAAATCTCCGATGCAAAGCCATGGCATATCGTCGTGAGGAAGGGAGGGGCCCGACAAAAGCTCCCAAAGCAGTTTACGCTCCGGGATGCTGCAGCTACCATGGATGGCCGAAAGGAGGATGCGGGACTTGAAGGTGGGGTGCTCTATCCAACAGGAGAGGGCTTGGGGGAGTCGTTGATAATGCCAAAGCGGAAGTCAGCAGCGAAGAAGATCCAAATGTCGTGACATCCGGAGATCGCGAAAGGGAATCCCAGCTTGAGTTGAATTTCTTTCATTCTTTTGTGTTGTATTTTCGGTTCGATAATGACTAGTAAATCAATCCGATGAGCTTTGGTAAGGCTGATGATCCGATTTATAGTCTGTTTATTCCCAATGCCTCGAATATTCTAAGAAAGAATGTAAGGCATTAAGGGAGGAGGTCGGGGTATTTTGCAGCTTTGCGGCGGATCTCGTGGTCATCACCGTGCGCTGCCTTTGATTCTTGGATTTCTTCTTTTTCTTGAGAGGGTTGTTTTCGGGGCTGGTGCTGACCGGTTCTAGAGTCCTATCTGAACTCGAGTAAACGACTGCGACTGCCGAAGGGAAAATGTCAGAGTCTTCACACTCCGTCAGAGCGGAAAGAGGATTGTCTCGATCGAGGAAACCCACTTTCTGAGCCTGCCAAAATCTACCGGTGAGCGGAAAGGACGGACGAGGAGGAACGATGGCCGATCGAAGGGCGGAGGTGGAACGGCGGCGGACGGAGCTCCGGCTACCGCACCGTTGGAGTACGATCTGAGGCCGGCCGAAGACTGGATACTGGGAGTATCGGAGGAGGAGGCTTGGGGGGGGGGGGACAGCGAGGGAGAGAGGGTGATGTGGAGTTTTGGAGGGGGACTATGTCGAGGCCGGAAGGGGGAGGGGGTGGAGGGTTAGGCAGGCCACCGGGGATAGGTAACTCAGGAGAGCAATCATCCGGATCAAAGTCTAGTGCTTCGAAGGAATTATGAAGAGTAATGGCGAGTGAGGGGGTTTGGGGGTTAGGGGGGCAATCAGAGACCTGCGGCTCTGGAGCGCCATCTGCTGAGACCGAGTCTATCGCTCCGCAGGAATTGTGGAGAGTGATGGCGAGAGAAGGGGTGGAGCAGAGACATAAGCGGAATGGATGGGGGAACTCCGAGCGGGAGATGAGGGGTTGGGGGACCGCATTGTGGGGCGGGATGACGAAGCCGCATCAGTATCGTGCTTCTCCTTGGGACAGGTTTCTTGAGTTCTGGATGTGCGCGGAAGCAGTGTTGTAGAGAGTGGCCGCACATCTGGCAGTGTTGACAAAAATGATATTGTTGTCGTAAACCAGCGCTTGACTGAATGATTGATCTCCGAGTTCTATCTCTGTCACTTTGGGTGGCTCGTTTGCAAGGTCCAGCTCTACGCAGATCTTTACGTAGTTACATTTAGAGAGGTTTCTCGTTTCTTCGGTGATGGCCACAAGGACTCCGAAAGAGCTGGCGATCCTCTTGAGGGCTGCAGCAGGAAAGCACACTAGGGAAAGATTGGGAAGGGTGATCCAGGAGGTGATGATGGTCGAATCGATCTTGGGGTTAAAATTCGGTGACCATTTGACAATTTTGGCAAACTGAGTGTCAATTTTGGTCGTGCCTTTCGTCCACACTTTGCTGTAGTCCTGCTCGGAGGAAAGATGAAGAAACATGTGTTTGGGGTCGAGAGGAACTATCCGGTATGTCGTCGAGAGTCCCCATCTGGTGATGGCCTCCCGAACGATAGCAATTTTGTAAAACCCCTAAATTTCTACTTTTTTATTATTAAAATTTGTACTGATTTAAAATTTTGTATTGTACGTCACGTAGTCGTATTTTACGTCACGCATGAAATTTTATTTTTGCTCGACGAGTGCGAATATGTGCGAGCGTACATATTTTAGAAAAATATTTTTTCTATTTTATGGTTTCAAAATAATATAGGTAATAATTATTTCTAGCTATCATTTCAAGTTTATGGTTTTAATTATGAAAAGCCTTTCATTTATGCAGTTATAATTATAAAGTATTTTTCCTATAAAATGGTATATTAGAAAGTATATTTATGTAAAGAATATTTGTGCATACATATATCTCATAAATATTTATTAGTTTATTTTAAATAAAAATATAATTTTTGAGATTTATTAATATTAATATTTTACTATTCGAAAAAATATTTAAAAATATTTATTATTTTCGAAATTATTATTATTGGTATTTTGAAAAATATATTTGGAAGTTATTGTGACCATTTAAATCTTTATTTAAATTTTAGATTGTTTAAATAGATTAAATTAGTAACTATATTTGAAATTTGATTTATTTTAAACTAGAGGGATATGATTTAAAATTTGATTTGTATTTGAAATTGGATTTTTATTTAAATTGGATTGTATTTAGATTGGAGTTGATTTTAAATTAAATTAGGAATTATCTATTTTGGGTTTTAAATATCCTAGTCCATATCTAATTGGGAATTTCCACGTCCTATAAATAGGCAGGTACTCCTCCAATTTATTATTCATCAACCAATTCTCCACAAACCAATGGTACGTGCATCGTGTCTGTGTCCATCCAAATTATTATTCCATATTTTTTTACATATACAATTCTTTCCAGCGGTGTCGACAACCCCGACACATAATATCCATATCCCTAATCCTAACCGAGTGCCCCGACCTCATCTTCCCGTCTACGCCCAGCCTTCGCCACATCCCCGACCCGTCGACCCCATCACCCCGGCCTCGTCCAAACCACCCCGTTACCACCAACAAACCCTTCCCTTCTGCCCACAACCACCCCGTCACCAAAGCCACCACCACCTGGCCGTCACTCCTAAGACACCACCACCCAGGCCAACTCCGGCCGACCCATGTATCCACAACTTCCATCCTGGCCATGCCCTCTGTCGAACCCGTCACCTCCGTGCCATCACCACTATCGCCCCGCCACTACCACCGTCTTCGCGACCACCAGACCCACCACCGCCACAACCAAAAAAACCCGAACAGAAGAAGAAAACACACTCACCTTGTCATCCCGGCCGTCGCGTGATGGTGGGCCCCGTCGTCGCGTGCGCGCCGCCCTAGCCCAGTACCTCTACGCCGCGCCTGACCGCCCCTGGCCGGAACCCGTTCTCCGCCGCTCACTCTCCTCCGCCCGCGACCAAGCCACAGAACCGCCGCGTCCTCGGCCAAGCCCCGGCCACCGAAACCCTAGATCTCCTCCCCACCGCGCCTCCTCACCGCCCAGCCATCGTCGCCCGCCTACGAACCTCGCCGCTCTTCCCCACCTCCACCACGCGTGCCCCTAACCGCCGGTCGCCGTTCTCCTCTCGAAACCCTCTCCGACTTCCTTCCCTCCGCACCTAGCCCGCGTCCGCCCCTGGCTTGCCGCTCATCGTCGACCGCTCCCTCCGCTCTCCAGATCGATCCGACCCTCTCTCTCACCTCTCTCCCTCAGTCACTCTCTTTCCTCCGCTCCCCTTCTTCTTTTTCTCAGCAACTTTTTGGTTGCTCATTTGTTGTCTCTCTCCTCGGAAGAGAAGACACGAATGTAACCCTTTAATTATTATTTTTTATTTATTTTACTTTATTTTTATTTGTTTTCATTTGTTTTCTTTATTGTTATTTTTATAATATTAGTAAACATTTGATTACAAATTGTGTTTTTAGTTTTTATATATATGGTAACTTAATTAGCATTACTAATGGTAGTAATGTATTCCTAATTTGGGAGATTATAGAGCCCTAATATTAATTATTTGATTATTTTAGGGTACTTAGATATATATATTTTTTTGACCTACAAATTATTACTTGGCAGAAAATAGTTGGATCCCTAAAATCACTTTGCTAGATTTTAGTTCTTCTAAATTTTTTTTTCAAGTCCTTTCAAGTGTTAGTTTTGACCCTAGATATATAGTTTCTTGAGTTCCTAATATTTTCAAATATTTTTCTAAATTATTTTTAATAGTTCTCTATCTATAAAATTATTTGTCAACCTTAAAGTATTTTAGCCTAAAAATGATTGTATATTTTCAAGTATTTATCCAAAATGATTTTGACTAAATAATATATATTTTCAAGTATTTATATAAAATATTGTTACTAAGTAAACTATAGTTTTGACCTAAAAAGATATACTACTTATAAAATGTTTTGGGATAATAAATTATAACTTTCAAAGATTATAAGTATTTTCTGAAATATCGTTTCTGTTAAAAGTCAATTTTTTGAACTTAATGTCTTTAGCCAAAACAGATTTCTTACGATTTTCTTAACTCTTATTTCATATGTTTTTCTCGATGTATAAAGGAAAAACCAATTTTAGTATTATGATTACTTTTGTAAAATTATATAATTATTATTCAATTCCTTTATTCCTCCGTCCACGACCAGCCCGATTACTCCCGTTTTCTCACCAATTCTGTACTCCCATATGTCCACCCTAACTAAATTGACCCTCCTGGACCCAATAGAACTGTCCGTGCCACCATCCGAGGTCAACTTGCATAATTGTTGTACCGAAGTCACAGTTCATGCCACATTGATCATCGCAGCACACCAGGCGTCCTACCAGGCAAGACACCTTGCCATTTGCTGTTTAATTATTTTAGCTCATATTTCATGCATGTTTATTATTTTCTTTATGTAAAATAAACTGTGATACATGGCATAACCTGTTAGAATTTACTGTTCAGTTTCTTGCTATGTATTATTTTTCTTACACATTAAACCTAGATTTAAGGGACCACCTTTGTGTGTTGCATTTATGGCCTTGACACGTTGTATCAAGAAGTTGTGTGTCGTATGTAGAACACGGAAGTGCGTGATTGGCTGGCCACCAGTACGTACAAGCCGTGCGGTAGGAATAACCGCTAATAGATGTTGCATGCTAGTTTGACTTAGCGGTTATAGAGTTAGCATTGGGCGGGAAGAACATGATTGGAAGTTGACTACCACCCTATCTATCGTAGACTCACTCGCTACTGAGGAACGATAGGTAGACTATATGCTATAGACTCGCTCGATACTGAGGAATAGTATATGGTGTTGTGACTCGCTACTGAGGTACTGCATTGGTATGTTCTTAACTTGACCGGGTAGTCATGCGACCATGAACTGTTCTTAAAACTGCATCCACTTAGACTGGTTAGGCTACCTTTATCCATTAGGTATGAGTACCTTTGGTTTGGGTACTTGTATCTGACCGTGGCTTGGAACAATATCTTGTCGCGGATTAGTTCGTCACTTCTTGTCCTTGTTTGGTTGTAGGTGTGACTTACTACTTCGATGAGAAGGTATTGAACCTTGTTGGGGTCCGGATACCATATTGGATTATTAGCATGGAAAGATACGTTACCGTGAATTAGTTTACCATCTCCTGTCCTTGTTTGGTTGGGGGGATGGTACACTCGTTCAGTAGGTGCGTATTGGACTATGTTATAATTCAGTTGACTTATTTAGTTGAGCGATATTTATTCAGTTTATATGGCATGATATTATGTGTCTTGTTACGTCCCTCTGAGGACCTGGTTATCTCTCCAGGTGTGTGCTATTGTCTTTCGCAGGTAATCAAGTTCTAGCCGTGATCCGCTCTATTTCTTCGAGGATGATTGTACTTGGATCGTCTTCGCTTCGCTCGCCACTTATTTCATTTTCTATGTACTTTTCCTTATTTTGTTGGTAGTGGATTTGTCTCCGCCCAACATATTATATCAAGACAAATTCATTCTCATTATATGATATTTTTATTCATTTATCTTGTGTGGATGAGATTAGTTATGGTTTCTACTGCATTTTACAGCTTACGTATATTTATTATACGGCTGGCATGTCTATGTTCCTAGTCCTACGTATTTTGGGACTGGGGCGTTACAAATTTTAGGGCATCCGGATCCGAACTTGGGAACCAAAGTTCTGATGAAGGGGGAAGAGAGTGAGCGGATCTCCTCGCAGGAGAAGGGGACCCGGATAGGGTATCCGTCCGGCGGAGGCGTCAGCTCGACGTCTGGCAGGACCACTTCTGCAGCCGGAAAAGGGCCAGACCTAATCCGATTAGGCCTCAGGGCGTCCGCAAAGGAGAGGAAGCTGGGGAGGGTTCTGGATGCCGAAGGGTCCAGGCCAGAGGGCGTTCCGCGACTCAAGGAGGGGGTAACATCGGCAAGGGCCCGGCGAGAGAGGGGGTCTGCCGGGGAGCACGGAAGAACACCGCCGGAGGGCGGTGGAAAGGAGAGTTCGTCGGCCTGAGAGACACACACCGGCAACTGCCGGGGAAAGGAGGCTTGCGCCAAGGGAGAACTCAAGCAGGCAAAGGCCTGTGGGGGGGAGAGAACATCGCCGACGACAGCCTGGAGAACCGGGGCCTGACCCAGCAGGAGGCTGTCCGAGAGGGCACCGTGAGACGCACCAAGGGCGGGGACAGATGAGGGAGGAGAGGAGGTAGCTCCACGGCCGGAGAGGGCCGGGGGAGCGGCCGGGAGGGAGGGCTTGCCCAACAGGGAGTGGGCGGAGTTGGGCCACGAGGGAGCGACCGGGGGCGCTCCCGCTGCGCCTGGGCCGGGGGCAAGGGAGGGGGAGGAGGGTCTTCCGCTACCGGAGAACCCGGCCGAGGAGGCCGAGTGATGTGCCATGGGGCTCACGAGAGGGGGGGCAACCTGTGCTGTATCAACTGCGCATAGGGGTGAGAGGAGGCAGCCACGTGGGAGGGCCCACGTGCTGCGCAAGGGGAGCTACGGGAAGACTTGCGCAAGGGGGTGAGAGGAGGGGGGCCCACGTACTGCGCTCGAAAGGGGGGCCAAATTGCGCTGAACCAACTGCGCATGGGGGAGAGAGGAGGCAGCCACGTAGGATGGGCCCACGTGCTGCGCAAGGGGAACTTCGGGAAGACCTGCACGAAGTAGCGGGTCAAGAGACAGCGCAATGGAAGCGTCCACTTGCTTCTCTACTGGACAGGGGCCCACAGCAGCGCAACATAAAGGGAGATCAACTGGCGCGCTAGGAGGGACTGGCAGGCCGACCGAGGACGCACAGGCATGAGCGTCAACACTCGGAACCCGAGGCTCTCTCCCCCCGAGGATGTAGGCCCACGTGGGATGACCAGATGGAAGGGACGCCAGCGTTCCTGAACATGCCACCGGGGGGGAACCGAGCACGTGCCTGCCGAGAGGGCGTCAACAGGACGTTGGACGCCGGAAGAGGGGAGATGAGGACACCGCAGAGGAGATGCGGCCGACGGCGAGGCAAGAGTCGATGCACCTTGGGCCACTGAAAATGGCGGAGAGATCGGCCGGCGCCAGGGGCGTTGGGGGGCGGCCAACACAGTGGGGACGCCACCGTGGTGTGGGTCTGTCGGAGCAACTCCGAGGAACGGTCGACCAGGGCGACGAGATCCTGCGGCCAACGAGCACGAGGGGACAGGAGGGAGTGGAAACCGGTCGGGGGAGGAAGGGGAGGTTGGACACTGGCCGGCGGGAATAAGAACGTCGGGGTTCTGGCCATCTCCTCCTTCCGAGTCGATGAGAACCCCGCCATACGCCTCCGAGACGGCAGGGCACGACGCGGTCGGGACATCACGGCAAGGAGAGGGTGGGAACAGAGGGATCCCTCCGGCGCTGGCGGGCACGGCGGCAAGTGACGAGGGGGAGCTCTGAGGAGGAGGGGGTCCCAAATCGAAGGGAGGGAGGATCGGGGGGGCCGGCGCCGCCGCCCGAAGCGGGAGCGGCCGGGCCGGGACTGACCGGCCGGACGAGGGGGGCCTCCCGCCTTGGGAGGAGAAATGGCGAGGTACGGTGACACACGGCGGTGGCGACCGCGACGGTGTCGGTGGGTGAAGGGGGAGTACGTCAGAGCCGGCTTTCTGTCGGACGGGAGGGCGGGGGCGTCGGACGGTGGAGGATGCCAGGCGAGAAAGAGGGGGGATAGGGATCAGGGGGGAGAGGGATCGGGCAGGAGGGAGCCCATTTTTTTCCTATATATATATATATATATATATATATATATATATTTCTTTGAAAAAAAAACTATAACTTAATAGGAATGCTAAGTATTTTCTCTTCATGCTCCAGTATACAATTAGTTATAAATAATAATGATCTAATAATATTAGAGATCAACTATAACTACAAGCTTCTCTATAAGTAAGAATTTTGAGAAACTAAAAATTGTCTTCAATTATTGGCTAATAAAATATACATAAAAGTATCCTTAAGAATAGGGGGCTCACATTCTCTCCTCCTTAGAAAATTTTGTCCCCAAAATTTAAGAAAGGTGGCACGATTAGGATAACGATAAACTAAGTTATTAAGAGTATTCAAAAACATTACGTAAATTTGTACCTCGATCCTCGAACAAATGAGAAAAGCGCTCCTGAATAGAGTCCTCGTGCTCCCAAGTTTACTCGCCCAGAGAATGATGCTTCCATGCAACCCGGATGAGTCAAATCGTCTGTCCTCTCAGAACCTTCTTGCTGCGATCAAGAGTGTCCACAGGCTATTCCACATAAGATAGGCTCGTCCCAACTGTGATCTCTGAATGGTCAAGCACATGACTGGGGTCCTCCATGTACCTCCTCAACTGTGATACGTGAACAACGTTATGCACTCCCGCAAGGGACGGGGGTAATGTAAGACGATAAGCTACCTCACCGTCTCGCTCCAGTATGTCGAAGGGCCCGATGTACCTTAGACTCAACTTGCCTATGTTCTCTAATCTGATAGTCCACTGGGTTGGTGATATCCTTAAGAACACATGTCGTCTTCCTTGAACTCCAAAGGTCGACGGTGCGCATTCACCCAATTCTTCTGCCTGTCATGTGCCGCTCTGA
This sequence comes from Iris pallida, assembly GCA_029216955.1. Taxonomy (NCBI): domain Eukaryota; kingdom Viridiplantae; phylum Streptophyta; class Magnoliopsida; order Asparagales; family Iridaceae; genus Iris; species Iris pallida. The sequence goes on from JANAVB010012198.1 coordinate 14,554,222, forward strand.
GGTGGCTTTGAATCTGCTTTACTTTCTCCACCGTCAGAGTCATCAACTCTGGACCAAGTATTTGACGCTCTTCGATGTCATTCCAACACACTAGAGATCTACAATTCCTGTCATACAATACCTCAAAAGGTGCCATCTATATGCTCGCCTAGTAGCTGTTGTTTAAGAGAATTCTACCAAATGTAGATGATCTTCCCAAGATCCTCCAAAATTTAACATACAAGCTCTCAGCATATCTTTAAATGTCTGGATGGTGTGCTCTGACTGTCCATCAGTCTACGGATGGTAAGCCGTGCTGAACTTGAGGCAAGTTCTCAAACTCTTCTGCATACTCCTCCAAAAATGTGAAGTAAATCTGGAATCTCTATCGGACACAATGCTTACTAGCACTCCGTGCAGACACACTATCTGGCTCATGTATAAGTCCGCCAGAATCTCCGTAGATTGTCCAACTATGAAGGAAAAGAAATGAGCCAACTTGGTGAGTCGATCCACGATGATCCAAACTGCGTCCTTCTCGCTGGGGCCCCTCGGGAATCCAGTGACAATGTCCATCGTAATATTTTCCCATTTCTACTCAGGAATGGGAAGTGGCTATAATAGTTCTGCAGATCTTTAGTTATCGGCCTTGGCCTGCTGACAGACCAAGCATCTCGCTACAAATCGAGCGATCTCCCTCTTCATTCCATGCCACCAGTAGTGCTGTCTTAAATCCCTATACATCTTTGTACCTGCAGGATGTATCGAATATATCAAGCTATGCGCCTCAGTCATCAGCTCCTGACATAGCTCTCTACTCGGTACACATAGACGATCTCCACACCCCAATGTCCCATCCTCGTTAATCCGTAGTCCTGTCTGCATGCCTACCTTTGTCCTCTATCTAAGTCTCCTAAATTTTGCATCTGTAGGCAGAGCTGCCTTGATCCTCTCAACCAAGGTAGACTGTACTTCAAGTGTAGATAACTGTCTGTCCATTCGTGGCAGTACAACCTCTATCACCAACTCCTGGAGATCCACCAATAAATGATGCTAAGTCGTCAAGAAGTATATCGTGGGCTTCCTGCTCAAAGCATCTGCCACGATATTCACCTTGCCCAGATGGTACTACAACTCGATCTCAAAATCCTTCATCAGCTCCAGCCAACGTCTTTGCCTCATGTTCAGCTCCTTCTGGGTGAAGACATACTTCAGGCTCTTGTGATCAGTAAATATCTCTACCTGCTCACTGTAAAGATAGTGCATCCATAGCTTCAGTACAAAAATTACTGCAACTAGCTCCAAGTCATGCGTCAGATAGTTCTTCTCATGGATCCTCAACTGTCTCAATGCGTATACCACAACCTTGTCATGCTGTATCAGAATGCATCTCTATCCACTCTCGGACGCATCGATGTATACCACAAAACCACCAGATCCCGATGGTAGAGTCAAGATATGTGCTGACGTTAGACACTTCTTCAACTCATCAAAGATGTCAAACACTCCTCAATCCAGATTAACTCCTGATCCTTACGCGTCAAATGCGTCATAGGCCCTGTAATTCTCAAGAAGTTTCACACGAACCTCCTATAATATTCGACAAGTCCGATAAAACTCCTAACCACCGTAACTCATGATGTAGGTGTAGGCCAAGTGTTCACTGCTGCAATCTTCTCTGGATCCACCACTAATCCATCTCCAGTAATGATATGCCCAAAAAAAGATACCTTGCTCAGACAGAATTCACACTTATCGAGCTTGTCATAGAGTCTTTTCTTCCTCAATGTATCCAGCACGATTCTGAGATGCTCCTCATGCTACTTGTGGTACTTGGAGTACACCAAAATGTCATTAATGAACACCACCACAAACTTATCCAAGTACTGGTGGAACACCTTATTCATCAGACTCATGAATACAGCTGGCATGTTGTTTAAACCAAACGGCATCACAAGGAACTCATAGTGTCCATACTTCGTCCGAAAGGCTATCTTCGAATTGTCCTTTCTTCTAACCTTGATCTGGTGGTAGCTTGACCTGAGATCAATCTTCGAGAACACACAAGCACCGCCCAACTGGTCAAACAAATTATCTATGCATAATAGGGGATATTCTTCGTTGTCACTGTATTCAATCCTTGTAGTCGATGCATAAACATATCAATCCTTCTTTCCTTCGACATGAACAGGTTCGAAGATTTATATGGTGAAACATTCAGCCTGATAAAACTTTGGTTCTCTAACTCTGCTATCTAGACATTCAGTTCATACTAACTCATGCTCCTATTCCCTCTTAAGTCTGGTTACCCTTATCATAGTTCTTCCAAGATACCGTTTTGAACAACCCAAATCCTAGCATCCCTTACTTTTATATCTAACATATTTTATGTCTATGGTTTCCAAGTTTATAATTCAACTTTCTCTTAGGTTTTCTCCAGCATCTGTTTAAGCCTCAAGTTAACCATTTATCTCTCTCTTGACCTTATAGCTCTTCCCTACATCTTGTGCTTATCATATTTTCTTATGTTAAGCATAGCCATAGGTTCAACTTCAATATAGATTTTTTTCGTACTTAATTTACAATAGTAGCTTGTCTGCACCTTACATTACTATTCCCTTACCATGATTTCTTTCTTTATCGTATACTTAATCTATTCTCAAATGATCCCTTAAGCTTTAACTAGCATTCTTAACTCCTTGATCCATTTTCTTACTTAGTCCCTAAATCTGACATCCTTAAATAATGCTATTCATCATTCTTTTATATTCTCTGAATACGTTCGTAATCTGTTGCTATCTTGTAATGGTTTATACTCAATAACGATTTCAGAATTTCATTCTAGGTGCATGTCGCCATTATTTCGTCTAGGTTGATCTTCCACCTAATTATTATCCTAACCTATGTCATATATCAATCCATATTCCTTATTTTGTTTCTTTCTTTCACTATTACTCTGAGTCATCCAAATTTTTAAAAAAATTGGTACCATCTAAATATGAGTTTACTTGAAATCCTAATATCAAATAACCTTAGAGCCTCATGTTTTCATTTTCTTAAGTCCTTGACATATTTTCTCATACCACTATGAACTATGGCTAACCCTAACATCTAATTGTGCATGATCATAATCATCGCATAGTACTTGAACTTCTATCATTCAATAAATCTTTCTAGCCACCAATACTTCTAAATTGCTTCTAACTCTGGCAATGGGTAGGTTTTGTCTTATTCTAGGCTCATGTTGCTAAGTTCAAATATTGTAATAAACCTTAGACCATCCATTCTTTCTAGCTCAACATCTGAAAAACTATCTAGGCTAATTCCTTTTACTATGGGTAACTATCTTTCTATAAAATATTCAATCATACGTGCCTTCTTCGTCTTGACGAGGATATGCATCTAGTGATAATCACCACGCACGAGCATTCGTCTTCCCGAAGTAGTAGGAGGAGGCGAGAAACAAATATCGATTTCTAAAGGAGAATGAATGAATACAATTATGAAGTTCAAGGGTGATAAACAAACGCAAGGGAAGTTTTCAAATCAGCTCTGGATTGAGATCCTATTCAATCTTAATCATTACTGCAGCTCGTTCAGTACAATAACGTAACCGAAACGACAAATTGAGACGTGTATGGGCTACCATAAAAACCATGTCACGCTTTTGTTCCAAAATACACGAGACTAGGCCACATGGTAATGTCCAGCTATGTATCCAAGTGGACTCCATTCCAAATTGAATACGCACAACTGTCCAAGATTGGTGAAGCTACCTCTATGACATGAGTATATCTCAATCCACGAACAAAATCATAAGGAATAGGGAATATGAGAACTAGTCTGTAGCTTAATAATTATATTGCCCAAAATAGACTCAAAAAGGAATAATATGATTCTATAAATACTATAATACTAAGCGATCAAAACAACAGGAAATAAAATATATAAACTACGAAAAGATAAATACCTGCAAGGAGTACATACATGAAATATAATAGGAGCCCATCAACAATCCATCAAAATTCTCTGGAGACCACACTGCTAAATCTGGAGGAAATACCAGGTCCTCAGCTGGATGCAACAAGGTACATAATATGCATGCCAAGTATACGACAATAATGGAAGAAGATAAAGTATAGTAAGACTGATGAAGTGGATGAATCTAACATAACCAACTAGTATGAAAATACAATTTAAGAATATCACTCGAACATGTGGACTGTTACAGTGTACTACGGAGATCTGGTACGAAACTCCGGTAACTAATGATGAATCTGCCATTTCGGTAAGAAACTGTGGTAACATGAATCTCCGAAGCTTTGGGAAAGAGGCAACGGTAACAATGTGTGAAAGTAGCCCAAGCGCAATGTGTATGTTCCTCCCGCCCAGGTGACTTCACGAATCGTATCCACGAGACGCTCAGCCAGACCCTCTAGTTAGGACATCAAGTCATAATAGAAAAGAAGCAGTGCTTGTATATCAATATCATCGTCTTAGACTCAAACATGGACTTCCATATATCAAGATAAAATCAAGTACGGGAATCCATCAATAATGTAGTATCACATGAGCATGTCCTAGGGTCAGAGTAGGGGTGAGCATTATTCAGTTTTGGGCTGAAAACCGAACTGAATAAGAGATTCGGTTCGGTTTCAGTTTTGAAAATATTATTCAGTTTCGGTTTTGGTTTTGGTAAAAACCGAATAAGAATATATATATATATATATATATATATATATATATATATATATATATATATATATATATATATATATATATATATATATATATATATATATATATTTTTTTTTTTTTTTTTTTTTTTTTTTTTTTATATATATATATATATGCTTAATTGTACTTTGATACCCTCAACTATTTCGGTTTTTCAACTTCATACCCTAAACTTGTTTACTCAACAACTTAATACCTCAACTATTATTTTTTTCAACTTCATACCTAAAATTTTAAAAATTCCGAAAATGCCCTTTTCCCTTCCCTCTCCCCTTCTCCCCTCCTCCCTCCCCCCACTCCGGCCACCCCCTCCTCCGGCACAGTCCCAGCCCCCTCCCTCCCACCCCCCTCCGGCCACCCCCCTCCGGCCACCCCCCTCTTTCGCTTCCGGCCAACCCCCTCCCGCTTCTGGCCGCCTTCCCCCCCTCCCGCTTCCGGCCGCCTCCTTCCCCCTCCCGCTTTCGTCTACCCTCCCCCAGCCCCCCCTCCGCCTCCCATGCTACCGTGCCCTAGGGGGAGAGGCGGGGGCGGGTGGCCGGAGCGGAGCGGGGCGGAGGGCGGGAGGCGGCCGGAAGCAGGAGGGAGGGGGGTGGCCGGAAGCGGGAGGGGGGTGGCCGGAAGGGGGAAGGGGAGTAGTGGGGTGTGTGTGTGGGGGAGGGGGTAATTTTCAAGTTTGACCATGGGTATTTTCGTCCAAAAAAAATTTCGGGTATCAACTTGTTACAAAAAATGTTTAGGGTATGAAGTTGAAAAACATAAATAGTTGAGGGTATCAAAGTGCAATTAAGCCATATATATATATATATATATATATATATATATATATATATATATATATATATATATATATATATATATATATATATATATACACTATAGGCAGATACTAAATATATCTTGGTATACTTAGTTACTATATATATTATATATTAACAAAAAAGGGTGCAAATAAACTAAAATATTAAATAAACCGAATAAATTGAAAACCGAACCGATTTAATTCGGTTCGTTTTAATTTGGTTGTGGACAAATTCGGTTCGATTTCGGTTTTGCTTATTCAGTCTTCGGTCGAATTCGGTTTTCGTTTGTTCAGTTCGGTTGGAACCGCATTAACCAAATGCCCACCCCTAGGTCAGAGTGTACCCTGCAACGAGTTGTCGCGGTAACGCAAGTGTGAATATCTAGTATCGATACCCGATGGTGCAAACATCCATCGGCACACGAATGTGATTCGGACGCGAAGTATCGAACATGGTCCTAGGTGTTGCAACAATATAATCGAGCAGGTATTTAAAAACTAAATATTTTAAACTGAAGTACAAGATTGACAATGTACACTTGCCTGACTCCGGATGCTGATGAGGAGAAATAGCTGATCCAACGCCTAAGTCTGATAAGTCTAAGGTGACAAATGGACCTAGAGGATAATATTTAAAACTAACTAATTATGCATTTCTATGTAACAAGGGCTATTAATTATTACTAACTCTAACGGCTAGGTTAACTTTTTATTATTAGAAAATGTCAACTATTTAAATTAATTAATTATTTCAAAATCCTAACTAATAAATGACCACTAAAAATATTGGTATAAATTCCAACTAACTAATTATTTATCCCAAGCTAATAATTTACATATTTATACAAATTTTCTAATAATAAGCTTATAACTCTATCATTGCGAAAGAGTGATTACTGCTAATGTAGGAACAAAATTCCGACAATCTCCAAACTGACCTACACACAGGGAATGAAAATGAGTGTCCTTATCCTATTCTAACTGAAGAGTTAAAGCCATTTCTCAAAGGAAATGCACAGACACACAACATAATTCAATGCTATAAAATTTAAACAACTCTGTATAACCTATTCTTCCTTTATGGTTCTCTAAGCATGAACTCATTCAAAAGTTCAAAGTGAAAAAATCTACTATAACCTAACTTTGGATATTCAAGAGAAAAGAGGACACAGTGAGACCCAACACTCAAGAAGGGATAGAGGAGTTTCAGTTGGTGGGCAGTCACTCCACACACACAAAATATTCCCATGCATCTAGCGATCTTCACACTCACTGTCATATACTCGACATTATTCTCTCCATCTTCTTTCCCAAATGCCACGAAAACCTACATTGTTCACTCTTCCAGACCCCCTATCACCTAATGCATGAACCAGACCCCTTAGGTACTCTCCCATAGTTCATGTACTTGTGTATCTTCACACATAGTCACTTAAACAAGTCCTCCTATATGTGCTTAACTGGCCGAACTCGCCCCGGAAGCTTACTAAACACTCCTCTATAATCTGTAGTTTAGTTAATCCTATAAATGTTGACATCATACACCAATATATATCCTTCCTAATCATAATGAGTGCCACAGAATAAATTCCAGTTTAAAAATCTTCTACTGTTACTAACATATGCTATTTGCGACAGAACAGGGAGGGTGTGTTAAAGAACATGGACAGCAAGTTACAAGATATTGCATGGAAAGAACAATATAAAGGTGAAGGGGTTAAACTATCAGTTCATTATGTGCATTCTTCTGTCCAAACAAGACATGCTACATATTCTCCTATACAAGGAACTATAACCTATTAGTGCACTGTGAAGCTCAAAGGGGAACGAAACAAATAGTAGGGGACTCATAGACTCTAGTTCTTCGACGCGACATGAAGGAAGGATGTATCTATCGCATGCGCCTTGGCCGGGTCGTGTAGAGGAAGCCGCCGGTCACGGCGTCAAGAGGGTGCACGGCCTCCTATACAACGATTTGTGTTGGCCTCGACACCGCCGGAGTCAGTCCGCCGCGGCTCAGTTAGGCCGCGTTGAGTATTCCCCCGCCGTGGTCAAGCTCGCCGTGCGGTTCCGTTGAGGCCGGGAAGCTAGGAGGAGAAGAAAGAGGGGGCGGCTAAGGTTTGTAGGGGGATGGAGGAAATAGGCGAGGCCTAAATAGGGGAGCCTAGGGTTTAGACTGGTGAAAGGAGAAGAGAATGGAAGGTTATGTATAGGGAGAGAGGAGGGAGTTAGGGTTTTCATGTGCTGGGAAGAAAGGAATGGCCCGCTGAGTATAGAAGGGGAGGGCGAGCAGCTGGGGGAGCTGCTGCGCCGTACAGGCATGCGCCTACGGATTTCAGGTTGCACAGTACAGCAGCGGAGTCGTTGGAAGAAGAAAACAGTAGTATTTAAACATACGGGTTCTCGGGTATGTGGGTGTCTAAGGGTTTAACCCGAGTCAGTCCCTCTATGTGCATCGGTTTTGGGCCAGTGTGCTGTTGGGCTCAAAAAGAATACATAGGGTTATTGTTACTCTAGGCTTAACTTAATAACCAGTTAAAAATTCCTATTTTAAGTGATAACATCAAAAAAATTCTAACCCATTATTTTTCTATTACAATAAACCCTTAGCCTTATATATATATATATATATATATATATATATATATATAGATATATATATATGTTGGTGTTTTTGCCTTTAGACTAGGAAAGATAGTAATATATATATATATATATATATATATATATATATATATATATATATATATATATATTACTATCTTTCCTAGTCTAAAGGCAAAAACACCATTGGTGTTTTTGCATTTAGACTAGGAAAGATATTCCCACATCGGCTACACCAAATGGTGAGTATCTCAATATAATGCATTGCTTGTGTTGAGGTGTGCACATGAGGTGTGGTGGGACACAAGTGTGTGCAGTGTGGGAGTATTTTCCTAGAAGAAAAAATGATTAATTCTAACAAGGATGCAAGTTGATTTTTGTTGTGCGGACTCGGACTCGGACACGGGCTCCAGGTTGTCTCGTGCATGCACGGGAGTGTTCGGGGGGTAGGCGTGGACTGGCACACTACTATGCTGATTGTGGGATGATCTAAAACATCAAACTCTATTTTATAGTGTTGATATTTTAGTCCCACATCGGATATGAGAGATGGTGAAGTCTCACTCCACTCTATAAATAGAGCCCCCTGACCTCCTTTCTAAGATGCACCAAGAAGAGAGTTAAGGGATTCCGTAAAGTCTAGAAAGCCCGTTCAAGTCTCAAATATTGACTTACGAGCATTCCAGAAGTTCTTCATGAACTTGCTAGTTCCTGGAAGCAGATCGTGGTGGGACGAATCTTGTTTTGAGCAACGGTGATCTTAATCACCCCAGAAAAAATCTTTTCTCTTCTTCTTTCTTCTCTTTTCTCTGAGTTGTAACTCAGTTCTGTCTGTCAGCAACTGCGATTGCGAGGAAGAACGTGAGATTTATTTTCTGATTATTGTTGCTTTTGTAATCAGATTTATATTATAGTGTTCCTTGTGGATATCGAGAATAATCAGAAGGAAAATGTTTGTTTGAACCTCTGATCTCGACATCTAGTTCTACCATCTTTGATTAAGCCCCGGGACTAACAATCTCAAAGCAAGATCCTTGTAGATGGAGAACAGCCGTACGAAATTTCTAGATACAAGTTTCAACAAACTTGAGAAGTTCGACAGGGATCATTACAACTCTTGGAAGAGGAATGTATGCATGAATCTGCAACTGGCAGAGGTGGACTACGTTCTGACAGAAGCAGAACCGGAGATTCCAAACGAGAATGATGCTACTGTTCGAACAGTTGCGATTGCAATCGCAAAGCAGAACAAATGGGAGAGAGACAACAATCTCTGTAAGCTGATGATTTTGAACTCCATGGAGGATACTCTTGTAGCTCCCCTTCCCAGAAATTTGAAATATTTTATTTATTTATTTATTTAATTTAAATGGTAATTTTAGAATTTTGTAAATAATTATTTAGTTAATTATTATGGTAGATGATTTGTAATCATGATTAAATTTGGAGTACAAGGTGACTAGAAATCGTGGCACTGATAGTGCAGTGGCGTGCCTAGACTAGTGTATTAGCCATGCCAAGGAAGGCCGAGCCATAGTGATGTCCTAACTAGAAAAACCAGGCCAAGCTGTGACATGACCACTATAAATGGTTTAATTATTTATTAATTAATTTATTGATTTATAGAAGACCCGGTTGTACCAAAATAGTACTAATTTGACCCGAACCAGACCCAGGCAATGTAGACATATAGCGCGACCCAAAAACGTCTATGTAGGTATGCATTTATTATATGCAAGTAAATATATTTCGTATTTTATTTAGTGGGCTAGTAAATATGTCGCGATACCTTTGTTATATATATATATATATATATATATATATATATATATATATATAATATATATTTTATATACATAGTATGTATATATGTGTGTATATATATATATATATATATATATATATATATATATATATATATATATATATATATATATATATATATATATATATATATATATATATATATATATATATATATATATATATATATATATACTATGTTATTGATATTAAATTTATTATTCTACTTTATAATAGGATGAATATTTTCTTGTAATATAATTCTGGATTTTTGGGATTTTATATTGTGTTTGTGTGTGTATGAGCATATTTATACATAATAATAGATTATTATATAAGTTATAGCAAATAGGATAATAATTATATATTACTACAATGGATTTCAATTTTAGAATATTGTATAACTATTAATTGTATCTATCTATATGTATTAATTAGATTATATAGATTTTATATGCGTGTGCATATATATAGTTATATGTATATATATATATATATATATATATATATATATATATATATATATATATATATATTTTTTTTTTTTTTATATATATATATATATATATATACAATTTTATATATATATATATATATATATATATATATATATATATATATATATATATATATAATTGTATGTATAATTGTATGTATAAATAAATAAATATATAATATATATATATATATATATATATATATTATATATACAATTATATATATATATATATATATATATATATATATATATATATAAAGAAAAAAGAAAAGGAGAATGAAAAAGCCCCTCAGCCCTAACTAATCCCAGCTGGGCCCAGCCCGAGATTTACGAAGCCAAACCAAGAAGAACCCCATCCCGCGAGTCCCAGGACCCGACTGTGCTGTCAACGCACCGAATATATATATATGTATATCGCGTCGAGGGAGAAACCATCGAGAAGTAAACCCTAACCCACGTGTACGCCGACCTCAGGCGAAGCCTCCCCACGCGCACCACCGCCGTGCGCCGCCGCGAGCGCCGCCGGCCGGATGCGAGAGCCAGCCCGCTCGTGCACACAGGCACGGAACATCGCAATGCAGCAGCTCCACTTCGTGGTACGATTTCTTTGTCGACTTTTGTTCATATTCGATCCCGTAAATTCGTATGCGTAGCCTATATAACCACCTAAGAGACCCTTCAAATAGATTCGATGATACTCGACTGGATTTTTCAGGAAATCAAGTCGAAGATCATGAAAAACCTGTTAAGTTGAACCTAGTAATTAAATCAAACACCCAACTTGGCGTCGAGTTTTCCACTAACTTATTCTTCGAATCCACAAACTTCTTGAACAGAAGTTAACCACAACATATAGGGCTAGAAAAGTCCAGTAGGAGGGTTATAAAGTTTTGCCTTGTACAGAGAAATATACAGATGTAAACTTGGTCAAAAACCTGTTTTTTCAAAACAATAAAATCTCTCGATACGACGTGCGTCCCGCCAATCAGGGCGACGTGGTCGCGAACCGAAATCATCAAAAGTTGCGTATTGGCTTCGTGGACATGTGGGCTTTAACGAAATTCAAATTGGTCGCGAGTGCGCGACAAATTTGATACGTATCCGTCGAAATTTACCGTATCGGTCTCTGTGCAAATTCCCCAATTACTTTGTGCACGCTCGTCAGATCGAGACGAAACTTGCGCCAATAGGACCGTATCGTTTTTTTGGTCCTGTATGCCAAGTTTGGTCAAATTCTGAGTCAGCTGAATCGGAACGCCGTTTTGTGGGCCCCACGGTCCGACTCAACGGACGATTTTGTGCACGGCCCGCCGAAATCCAACTTTGGACATATGGTTGGGTTCGTATCAAAAAATAGGACCTGTTGACATATAGTTTGATAACTTTAGAGACCGTTGACTCTGGTATGCTTTTCGGTGCAAAACGGGTCCAACAGCGGACATCATTTTTGCCCGAAATTACCGTTTTGCCCCTGTGTCCTGAATTGGACTTAAGGACAGGCAATCCTAGCTAATTTGACTATTCTAAGAACGTCGGTAATGTTTATTTCAGCATCTGGAGACTTCTGCATGTGTTGACTGATTGTGGCTCATTGAGTGGTATAGTATTATTGGTTTCTCCAGCTAAGGACCTCAGGCATGTGTACTTTCTGATGCTTTCGATTCATAGTAGTCTTTTCATTTCATGTCTATACATATATATTACTGTTTGTTGACACGCTCGTCACACGGAGTAGTCGGAAGGGGAAATATCTTAGTAGACATGTGGACTACCCAGAACTATCCCCCATGTCTTTCGTGAATGATAGCAGCTGCACACGACACGTGCAGTGTGCCGATTTACCCCTAGCCGTTCAAATGTTGAAACGAATATTTTACACCACCTAGGTAGATGTCTTTTATTTTTCCTTTTCATCTCCACCGTGCCATGTCATCAGTACTTTCCAGTTTTTATATCTCATATGTTATTTTCATGTCTTGTTAATTCTATTGTGTTTTTGCATTGTTGTCGATTTGCGTACTTATTCCATTACTGACTGGAAACCAATATTTTTCAGGTTTAGCCGCGATCACTCTTAGCACTGGGAAGACATAGGTATGCTGAGGCCAACCTAGATAGTGGAACTAGTTGTCATTTTCATTAATTGTGAGAACTTTATATTTTCCTTTAAATATAAATCTTGTAAATGTTGTAATAGACTTAGAATTGTGAATGAACAACAAATATTATACTTTTTGATTTTGAGCATTTCTTTCTTGTGGATTTTGACAGCGTTCTACCGTCGACTCTGTGGCGTAGACTGGCTTGGACACGTCTCGTATCCGAAACAGCAGGTGCGGGTCATGACAAGTTTTTGTGGTGGCCCATGCAGGTCAATTTTCGTAAAATATTACAAACTCGTGATGGTACGTTAGTCGTACTATTGCGAGCCTGCGACCAGGAAATTCCCATTCATAAACTTGGATTAAAATGATTTAAGATAATGACTAGGACTATGAGTCCCTTGTTCAAATTGACCGTTGGGTAGTTAAGGTTATTAGATTGGCCATGCAATTTAGATAGCTTGCTAGATCCCTATAAGTACACTATTACTTTTGATATGACAATGTGATCCAATGTGGATATACTATTCGCTTGGTATGTTAGACTTGCCTATAATTTAGGCGTTAATTTTGATAAACTGTTCAATTTTCTTATTAGATATAAATCTTATAACATAAGTTAGAATTGTCTATTTTAAATTCTCTTTTGCTGTAAGAAGTTAGTTTATAATTTCTGATTCTGTTATTCCTGTATGAATCTCGAGGTAGATTGATTCAAAGTTTTTCCCTCAACCATTTGAAATATATATGAGATAAATGTTAGGATGTTCTTATTTTCCTTGTCGTCAGTTATTTCCCCGGTTAACCTTTTATTTTAAGGATTGAGACTTACAGGCAGGTGTTTACGCTGTCTACCATAGTCAACTAAGTTGAATCCCTAGCAGCTCTTTGACGTTCTTAGGAATATAGTTGAAGCATTTTACCGACTGCAATGACTAGACAACAGCGTACTGTTGCCAATTACCTGAGAGCGGAGAGTGTGGGTTCACTGCAGCCAGCAGCGCACTGGCAAGGCATAACCCATAGAATTAAAATCCTTTCAAAGAATTGTAGGTTATGGATCATTATTAAAACTATGTCCTAGTTGACCTCTTTAGATCTTAGATACCCTTGTGTCAATGTAAGGTAGAGTACCTGATAACTTATCACATCTGAATCACGGAACCGAGGGTTTACCGCAGCCAGAGTATACGAGCGAGGCATAATTCCCGGTGAAATGACTTCAGACGTGATCACAAGTTTAGGATACTATAGAGAATAGAAGGATGCCCTGTGTGTCCCATAAGACCCAAAACCATTACTAGTAAAAGTTCGGTAAGTTGAGTAGCATGTCTCCCAACCTAGCATTATGGGTCCTTGTGATCTATTGACGAGGTAATTGACCGACACTAATAAGTTACCCAGAATATAGAATCTAGAGCTCCATAACCCATTAATCGACCAAGGCCTTATAGATAGGAAGTTAGTAGGATGTCTATATAAGCAATGACACCATGTAAGGTTTCAGTTCTCTCAAAACTCGAACTACTTGTGTCCCCTTTCCAAAATCTCGCCTACTTATATTTTGACTATCTTGACCAATACTGCTATTACAGCCTAGTTTCGCAAGCTTACTCTTTTATCAAGCTTGATTCGAGACATATGTTTATTGGGGACGTCCGCTAATATATTATCTAATCAGAATCATTGTATTACGGTATGATCAACCATGATGCATTTGGTTCGCTCTTCATCTAATTATCCTACGTGGATCGAGATATAGATGTCTCTAGGATCTCCTCCACGACTGCTTTGACAACTCCTCTTGAATTATACATTTGTCCTTGAATCCTGTAATTGTATTCAGTGACATCTCTCTTGAACTCTTTATTGTTTTTGTCTTTCACTGATTGGAAAGACGAAAACTCGTAATTGATAGATAGATACAGCGTATTCCCCATGGCTACGCTAGTTGTATACGCAAGTGTAGCTACCATCGGCCAGCCCTGTGACTAGAACCTTGCCTTGAGTTACTCGTTCTTCTCTCGACCTTCAAGCTACTATTGGGACCTTCTAGCCTATCTGAATTTGAGGAACGATCCTTGGCTTGACTTATATCTACCGTATCCCATTACGCTGTGCCTTGTTCTTCATTGACCAGAGTCGAGGTGCAATATCCAAACTTTGGAATCCTTCTAACCTCATTAATCTTAAAACCATATCCTAGCTTCTAAGGTAGGTAGACTGTAAACCCTAAAATTTTGGGATATATGAAGATTACTGATTAATCGGAATAATTTCTATTAGGATAATAATTAGTGCCCCATGGACTCCCACTTTCCATTTAGATCATTTTGTGACCCCGGACGTGTCATTAATATTCGGATCATGAGACCAGCTGTTACCTTCCAACAAATTTTATATGCAAGACCTAGACGAGTCCACCTTCATCTAGATATATTATGTCCCACTTAAACCCGTCCCCTTGTACCCTATTTTGTGCTACGACTTTCAGGTTAAAAGGATAATCTATAACCCTTACCATAACATCGGTATATTTTTCGACTTCCACTAGAGCCTCAACCTTGACTCAATTCATCCGACCCGATATATAGTTGTGATCTACTCAAAGTGCATTACACACATGCCACTAGTGTGCCACCCTATTGAGACCTCATGTGCTATTTAAACACAAAAGCCACTGAAGGCGCATTTTGGGTTTGAGGAACCTAGCTAACCAACCTGACTGGCAACTAGCTCAACCACTTGAGTTAAAGCCTATTCTTAACCTAGTAGATATAGTTTTCCCTAACCTAGTAGATATAGTTTTATCTTGGGATCTTGTTCAGTCCATATAGATTGAGATCCAAGGTTCATCCAACTAACAATTGATGCCAGATAGGGAACTCATTAAGACCCAGTAAAACCCATCCAGACATACCACCATATTTGGACTATAAAACCAAACTAATTGAAATAGGTCCCTACACCTATTATGTATTCTCCACCTTTTAGAATGTGAAGTCATTCGTAACCCTTATTATATCTACCTGGAAGTCACGATACGATCTTGTATTGCACTTATATCCCTTGCTCGTATGTTTAAATAAACACGGAAAAAATCACAATCTTGATTTTTCAAATTCCGTTCCATTATGAAATCTTGTTCAGATGAAATTTTGAGAACAAAATTTATGTATTGCATGGATTGCAAAGCCCCTCTAGGAGACGAAGAGTTCTTCGATTTAGCTAGTGACTGGACTAGAATAGCCCAATCTAGCGAATAAGACTATAGGTTAGTAAACTTTCTTCCTATCTGCATTATATATAGGACATTCTATACCATTCTAGAAACTTCATATTTACTCTTTATTGTTCTTCCCTATTCTCCTATCTTTCCTATTTCAGAGCGACAAATGGTCATGCTTATTAGAATTTATCAATATTTCTTAGCTACTTGTGTAAATTACTGCTTGCTAAGTTCGGGTTGCTCGATAGATACGAGAGGATTATAGATACCATATGCCTAGATATTTGTTGGTAGGATTGTTAGCACCAGTTAGAAGATTTTAAGATTTAAGTGTGAGGAGTAGTGTGACCAAAGGTGGGTAGAAGTCCTGAAGGCTATATGGCTAGGAGAAGAATACAAACTATTTTTTTGAGGAATTAAAATTTGAGAAGATTGTGGTAATAGTGGATTTATTCCTTGAATTTTATTTTTGAATTTTAGGCATGGTCATGAGTTAGAATTTCGAGGACGAAATTATTTTAAGGTGGATAGATTTATAGCTCCCCTTCCCGAAATTTTGAAATATTTTTTATTTATTTATTTGATTTGAATGGTAATTTTAGAATTTTGTAAATAATTATTTAGTTAATTATTACGGTAGATGATTTGTAATCATTATTAAATTTGGAGTACAAGGTGACTAGAAATCGTGGCACTGATAGTGCAGTGGCGTGCCTAGACTAGTGTATTAGCCATGCCAAGGAAGGCCGAGCCATAGTGATGTCCTAACTAGAAAAACCAGGCCAAGCTGTGACATGACCACTATAAATGGTTTAATTATTTATTAATTAATTTATTAATTTATAGAAGACCCGGTTGTACAAAAATAGTCTTGATTTGACCCGAACCAGACCCAGGCAATGTAGACATATAGCACGACCCAAAAACGTCCATATAGGTGTGCATTTATTGTGCAAGTAAATATATTTCGTATTTTATTTAGTGCGCTAGTAAATATGTCGCGATACCTTTGTTATATATATATATATATATATATATATATATATATATATATATATATATATATAAATATATATATATATATATATATATATATATATATATATATAAATTTATATATATAAATATATATATATATATAAAAAATAAATATATATATATATATATATATATATATATATATATATATATATTATTTATATATATATATATATATTTTATATATATATATATATATATATATATATATATATATATATATATATATATATATATATATATATATACATATATATATATATATATATATATATATATATATATATATATATATATATATATATATATATATACATACTATGTTATTGAGAAATATATATATATATATATATATATATATATATATATATATATATATATATATATATATATATATATATATATATACATACTATGTTATTGATATTAAATTTATTATTCTACTTTATAATAGGATGAATATTTTCTTGTAATATAATTCTGGATTTTTGGGATTTTATATTGTGTTTGTGTGTGTATGAGCATATTTATACATAATAATAGATTATTATATAAGTTATAGCAAATAGGATAATAATTATATATTACTACAATGGATTTCAATTTTAGAATATTGTATAACTATTAATTGTATCTATCTATATGTATTAATTAGATTATATAGATTTTATATGCGTGTGCATATATATAGTTATATATATAATTGTATATATATATATACAAAATATATATATATATTATATATATATATATATATATATATATATATATATATATAATATATATATATATATATATATATATATATATATATATATATATATATATATATATATATATATATATATATAAGGTTATATAAAGAAAAAAGAAAAGGAGAATGAAAAAGCCCCTCAGCCTAACTAATCCTAGCTGGGCCCAGCCCGAGCTTTACGAAGCCAAACCAAGAGGAACCCCATCCCGCGAGTCCCAGGACCCGACTGTGCTGTCAACGCACCGAATATATATATGTATATCGCGTCGAGGGAGAAACCATCGAGAAGTAAACCCTAACCCACGCATACGCCGACCTCAGGCGAAGCCTCCCCACGCGCGCCGCCGCCATGCACCGCCGCGAGCGCCGCTAGCCGGGCACGAAAGCCAGCCCGCGCGCGCACACAGGCGCGGAACAGCGCAGTGCAACGGCTCCACTTCGTGGTACGATTTCTCTGTCGACTTTTGTTCATATTCGATCCCGTAAATTCGTATGCGTAGCCTATATAACCACCTAAGAGACCCTTCAAATAGATTCGAAGATACTCGACTAGATTTTTCAGGAAATCAAGTCGAAGATCACGAAAAACCTGTTAAGTTGAACCTAGTAATTTAATCAAACACCCAACTTGGCGTCGAGTTTCCCACCAACCTATTCTTCGAATCCACAAACTTCCTGAACAGAAGTTAACCAGAACATATAGGGCTAGAAAAGTCCATTAGGAGGGTTGTAAAGTTTTGCCTTGTACAGAGAAATATACAGATATAAACTTGGTCAAAAACCTATTTTTTCAAAATAATAAAATCTCTCGATACAACGTGCGTTCCACCAATCTGGACGACGTGGTCACGAACCGAAAGTATCGAAAGCTGCGTATCAGTTTCGTGGACGTGTGGACTTTGACGGAATTCAAATTGGTCGCGTGTGCGCGACAAATTTGATGCGTATCCGTCAAAATTAACAGTATCGGCCTCTGTGCAAATTCTCCAATTACTTTGTGCACGCTCGTCAGATCGAGACGAAACTTGCGCCAACAGGACCGTATTGTTTTTCTGGTCCTGTATGCCAAGTTTGGTCCAATTTCGAGTCAGTTGAATCAAAACGCCGTTTTACGGGCCCCACGGTCCGACTCAACGGGCGATTTTGTGCACGGCCCGTCGAAATCCAACTTTGGACATACGGTTGGGTTCGTATCAAAAAACGGTCCTGTTGACATATAGTTTGACGACTTTAGAGATCGTTGACTCTGGCACGCTTTTCGGTGCAAAGCGGGTCCAACGGCAGACATCGTTTTTGCCCAAAATTATCGTTTTGCCCCTGTATCCAGAATTGGACTTAGAGATAGGCAATCCTAGCTAATTTGACTATTCTAAGAACGTCGGTAATAGTTTATTTCAGCATCTGGAGACTTCTGCATGTGTTGACTAATTGTGGCTCATTGAGTGGTATAGTATTATTGGTTTCTCCAGCTAAGGACCTCAGGCAAGTGCACTTTCTGATACTTTCGATTCATAGTAGTCTTTTCATTTCATGTCTATACATATATCTTGCTGCTTGTTGACACGCTCGTCACACGGAGTAGTCGGAAGGGGAAATATCTTAGTAGACATGTGGACTACCCAGAACTATCCTCCGTGTCTTTCGTGAATGATAGTAGCTGCACACGACACGTGCAGTGTGCCGTATTTACCCCTAGTCGTTCACATGTTGAAATGAATATTTTACACCACCTAGGTAGATGT
The DNA here is from genome assembly GCA_029216955.1 of Iris pallida. NCBI lineage: Eukaryota > Viridiplantae > Streptophyta > Magnoliopsida > Asparagales > Iridaceae > Iris > Iris pallida. The sequence goes on from JANAVB010012198.1 coordinate 14,573,508, forward strand.
CTTTTATTTTTCCTTTTTATCTCCACCGTGCCATGTCATCAGTACTTTCCAGTTTTTATATCTCATATGTTATTTTCATGTCTTATTAATTCTATTGTGTTTTCGCATTGTCGTCAGTTTGTGTACTTGTTACATTCCTGACTGGAAACCAATATTTTTCAGGTTTAGCCATGATCACTCTTAGCACTGGAAAGACGTGGGTATGCTGAGGCCAACCTAGATAGTGGAACTAGTTGTCATTTTCATTAATTGTGAGAACTTTGTATTTTTCTTTAAATACAAATCTTGTAAATGTTGTAATAGACTTAGAATTGTGAATGAGCAGCAAATATTATACTTTGTGATTTTGAGCATTTATTTCTTGCGGACTTGACAGCGTTCTACCGCCGACTCTACGGCATAGGCTGGCTTGGACACGTCTCGTATCCGAAAAAGGGGGTGCGGGTCGTGACAACTCTAGCGGAGTCATACAGCAAGACATACCATGCTAAGGTCGTCTGGGAGTCTCTAGAGAAGCATTATCAGGTGGATGAGAACCGCAACAAGATCCATGTGACTAAGAAAGTCTGGAACATACGATTTGAGGACGACAAGGCGATGTTGCCTCAAGTCAAGGAGTTCCTCAAGTTACGTCAAAAACTTGAGGACGATGGCATGCCACTTGTCGACGCTTTTGTCGTAGGGAGTATAGTTGCCAAGCTTCCATCAGGATGGAGCAGTTTTATCTCGGACATGCACATAAAATGATACAAATCAGCCTGGATCAACTACTTCACAACATCAATGTTAGAGATGAGTTGATGGCTAAAAACAAATTGGAAACATTGTCCAAACAGTTGGCAGAGGCTAACTTGGTACATGCAGGGGACTCCAAGGGGAAGCATAAGGTTTCTCACAACCAGAAGAAGAAGGACTTTAACCATCTGAAGGTGCAGTCGGATTCGTTCAAGTCAAAGCCAAAGCCCAAGTCAGATGTGACTTGCTTCAACTGTGGAAAGAAGGGCCACTATCGTAGAGACTGCAGATCAAAGTCCAAACAGATATAGTAAAGTGAGTCTAACAAGGTTGCCATGATTTTGCAAGTTGCCACGGCTGGTGTTGACGCCGACTGGTGGGTGGACACGGGTGCATCCTGCCATATTTGCTCTAATAAGGAGTTGGTCACCACATACAAGCCTACATCTGAGAAGGTTATGGTGGCGGACTAGACACAAGCTGAAGTACTAAGGATAGGAACGGTGGTACTGAACCTGACTTCGGAGAAGTCGTTGACGCTTCAAGATGTGAAGCATGTACCGGCGATAGCCAAGAACCTGGTCTCTGGAAGTCTGTTATGTAATGCAGGCTTGAGGATGGACGTCAATGCTAGGCAGATAGTGATGTCATACAAATGAACGTACTTTAGAAAAGTTTATTGTACCGAAGTGATGTTCAAACTTCAACTTGTAACTCCTGCAAAAATGATTAATACAGTTTCTTCTTCTGGGTATTCTCTTGAGTTATGGCATAATAGATTAGGACATGTTCATTGTAAAAGAATAAACAAAATGTCTAGTTTAGGGCTTATCTCCAAATATGGGGGTAAGAATGTGGCAAAGTGTGAGGTTTGTGCACAGACAAAGATCACTAGAAAACCGTTCAAACGGGTGAATCAAAGTACAAATCTTCTGGAGTTGGCACACTTAGATATCTGTGACTTCAGACAGTTCTCTACAAAGGCCAAGATGAAGTACTTATTACATTCATCGATGACTACTCGAAGTATGCGTTTGTCTATCTGCTCAAGTCTAAATACGAAGCATTCGAGAAGTTAAAGGAGTTCAGGGATGAGGCTGAATGTCAAACTGGGTAACAACTCAAGAGACTCAGAAGTGATCGAGACGGAGAGTACAGGTCTATTGAATTCGCATCGTTCTACAAAGAACATAGAATTGTCAACGAGACAACTGCTCTATATTCTCCTCAATCAAATGGAGTAGCTAAAAGGAAGAACATGACGTTGACAGAGATGATGAACTCAATGCTGTTGACTGCAGGTCTTCTAAACTACTTCTGGGGAGAAGCTGCATTAACGGCTACATTCATTCTGAACAGAGTGCCGTACGCAGGTTCTAAAGTCACTCCTCATGAACTCTGGTTCAAAGTCAGACCCAACTTGAACATAATTTGAGTGTAGGGACGCCTGGCATATGTTAAGCTTCCTGACTTGAAGATTCAGAAGCTTGGGACAAGGACTACAAAGACGAAGACCAGAGACGCTGTCTTCTAGAGGGAGGCTATCAATGATGAGTATGAGTCTATAATCTCCAACAATATGTTGGTGTTGGTTGATCTACCTGAAGGAGCTAAACCAATCGGATGCAAGTGGATCTTCAAGAAGAAGATGAAGGTCGATGGAACTATTGACAAGTTCAAATCAAGGCTGGTAGCCAAAGGGTTTTCTTATAAGCAGGGGAATCGACTACTTCGACATATATGCTTCAGTAGCGCGGATGATAACCATCAGGATGTTGATTGCTCTGAGTGCAATTCACAAGCTCGTCATACATCAGATGGATGTGAAGATAGCATTCCTAAATGGAGAGTTGACCGAAGAGATCTACATGCAACATCCAGAAGGATCTATCGTCAAGGGCCATGAAGACAAAGTCTGCAGGTTGGTGAGATCTCTATACGGTCTGAAGCAAGCTCCCAAGATGTGGCACGAGAAATTTGATAAAGTCATTAAATCAAACGGCTACATGGTCAGTGAGACAGACAAATGTGTTTACACAAAGTTCGCTGATGGGAGAGGAGTCATCATTTGTCTATACATGGACGACATACTGATCCTGGGTACGGATCTAGCATGTGTCCCTGAGACAAAGAAGTTCCTCTCATCTAAGTTCAGTATGAAGGACTTAGGGGAAGCTGATGTTATCCTAGGGATAAAGATCATCCAGACAGACACTGGAGTGGCGCTGTCACAGTCTCATTATATTGAGAAGATTCTCACACGCTATGGATATCAGAATCTTCCAGGGATCGATACTCCTTACAGGTGTGACAAGAAGCTGAAGCCAAATCCTAGGGAAAGCATCAGGCAGCTGGAGTACTCAAGCGTCATCGAGAGTTTGATGTATGCAACTACTGCTACAAGGCCTGACAAAGCTTTTGTCGTAGGAATGCTGTGTCAATTCACGAGCAACCCAGGAGTAGAGCACTAGAAGGCCGTGAAGAGAGTTATGAGATATCTCAAGAGGACTCAGAAGTATGCACTGTACTACAGCAGATATTCGACAGTAGTGGAAGGCTTCAGTGATACAAGCTGGTATTCAGAAGCAGAGAGCGAAAGGTCCACATGAGGATACATCTTCTCCATGGGTGGTTCTGCTATATCGTGGAAGTCAAAGAAGTAGACGATGCTCTCTCATTCCTCAATGGAATATGAGTTCTTTGTACTGGCTGCTACAGCAGAAGAAGCAGAATGGCTTCGGGAGCTCATGTATGATCTTCCAGTGGTTGGTGTACAGATTTCGGCAGTACCGATATACTGCAACAACCAGGCAGCTGCAGCAGTAACATCAAATGATCTCTTCAATGGTAAGAAGAGGACTGTGCGATTGAGGCACATGGCGGTGAATGATCTGATAAAGACTGGAGTCATTACCGTGATTGATATTCAGAGTCAGAAAAATCTGGCCGAAACGTTCACCAAAGGTCTTAATGCCAGCTGGTCGAGGACACAACAACTATGATGGGCTTGAAGATGATGTGATATTCTGTCTTTATAATTCTACCATAAAGTTTTATGCTATTAGTTCAAAGAGAAATCTACTAGGCATCTAACTTTTGGTTCAAAGAAGGACCACTGACGGAGAGAATATCTGTAACTGTGGATAGTCCTTTGAGACACTGAGGGGTTACGAACCCATAACCACTGTTGTCTACTACCTGTTCTCTTAAAAGAACAAGTTCTGTGGGAGGATGGCTTAGACAGCCGTAATGAGTTCTTAGGCATTTCGAATGTCTAGTATGCTCTACAGTAAGCACGGTAGCACAACACTACAAAGGAGCGTAAGGTCTCCATGATGGAATTGGGGATTCCCCGGACCCTTACTTTGTTGTGCGTATTGATCAATTGAAAGTTAAACAGATTTAATACGTGTTCTAACCCTTCATAGGCAGAAACTAGGGTTCATGAATTATACCTGCGGCAGAAAGAAGACAAGTAATTCTTGGCATTCTCGAGTGGACGACCCCAAGATCTTCTGTACGTATTCCTTCCTCGAGTTGGACGTCGTGTGGGCGACGATTTCCCAACCTTTTCTTCTCCTTGGCAGCCCTCTCTTTCTCTCCTTACGTGAATCATGAATTTAAAGAAAGCTTTAGATTTCTGAATAGTAATATGACGGCCAGAGAATAGAGGATATATATAGGCTACGACAGGGACCATGAGGAGAAATTAGGGTTAGGCCTCCTAACGGATCTGGATATCCCGTGTTCAGTCCGAACACACAATCCAGGCCCATTAACAATAGCTCGGTCTACTAATGAGCTATTGTTGCACTACCTCCCTAATCCTAAATTATGTTTGTGGGCTCCTTTATTATATGCTCGTTTGGCTCCCTATGTTAAGATATCGTATGTCCGTCGATCAAATTAAGTTACTGACAACTATATTGATTCGACATCTTTTATCCTTAAGTAGTACCACTCAACTTTATTTGTCATGTCGGATATAATCCACCTGCAGGGTTTACATGACAATCCTTATGAGCTCCTTAAGGGGACATCATCAACTCGATGTATCAGGACATGGATTCCATTTATAATCAACAGCCCATCATACATACAATGTTATTACCCAATTCATAGAGGTTGTTGATCTATAATGAATCTCACTCTTTCATGAGTCAAGTAATACACACTACATATACGTGTTTGTTATTATATCCAGATTAAGAGCACAAACATCCATAATAACAGAGGTGTTTGTTCTCTTATGTAGTCAGTACAAAGAGAACAACCTCAAGTGGTCCTGTTCAATACACACAAAGTATACTAGTGTAAACCTATAGTCAAGATTGACTAACACCAGATTATACTATAACTTTTCCAATAGATTGTCCAAGTCCATCTAGGTTGTGAACTATTTATATACTCTATAGGAAATTGATAATATGATCTTCTGTGTGACACCACACACCATATTATCTACAATATAGAATATCAAACATTTGCATTAACACTTGCAACAAATACAATATGCAAATATTTGCCCATATGATTCTCATTCAAAATTTAAGGAAATAAGGTTACTACAAAAGTGATATTTTTAGTATATAACCCTAACAATCTCCCACTTATACTCAAAGTATTACTTTTCAGTATACTGTTAAAAATCTCCCAATTATAATTAAAGCCATGTTGCTATACATCTGACTCCCATTCCCTCAACATGACTATCAAAAGCCTTAGCTGGTAAGCTTTTTGTAAAGGGATCAGCTAGGTTGTCGGTTGATGCTATCTTGATCACAGCAACTTTTTCTTTCTTTACGAAATCTCGTATCAGGTGGTACTTGCGCTCAATGTGTTTACCTGTCTTATGGGCTCGTGGTTCCTTCGAGTTTGTAACTGTACTACTATTATCACAATAAAGTGTAATCGACTTAGGCAAACTAGGTACCATATCCAAGTCCAACAAAAAGTTTATGAGCCAAACCGCTTCTTTGGCTGCTTCAGAGGCTGCCACATGTCACACCCCGATTCTTAAAGTTAATTATTCATACATTTTATCTCTTGGAATCGATCGTTCTCGCTTGGGCGTGATGCCGTACAAGTCTGGTATTGCACTTGTACAAGGCAAAGATGGTACATAAATGATTTTCTTTAAATAGGAACACATCGCAGCGACAGAAGCAGATAAATTGAAGTTAGTGAGGATAATATTTTCTCATTGAGTAGAAATATATTACTTCTTTATAGCAGCGGAGATAAAAGGACAACTTGAAGTCACATAGAGACATAGAACTTTATTCTCTTTATTGATAATTGAAGAAAAGTACAAGACTTGTATTGAAGTACAATGCTTATAACCAATCTCATTTTACATTGAAAGCCAACTGAGAAATGCTACAAAGTTTGCATTTGATACTTGGATACATTGGATTACAACTCGATATACTGACTTGGCTTACATTCTCGCTGGTACAACCGATTACAATGTTCCATACATTATGCCCTTTATACACAGAAGACATCATCTTGTACAAGGAGAGCTTCTGTATGCCCAACAAGTCTTCGATGCCGCAGGACCAATCAAGCCAATCTTCGTGCGTAGAATATCCTAAGCACGAGCACCTGCCCACAAAACGTGGGTCAGCACATCATCTATGTACTGGCGAGCAGAATCCAACCCATTCGCCTAAACCAACATTTAGGTAATCATTTTAGCAAGCATTTAATAAAATGATCTTTCTTTCAGGGGCCTAGCATCAATTTATAGTTCTTGAACAGAAACATTGAAGTAAGTAAACATATCTTAGCATGGTATAGCATTTTTTGTGTAAGACATCATCTAAGCAACATTGAGTTAACACGTTAAACATATTATGGAAATACTTTCTGAAGGCATCGTTTAGCATACTTCGTGTTATCATTCAATAGGTTATGGCAATGATCTAAAAGGCAATGCATCAACAAATTCACATTTAACATGTTGAGCATGTTATAGAGTTTCTCATTTTAAAGGCAACAATACAGCATCATTTCATTTAGCATGTTAAGCAGGTAAGTTGAACCAATATATACAATTTCACAATTATGTGATTCCTTACCGATAGCGACTTCTCATACCTGTATCAAATACAGGTTATCAGATATACTTACGCTGCCTGCACAAAACATTCATTAGCATGCATCATGACTACATGGTCACTGGTGTTGTTAAACTATATGGATACTTTTTATTTCATTTCATTTCAAGATAATGCGGTCAGCATGGTAGGTGGCGAGCCTTTATGCCACCCCGCCTTACCCGTGCTCCCACAACACTCATCATTATTTCCTCCTAGGCCGAATCGGTTCCCAGGGCCCTAGAAACCGTTCGAGGAAATTAAAACTCAAACCTTGTATACAAGTTGTCCATGACCATGCGAATGCGTGTCCGACTCGATTGTGCATATAACCGCATGGTGAAATATAATAAAGAAAGTAAAGGCAATATTACATCATTAGTCATATTCAATGACTTACTGATTTCATCATTACCGTCATTTCATTTGGTGATCTCAAGGATCCCATACTTCATCATTATTCATTCATTGCTTCATTGCAATGTTTCTTATATCATTCCTTTCGACAAGGAACATAACATTCATTCATTCTTTCATTGCTTATAAGGGACATGCAATATTTCATATTCTTGCAACAGTTATACAGAGAGTACATGATTCTAGTGTTTCATTCAGTTTATTGGTTCGATAGCATAGCCAGTTCATTTCTTATTCTATCATTCATAAGGCATCTCATTATTCAAGTGTCTACTTGTGTCCGGCAGTGTTAAGCGTAAGGGGCAATGTTATCAATTCATTCTCAGGCCTCAAATCACATTAGCCGTTCAATGTGTTGTACATTTCAATAATTCTCAACATAGGTATCACTATTATTCAGCAACTAAAATATGGGATATGTAGGGACAATTCATAGCATTTCAATACTTCATTTATTAAGCATGAAGGAGTAAGGAGGAGGAAGGACAGTTCCACTCACTTGCAATAAAGGGTCTTCCTGATCCGATCACACATAATTCCATTAAGCGTAGCTCCACCAGCGAGCCACGTTATAATACCCATTCCGTCTAGCTAGCTAAGAGAGACTGCATTAGTCTCAATTCTTCCGATTCCCAATATAAGTCTCGGTCTAACATTTTGATAGCATCAAACAAGCCAACCAAATGCCTCATGCGGAGCGGGGCATTACATAATATACCACTCAGAAAAAGTTTCATCCTCGAAACTTAAGGAAAAAACTCTTCTACTAGATTCACTTAGTCACAACAAGTTACTCATTCACCTTCAACTCAATATTCATTTCAGCACATTCGGTCATCTCAAAATAGCTATCCAACTGTACCATTTTAATCCATCAATAATTTGATCTGCCTTTATCTTTTTTCAATTACTTGTAACTCCTCATTGATTTTCCAACATTTTCTTTGAATTTCTATCTTGGTCGCAACATATCACTTCGTTTGGATCCATACACATATTTTAGGCGTCCCCAAAATATATGCATTTTAGCCAAAGTTCGCGCTAGTGCGATAATTTCTTTCTATAATGTTATCTCAGTCTCAACCTATCACTTCGGCTGGATCCATACATATATTTTAGGCGTCCCTAAAACATATGTACTTCAGCCAACTTCCATGTTAGTGCGATTCGATCATCCACGATATAACTCTCTTTTTTAATTTGACTTAGCATCCTTTCAATTGACTTATTACCTTATTCACTTGCCAAAATCACTATCTTCCAGGCCACAACACTTAACATCGGGGACAACTTAGTTAAGCTCTCTACCCAAGCATAACATTTCTAACATTCGATCAAGGGTCTAACTTAGAGCCGAACATATCAAGGGTTCACAACATGCAATCACATTCCTTCCCAAATCCAACAATATTTCTCACCGAGGTAATTCATCTTTTTCTAAAAGATATAATCCGACGTTACCCACTATCGATTACCCGAGTTAGGGTATAATTCTATGTAATAGTCAAGATTAGCCTAGCTACCCGACTATAGATACCGATCCAACATTCCCGCTATAGGCCGACACACAATCCTCAAGGGTCAAACATCTCTAAGGTTCATATTAAAGTATATACTTACAACTTATCATTCTTAGGTCATACTCATCACCATCTCTTGTTCAATACCCAAAAGGTTATCCTTACTGTCGCCAATGGTCACCCTATTATTCAGGTCAAGTCTCTATGGTTAACTATACCAACAGCTAAACCAAATCATTCAGGTGACTTCCCTAAAATAGATGGCGACTAGGGATCATACAATTTGCTTATTCTCAAGCCAACAGGCCACCGACAGTTCTAAGGAACTCTACCCAAACCAATTGGTATCAACTTAGTCTGAATAACTAATCACCATTGTCGGCTATGCCAACAATTGGTTATGCAGCCCACGGTCACTAGGGTCAAGTCTATCTATCCAGGGTCTTTTTCAAGGAAATAATTCCCACAGAGGCTCATTCTAGACTTATCCAACGATCGACTAATATCGATCTATCAACAATACGATCAATTCCCAACCTGACATATGATTCACATCATTCTAATAATCCATCAAGTAAATTCCCAACTGATCCAATTTCTATTCCAATTCCTTTGTGCCTATACGAACCCATAAGCCAAGGCTAACTATTCAAGGGTCATCGATTCTGATAGTCTTAACATAACTATGGAATCATACTATTCAGTCTGTATGACGAAGTCACACCACTAAGTCATAAGCCAGCAATCTATATCCCAACCGACAGCCATCTAAATCTCATACGAACATTCTTAGAATTCCCTATATCAAGGGTCGAGTAGTTCATTCCATTCACTCCGACAATTCATGTATCAATTAACCATCCTTTATGTAACAAAATATTCAGGGTTGCTACTTGTTACTTTTCTAGTATAATTCAATTCCTCAGTATCATGCACCTATGCAACGACTATCCTTTTGTGATCAAGATGGATTAACATCTATTACACCTTAGGGTCAAGGCACATATTTCTAATATCCTTTGGGTCAATGACAACATTTCCAAAACTTTCAGCTTAGCAACCAACTTTGTATTAGCCACATACAATTTTTATCCAACCAATCGAAATCAACATTCAAATGTTCTAAGCCACAACATTCTCTAGCCAAATCAATTTACCCGTAGCATACTATCTTACTAGTCTGAGTCATCACTCGACTAAATAATTTCTAACCAAGCCATCGGTTACAATTTCTGACAATCTCGCAACCCTTTACATAATATCATCATCAAGGGACACTCGAGTCATCTAGCAACAATACATAACTCCCAGCTAAGTTTCGGTACTACCTAGTACCCACAGATGGTCTTATTGCTATTCTATGGAAAGGGTCAACATACATCTCGTTCTGAGGTGGTAGAGGCAATATACCACTCAGAAACGAAGCCATCCTTAAACAATACCAACTCAATCTATTCGGACATTCATGATCTATAATGATCATAACACTGCTTAGCTAACATCTCGGGGTCTCAGTATCAAAAGCCAACATTCTTAGGGTCTCGAAAGTAGTAGCCAGCACATATGAGTCAATTCGCCAGTTCTGTTGAACTCATCCATCAATTACCCCATTCACAATTCTTTTCCCAACATCACATGCACTTCTCAACTTATTACAGCATATATAGCCACTTCCTTTATTCCCATATTCTAAACAGCATTCACAATATAGCATACTATGGCATCGAGTCATTGTTGGGTTATTTGTGTCCAAACCAACAACAATCATTCATTCAGGGGCATCACAATGTATATAGACTTATTGTTTGGAACATCCAGTGAGCAGCCAAGAGGGTCAACAAACTTTTAAACACGAACCACATAAGGATGATTACAGAACAGCAACAGCATAATCGCGGAAGCAATCTTTGATTTAATCGCGAAAGCAACGTTGAGTGATCGCGGAAGCAACTTTGGTTAATCGTCGATGCAACTTTGATTTGAAACGAATCAAAGAAGAGATCAAGGACGTAAAGCCGTGCTCTGATACTAATTTGTCATGCCCCGATTCTTAAAATTATTTATGTACCATCTTTACCTTGTACAAGTACAATACCAGACTTGTACGACATCACGTCCAAGCGAGAACGATCGATTCCAAGAGATAAAATGTATGAATAATTGACTTTAAGAATCGAGGCATAACACCACATACTCGGCTTCCATGGTAGAATTAGCAATACATTTTTGCTTGATACTCCTCCACACAATGGCTCTACCTCCCAAAGTAAACACATAACCTGAGGTAGATTTCCTTGAATCCCTATCTGACTGAAAATATGAGTCTATATACCCAAGGAAACTAAACTATCTGCCTGGTAAACTAGCATATACTCTTTAGTCCTTTCAGGTACTTCAAAATATGCTTTACGGCAGTCCAGTGCTCTTGTCCTGGGTTAGACTGATATCTGCTGACCATGCCTACGGCAAAGCAGATGTCTGGTCTCGTACATAGCATTGCACACATTAAGCTTCCTACTGCTGAAGCATAAGAAACTGCCTTCATGTTCTCTATCTCTTTAGGTGTCCTCGGACACTGCTCATTTGATAGAGCAATTCCATGTCTAAAAGGTAAGAAACAATTCTTAGAATTTTGTATATTAAACGAGTTAGTACAGTATCGATATAGGAAGCTTGGAATAAGCCCAACATCCTTTTCTTGCGATCTCGTAGAACTTTGATCCCAAGGATGTGACCTACTTCTCCCAAGTCCTTCATATCAAATTATTGGATAACCATAGCCTTACATTAGATAACACCTTCACATTGTTTCTAATGAGCAAGATGTCATCCACATAAAGTTCTAGGAACACCACCACGTTTCTGTCACACATTCTGTATACACATGATTCATCTTGACATTGATCAAATCTATAGGATTTTATCACCTGATCAAAACATATGCTCCAAGATCTGGAAGCTTGCTTAAGTCCATAAGTGGACTTCTTGAGCTTACAAACAAGATGCTCTTAGCCCTTTTCAATGAACCCGTCTGGTTGCTTCATATAGATGTCTTCCTCAAGACTTCCATTAAGGAAAACTTTATTGACATCCATTTGCTAAATCTCATAATCGAGATGAGCTTCAATAGATAAAAGAATCCGGATAGACTTAAGCATGGCTACTGGAGAAAAGGTTTCCTCATAATCGATACCCTCTCTTTGAGTAAAACCTTTTGCTACAAGCTCAACCTTACTGTCTGATCCTTTTTTTCTCTTATAGACCCACTTGCATCCAATGGCTTTTACACCAACGGATGGTTCTACAAGCTCCCAGACCTGATTAGAATCCATAGATTCTATTTCGGATATCATTTCTTCTTGCCAAGACTCTGCATCTTTATCTTGGAGTGCTTCATTGTAGGTACAGGGATCATAATCTTGTTCCTCAGGGACGAAGTCTGACGACTCTCCCAAGAACATATATCTATCAGGTTGTATCACAACCCTCCCACTACGACGAGACACTATCAGTTGTGGTGTAACATTTGTGATACGTAGTACAGTTATTTGTGGTTCATCCTCTTGTACTGTTGGTACTGAAGTACTTGGTGTCTCACCTCTCAGTTCTTCTAGAACAACTCTACTTGTGGGTTTATGGTTCATCACATAGTCTTCCTCTAAGAGTCGGGCATTGGTGCTAACAATGACCTTCTGATCCTTAGGACTATAAAATAAACCTCCTTTCGTTCCTCTTGGATAGCCTACAAACAAGTGCACTTCTGTACGAGATTCCAACTTATCTGCTTTCCCATTCAGCACATGTGCGGGACTACCCCAAATGCGAACATGTTTCAGACTTGGCTTACGCCCAGTCCACAGCTCTGTAGGAGTAAGAGGTACTGACTTAGAAGGAACCAAGTTCAAAATATAAGCTGTAGTCTCTAAGGCATATCCCCAAAACAAATCTGGCAAATCCGAATAACTCATCATTGATCTAACCATCTCCATAAGAGTTCTACTCCTTCTTTCGGCTACACCATTCTGCTAGGGCATTCCAGGTGCCGTCAATTGGGATGCAATCCCAGCCTCTGATAAATAATCCCTAAACTCTCCAAAGAGGTACTTGCCACCACGATCTGATCGTAATGACTTGATACATTTTCTATGACATTTCTCCGTTTCAGTCTTGTACTCTTTGAATTTCTCAAAGCACTCAGACTTACGGCGCATCAAATAAATGTATCCATACTTTGAATAACCGTCAACAAATGTGACAAAATATTCAAAGCCACCTCTAGCTTGGATAGTCATGGGTCCACACAAATCAGAGTGAACCAATTCCAACACATCTTTGGCCCTATATCCCTTTGCCGTAAAAGGCCTTTTGGTTATTTTACCTTCCAAGCAGGATTTACAGACTGGTAGTGCCTCCACTTCCAATAAACTCAAAGGTCTATCTTCAACCATTCTTTGAATCCTTCTTAGGTTAATATGCCCCAATCGCAAGTGCCAAAGATATGTTTGGTTCATACATAAAGGTTCTTTTCTCTTATTTAAGTTAGATGACATATTATCCATTTCCATAAGTTGCATTGTGGGCGAAATATGATTAATGACATACAGATTATCAACCAATGCACCAGAACAGATAATTTTTTTATTCTTTTTAGTAATAATATTGTCATTAAAATAAACTGAATATCCATCCTTAACTAACATAGAGCAGAAACTAAATTCCTTCAAAGTGAAGGTGCATAAAGACAATCTCTCAATGTCAAAGACTTATTTCTACCAAAAAATAAAGTAATATCTTCTAATGCAACGACCGATACTTTTGTAGCATCACCCATAAACAAGCATATCTCTCCATCACTGAGCCGTTTGGTTTCCTGAAACCCCTGCAATGTATTGCAGACATAATTAGTGGCTCCTGTATCTACACACCTAGTACCGGTAGATAAGACCGCTAAACATGTTTCAACTACTAGTAAACGAGATATACCTTCTTTGTTTCCTTGTTTGAGAAATGGACAATCAGTCTTCCAATGTCCTGACCCTTTGCAGTTGAAACATTTTTCTTTCGGCTTTTTTACCGTGCCTTGAGGTCCCATACCCTTCTTTGCTGAGTTTGTCTGTTTCTGAATGTTATTCTTCTTCTTACTGCCTTTTGGATTAGAAGTAGAAGCCTTTTCAGAAACAAAAACATGACCACTCTGCCTAAAGAGAGATTCAGCATCCTATAACTCTTTTGCAAGTTCTGTCAAACTATACAACCTTTTGTTCATGTTGTAATTAAGGCAAAAATTGTCAAAACTTTTAGGCAGAGTCCCGAGAATGATATCGACCTGGGATTTCCTATCGATTTCTGCTCCAAGGATCTCCATCTCATTCAGATGACCCATCATCTTGAGAACATGATCCCTTACTGGTGTACCCTCAGCCATTTTTGTATTCATCAAATATTTCATAGAAAACTGCCTAGCTGCTCTACTCTGATGTTCGAAGAGTTTCTTGAGCTTATACATCATGTCATAAGCTGTGGCCATGGCCAGATGCTGATGTTGCAGTACATTTGACATAGATCCCAGAATGTAACACCGTACCATCTCATCTGACTTTTTCCACTTCTTATTAGCCTCTTAGACCTCTTTATCAGAGCTAGCATCGGGCTTATGTGGTCATTCCTCAACAAGTACATATTTGTACTCCTCAGCAGTCGGAACAATGTCCAAATTATGTTTCCAGTTAATATAATTAGGTCCAGTAAGTTTATTTTCTTTAAGGATCACCATAAGTGGACTGAAAGAATCCATTTTTAAAATCCTGAGAATCACATAAATAAAATTATGTAGGGCAAAAAACTTTTTGAATTAATTAAATATTGATTCCCTCAAAACAATAATAAAAAATTCACTAACACCTTGAACACCATGAATTTAGCATGCCACAATAGTGTGGACGTATACAAATTCAACTTTGTTCAAGTAGGTTTTTCTTATTACTTTTATTATCATATTAACATAACTTTATGACAAATAAAATTAATATATTGGTCTTGCTCTGGTCATACAAATAATAGCAGTGACTCCGATGGGGGAGGATACCATTATTTGTATCTAAGTGTATACCATTACTTAATACTAAGTCCATTACCTTGTAATGAGTTCCTTCAGATGGAGAAGTGAACACATACTAGGTAACTTTCTACAATTATCCCTAAGAAAGTTTGTACTGGTGATCCATAATTATACTCATCAGATATGGAGGAAGGTACTAAAGCCAACGCGCAAGTATAATTACATCACCTACAATACAGTAATGGAGACCATATAATTTATACTAAATAAATATCCTCTCTCACTTAGTTATTTAACAATAAGGGTTTTTCTACTAGTTGATATTATATCCATGTTGTCCATTATTAATGTAGGCTTAGTTTTTCAAAAAAAAACATCCACACAATAATAAACATGCATAATCAGAAAAAGCAAAATGACAACAAATAAGAGAAAAATATCCAACTATTATGGTCATCTTTTCTGCTCCGTCCTCAACTATCCGAATCCAAAATCTGGCGCTGCGCAGATCTATTCGGGGTTCGATTTCTTCATCGAAAATCATCTGTCTACCTCGGTCGATTCCTTCATCGAAAATCATCTGTCTGCCTCTGGACTGCTTAAAACCAGCATCTCGTCCGGCGTCAGAAACAGCCACCACCGCTATCACGATTGATCAAAAATAATTAAAATTATATCAATCCTATGTCTCCCGAATGAGTTCACACATAATCTAGATTAAAAATTCAAATAATAAGAACGATCAACCCTCGTGATTTTAATTACATCCACAGCAACAACAACATCCACGACATATCCGTGGTTTAAACAACACAATCAATAACATGCATTGGACCATAATAGTTGAATCTAAGATGCCTGTAAAACCGAGTTAGAATAGATCTACATCTACCGAATATTACACAGCACAGGTTTTATTGGACTATATGGACGTATCAATCAATACGCAGATCCAAAGTGGCTCTGATACCAACTGATGGAACTGGGGATTCCTAGGACCCTTATTTTGGTGTGCATATTGATCAATTGAAAGTTAAACAGATTTAATACGTGTTCTAACCCTTTATAGGCGGAAACTAGGGTTCACGAATTATACCTGTGGCAGAAAAAAGACAAGTAATTCTTGGCAATCTCGAGCGGACGACCCCAAGATCTTCTGTACGTATTCCTTTCTCGTGTTGGATGTCATGTGGGCGACGATCTTCCAACCATTTCTTCTCCTTGGCAGCTGTAGGTCCTAAAAATCAAGTTGCACCCATCAAAAAAGTAATAAAACCAAATTGTGCACCCTTCAATGAACTGCGCAGGAAGCAGATTGCGCAACAAATCAACTACGCGAGGTTGAACTGCGCCAATATCCAAGCGCACAATGCTGATGTGGCAACGTCATTATTACCTGACACAAAATTAGTTTTTCTGACAACTGACAGCTCGAAAAGCAAGGAGTCTGTTCGTTTCTCGAGCCGCACCACATTCTAGGATAGCTGTTAGCACGGTCCAGCTGTCAACTCCCAGCGCAGTCTGCCAGCCCAACAGAAGCACAATCTGCCAGATCCTCTTCAGCGCAGTTCGATCCTAGCGCAGTCTGAAGCTAGCACAGTTCAAGCGGTACAACCCTTTAAGATAACTGACATTTTATACGTGTCCTACATGTCATCAATTGCTCACCACGTGGCAACCGTCTGTGCATGACCATGCACATTTCAATCAAACAATGCCATACGTCTAATACAGTTGAGCCACGATCGAGTAACTGCCAGCGCAGTTCGCTTTTTGCGCAGTCCATTGCCTGCGCAATCCAGCCTGCACAATCTAGAAATAACTACTAATTAGTTATTTTTCAGAACTCTATAAATAGAGTTTCAAGTCCTTCATTATCAAGATCAGATCATTCAAGATCATCAGAAAGATCAGGAGTTCTTGTCCAAGTGCTGCTGCATTCTTCAGAGGCTATCGTCTTTAAAGTCCACATTGTCCAAGGGATAAAGCGATCATCTTCAAATCAGATTCCTATAGTTGTACTTTCCTAGAATTTAATTATAATCTTCTTACAAAGTTTGTGAAATAAAAATAACTTTTGTTTTTGCAAACAAAATGGCGACTCTGCTGGGGACGACTTTCTCCTTCGACGAGGAAGTGACAACTCAATGTGACGTTGCGTCTATCGAAAAGACGCAGAAGACGCTGGTTGTGAAGGTCAACCAGACTGCCTACGAGGCGATGATCAACTCTGGGGCTAGTCGTCACACTGCAACCTCTGCCAAGAGCAAGATTCGTTCAGTGTGGACTCCAAAGTCCTCTGCATAGTCCTCTGTGTAGTCCTCTGCGCAATCCTATGCGCAATCATCTGTGCAACCTGTTGTCTCTGCTGCTAACGAGCCACTGGCCACTTCTGCTTCTGCACAAAACACCACTCGCGCTACCAAAGCACAAGCCAGAGCTCCTACACAGTGTACTGCTCCTCTTGCTGCCGCGCAAGCCACTTCCTATGCTGCTATGGCAAAGTGCAAGACTCCTCTCCCCCTGGCGCAGTTGGTGACCTCTTTTCCTTCAGCGCAATCCACTGAAGCCAGAACTCCTACGACGCAAACTACAGTTTTTGTGGCCAAAAGGCCATCTGTCAAAGCTTCCCAAGCGCAATCAGTCAATGCACATATTGCCGCTTCAACCTCTGCGCAAGCTGTTCCAGCGCAGTCTAATAGGGATAACCCTTTGGCTAATCTCCCTTCTTCTCACAGCAAGGGAAAAAACTCTGCTCCTCTTCCCAATCACCCTATTGCTCCAGCGCAATCTACTGGGGGTAGTCTGTTGACTGTTTTTCCTCCTCTCCAGAACAAAAGAAAAGGCCTGTTAGTCTTTTCTCAAACATCCTCGTTCCATGACTTGGAAGACAACAGAGGGAAACGCTCTTTAGCCAACCCTTCTTCATAAAATAAGGGAAAAGGTCCTTTGGTCTTTTCTCAGTCTTCTCCAGTTTTTACCGTAGAAGATCAATCTGAACGTGCCTCGACAAAAACTCTCTCAAACAAGAGTTCTTCTCTCCATGCCAAAGGGAAATATACTGATCAAAGAGGTATTCTACCTACTCCGGTAGCGGAACTCCAAGATCTTCCAACTCTCCGGATATCCCGCTCACAGCAAGGAAAATTACTGGTATCTCAGACAGAAACCCCTGTGGGTGAATTTGCTGATCTACGAGATTATCTCAATAGACCTCGGTCTAAATTAACTTCGACAAAATGCAAGCAGCCAATGCCGAAGATGAACTTGCATCAGAGGCAAACTTCTAAGATAAAAAATCTTGACACCTATGCTAACGGAGTGAGTACTTCTCTGTATACTCACAGGATAAAATATCTGAAGAACCGGAACCATGTTCCGAATGCTGTCAAAGAACATATCCCTCAGACTTCTTCTCATCTCGTCATTGTTCCTGACCTCCGAGAGCACCTCAGGCAAAAACAGGACGATATCTCGTCACCTCCAGTTCAGCCACTTGGACACCATTGTAATCACAAGGTTGTCATCAAGTGCTGTTGCCAGACAACAAAATGATCTGTTTTCGATCGTATGAATTTTGTAACTTCTGAACCAATGTCAGAAGACGAAGACGAAGTGTTGTATGCTTCCAGACTACATCTTTATATTGAAAAGTGAAAGTGATCATTCCCTCTAATTTTCTGTTCTATTTATAGACAGAGATTCGTAAAACAACGAAGCGACGCGTTCTTCGCAATGGTTCGCCCGTTCATTACATTTATCCGACGGTTTGCCCGTTTATTACATTCATCTGACGGTTTGCCCGTTCACTACATTCATCTGACGGTTCGCCCGTTCATTACATTTATCCGACGGTTCACCCGTTCATCCATTCATCCGATGGTTCACCCGTTCATCCATTCATCCGACAGATCACCCGTTCATTCAATTCCTCTGACGGTTCATCCGTTCATTCTAACGATTCATTTCGTTCCTGCATTTTGATGATTCATCCGTTCATTCATATCGACAACGTATTTGTTACCTTTGATTAAGTTGTCTACTGAAATAATGATATTCAACAAATTATATTCTGCCATGTCTACATTACCTCTGAGTAGATATAATGAATATAATTATTTTCTAAATCAAGAAATATATCATGTCCCAGACCTCTGAATATATTTTTTATCGCTATTATTTATATTCGAATGAGATATGCAATAAATAATAGAGCCACAAAGAGAATGTCTTTTTATTGATCAAAATTAAAAGGCATTACAAAAAGACATGCCACAAAATAGAAGATACAAAAAAAATCTTCCTATTCAGCTGGTGGGGTCATCAAACTAGCCATCTGCTGCTTTAAAGTTTGAAGTCGCTCCTTCCGAGAATCCATCACCCGCCTTCTAGCTTCCTCCATTCCAGATTTATCATCAAAAGTCGACTAGGTTACTAGTCGGCGGGAGATTTCAGCTTGATGAGTCCTGACATACTCATTTCTTTCGTGGGTCAGAATGTCCAGTAGCTGGACTGCAGCTTGATGTTGAGTGGTCTCTTCTTCTAGAGCAAGTTGAATAATTTTTAACTCTTCTTGAAGTCGATCGTACTCTGCTTTCAGCTCAGCAACTTTTTTTCTTTCTCCCCAGCAGCAGATGCTATTATTTCCATCTGGGAGTTATACTCTGAAGACTTGGTAGTGAAAGTATCCAAGAAAACTTGGAAATCAGCTCTCGTAACTGCAGCCTCTCGAGACATCCTCTCAAATTCAGCATGTACTAAGGGCTCTACCTTCCCCCGATTAAGATCTTTGTAGATCTTAACTGATTCCTCCAGCTCATCTAGTATGTGTTCAAGATAAGCAGCTTGAGCTTCATCACCCTAACTTCGGATGGCATCGATCAGATAAGAGGTTGGACCTCTAACAGTGATGAAACCAACATCTTCTTTCTCCATTACCCTTTCTACTAAGGGTCCTAATGAATTGAAGAAGAGGTTGGTGAAGGAACCAATTATAAATCTGTTAGTAGCTATGGCACCGGGTGTAGCAGCTACTCCCATGGATGTTGAAGCAGCAGGTGCCTGCACAGGTGAAAGTTCAGTAGTATAAACTGTAGTCTCTTTGGACAAGAGAGCCATGGTAGAGCTGGTTGCTCCTCCCAGATATTCTTCTGCAAAATCAAATAAACCCTATCAGTTTGCTGTCATTAGCAACTATAAAAAAGGATCAAAAGTAAGGGCAATCTTACCATTGCTGGGACCAGTGACAAGTTTGTCATCTGCTGACATGGGTTGTAGCCTCACAGAAGTAGCTTCAGACATTACTGCCTAGCTACTACCCGCTTTAGAGCCGCCTGATAAATGACGGCTACTGCTGGCTATCGCCTTTATTTGTACTATATCAGTGCATATTGGAGGAATCGGAGAAAGTTAAATTTTTGCATGGATAAAAATTAAGATGTCAGCCATTTAATCCATAAAAGAAGGGTATTAATATCAATCAATACCAATACCTCCTTGATGGGTGACAGTAGCTCCTTTCGGTGCTACTTCTTTAACCACATTCTTATCTGGGGATGCATGTACATCGACATCCTCTTCTGGATTCAGAGTCATCAATAACCTCTGCTGATGTATCTTTATCACTTGTACTCTCTTCTCATGCTTCTTCACTATCAGTTGCGGCAACTAGATCTACATCATCGTGGAAGCCAAAGTCACAGTCGTCCAGTGCCTTAATTATTAACTTATCTTTTTCGGCATGTAGTGATCGAGGAGAAGCTGGAAGGTTGGCAGTTTCTGTTGTAAGTGTTAGAGATTGCAGTGCTTCGGGAGATGTTTCTGGCAAAATTGACTTCGCAGCCTCATCTGCTGTCTTCGCGATTTCCTCTCTGGTCTCTACAACCTCGTCCCTCTTCTCTGGACTAAAAGCTTCCTGCCTGGGTTCAAGGGCAGGTGTAGGAGACGACATCATGACTCCTACGACAGTACTAGTCACGACCGATGACATGATAGGTCTTGGAGGAGTGGCCACTTTCCTTCTGAAAACTATTTTCTTTCTGCGTAAAGGTCTCTCCGGACTCTCTACATCTATAACATCTACTTGTCTTTGAAGAGAGGTCGGAGTCGTCGCCTCTTCTCTCTGAGTCGACTCAGCCTGCTGCCGAGATTGTGACCGGGTAGTGACCCTTTCTGAGGATTCTATGACAATCTTCCTCTTAGAAACTGGAGAAGAAGGTTCTTCCGCCTTCCACTTCTTCCTCTCCTTGATTGGAGATCTGACGACCTTCAAAGAGACGCGTAGCGGCTCGTTGACTTCTTCAGGAAAGTTGGCTTCCCTCGAAGCTTCCAACGGTGCATCAACTGTCTCATCCTCTTCATCATTATCAGGAAGCACCAAAGCAGGTGCTCATTTTTTGAATCGCGTTGCTGTCGTAAAGCTATCTGCTAAGTTGAAATTCTCAGCAAAAGTATTCGCCGATGTGTAGAAAAACGAATAAGTATATAACATACGAGGACCATGATCGCTCCTTAGCGACATCGAGAACGATATAGTAAGCCCAAGCCCTGGGCTCCATCGATCAGATAACCTTTTCCCTGTAGGCACTATTTGCCATTGATTGTAAAAGAACAAAACAATTATCGGAGGACTGAACCTAGACTCACAATACAAACTCGCTTGTACAAAGAAAGCCTAGGGACGAAAACCTAGGTACAGCAATCTAAGTACAATTGTTTACTTTAGATTCTGGGGGGTGACGGTAGAGTCTCGGGAAAGCGGCGACAGCTCTTTCTTACTCCTTGGACGATCGGGTACAACCTTGGCGCTGTAGAAGAACTGCTTGGCGTTGATGAAGAAATGCTCTCCTTTCAATTTCTCTCTAATTCTCTGGATCAGAGGGGGGTGTGCTCTCTCTCTCTGCTCTCTGCTCTCTGCTTGTCTATGTCTGTCTCTCTCTGTTGCAAGGGAATGGCACCTTGCTATTTATAAGAGTGGAGGCATTATTAGGGTTTTGCAATGATTGCCTATTCTCAAAAGTCGGTGGTTATGGATCAATGAATCTTGGTCGCTCGTAATAGATTTGAGCAATTAATATGATTGCATCAAATTTTTGTGGGTAATTAATGATGATTGCCATAAATCCTCATGATTTGTTATACCAAGCTCGGATCTCCTACCACGTGTTCAATCTGATTGATTGCAAATGATCTGATTTGATCCCAGTAATTATGAGGATGGCACTAAACCTGGTTGATAGGATTTGTTAATGAATCTTGCCATGTGTCCCACTATTATTAGGCTGATAGCTGTAAGGACGCTGGTAGAACCGCGAGCTACTTAGGAAATCTGAGCCGCCTGAGGATTGCCCCCCCACCGAGCCGCATAAGGCTGGCCACGTGTCAAGGTTGCTTGGGAGTGTCCTCTGAATATTTGAACCGCATGGAGATGATCTGGACCGCATGAGCGTAGGCGACCGCATGATGGGTGGCTTCTCAGTGAGCCGCATGGGTAGCCTCTGCCTGAGCCACATGGGTAGCCTCTGCCTGAGCCGCATGGGTGGCCTCTGTCTGAGCTGCATGCGACTATCCACCTGTCAAGGCTGCATAAAGGTCTTTGGGGTTTGACGGATTGTGTCAGAGATATCCTTCGTTTCCCTAGGAGTCTACCATTATGACAGAGTCATTATTGTATCTTTCTGTCATTGGTCAGAGCTGTCAGCCGTCAATGCATTAAATACAGTAGAAGACAAAGAAAAGAGCTATTGAGGACCACGTGGCTCCTCTCTGGGCCGTATGGGACTATTCGAGCCGTATAGACGCTTGAGCCGTATGGGTCCCTGAGCCACATGAGCTCTCTGAGCCGCATGGGGATCCTTGGCCGCATGGAGCTTTCTTTATCCTTTTCTATGCTTCTACAAGACCCCCTTCAAAGTTTTCGATTTGCAAAATAAAATACTTTGAATAAGAAGCATGGCTATGTATAAACTCTTCTGGCCGCATATGATGTCCTTGTCGTATGGATGTCCCAACCGTATAGCCTCCTCAGCCGCATTGGTCAATCAGCCGCATGGATCCTTTGGCCGTATGGGCTGTCTGGCTGCATGAGCTCCTTGCCACGTCATCCTGTCACGTGTGCAAATCTTTTTGCATTAATTGCTGTTTGATTCTAAGGTCGCTTTTTGGGGCAAGATCCCAAGAGTCTAGCCCTAAA
This sequence comes from Iris pallida, assembly GCA_029216955.1. Classification (NCBI taxonomy): domain Eukaryota; kingdom Viridiplantae; phylum Streptophyta; class Magnoliopsida; order Asparagales; family Iridaceae; genus Iris; species Iris pallida. Next base: position 14,596,530 of record JANAVB010012198.1, read on the forward strand.
TAATCAGATCGCCTTGATAACCGAAGAGTCGGTTATATTGCTCGTGGATCTATGCGTCGGTCCATTGGGGTTCTGCCTATAAATAACAGGGTGTTTGGGAAAGACTTTCTTTTACTTTCTGCTATTGCCCTAACCCTCTTGTCTCCGTCCTCCTTCTCTGATCATAGTAATGGCTCCCAAGAAGACTGTTGCGGCGAAGAAGACAGTGTCTTCATAGGCGGCGAAGGATAAGAAAGCTGCTTCTGTGGCGACGGATATGGCAGCTCCTCCACCAGCTGACGTACCCGTAGTTCACCGTGACGTCCACCCCGCTATCGATGGTAAGGACCTTTTGCGTGAGTTTGGAACCCTGACTATCATGGCTACGTCGCATATTTTATGTGCGAGCCTTCATCTTCTTGTGTGCCGCATACACATCTCGAGCCGCATGGGGTTTGTTCCATGTCGGAGCTGCATGAGATCTGTTGTTGTGACCGCATAAGTACTTCTCTAGCGGGGCCGCATAAGCTAATCGTAAACTCACTTGATTTGGACCACATATGCTCGCTTGAACTCGTCTTGTCGTATGAGCCTTTTAAACTTATTCGAACTCTGTCTCATGAGGCTGTGTTTGAACAGAGCCGCATAACTATGTTTAGTCACTGTAGCATGAGTCTCCACTAGTCGGAGCCGCATAAGCTTTTTTTTGAGTTGGGCCGCCTGAGGCTTCATTGAATCCGAGCCGCATAGGCTTGAGGGCACTAGTCAATCATCTTTTTAACTTATTTCTTTTGTCTTTGTCTCAGTGAATTTGCCAGTTAACGCTGCTGGAGAACCCCTGGTGGGTCGTGCCCAGGATGCTATGGGCTATAGGTATTATCAGATAGTTCGGTATATGGCGGACCAGCTCCCTAGTGACGAGCTTTTAACAAGGAAAAATACCCTCAAGAACCAAGCTTTCCACTTCCTATGTGCCATGATGAATTCGGAAAAGTTGGAAGAAGAGTACCTGAAACCTGCGTTCTTCTTTGGAGACGCTTTGACTGTGAAGAACAGTCAAGTTCTGGATATATCGGAGAACTGGAGCTTCTTCTCTAACGGGATTGCGATCTGCATCCCTCAAATGGAGCGTCACTTCCCATTATCTTGGTTCAATATGTTTCTGCTGGACAGGAAGATAGAAGAATCTTTGACTCCTACCCGGAATGGAATGTTTGTGGGCGACATCTATTATAACAAAAGTATGAAGTCAGTATGTGCCGGCAAGGTGCATGCCAGCCGTTATGTAATGGGATGGCCCGGGTGCTTTCTTGAATGTGCCGGGCCCCAATTTCATATTTTCTTCAGCCGATACTTTCCTGAACCAACTTGCTCGGAAAGGCTCCTATCCAATCGGCCGGTTGGCACTCCCAAGTTGGATACACCCATCCCCTCATGGATCAATCTGTCTATGTGGATCTCACGAAAGTATGAGACTTTTCTGTACGAGATTGGTCTTTATCACGCTATTCGGGGCACCAGGCACGGCTTACCTGTAAACAAGAAGTTATTCATGGCTTTGCTGGAGATGTACAACTGCCGTACGGGAACCTTCTATATCCCTGTAGGGGAAATGGGGATGGCACTCCATGAGATGCATGCGATTTCCAAACTTCCCTGGGGGGATGAAGCTTTTGAAGCATATACTCCTACGAATGAGGAGTTCGAAGAGCTGGAAGAATGATACTCGGGATTCGTGGCTACTTATCAGGAAATACTGTGCTACTATAGTACGTGCCAGTAGATAGCCAAGAAGGAAAGCAGCTCGGAAGGGAATGCTCCCCATACTAAGGACTGGGTGAACTATCTATTCTCGACGGGAGCCTCAGGCCGAGTTACTTTCCGAAGTCCTCAATCCCGAGAGGCGGTTCAGGCTTTGATGTCGTCGACGAAGAGGGTAGCCTCTACCAGCGACAGATTTGGAAGTAAGACCGACTCTTTTGGTTATTTTTATCAGGATACCCAAGAGCTGTCAGAGAAGGCGCTCCTAGCAGGATTTTTGATGGTATGGCTGCGGAATTGCGTCGTCTCAGGAGGAGCTGGTTCTATTGAAAGAATCAGCCATAATTTTATTCTCCCTGCTGTGAAGCTAGTTTTTAGAGTAAAACTAGCTCTTCTCTCAGCCATGGTATACAACATACACCGTGGCCTCCGTACTTTTACGTCAAAGGTCATCGCCCGCGAGGTGACAAAGGACTTTGAAAGGACTGAGCTATCCTATCATTATCTGATGGGGTGGCTATTAATGCACTACCGGTCTTTGATGAGATCGGATTCTGAAGACGGCGTGATTGCTGATGACGCTTTTATCTTCCGTTATCGCAACGAGTCTTGGGAGTATGATACCATGCGTGTCTGCCGGATGGCGCTTGCGAGAGCAGATAGGTATAAATTTTTCGTATCCGTCCCTCGTTTCACTGCTGAGGAAATAGCGGGTGTTCATCTTGACTGTATTGGTCCTCCTCAACTTCTAGACGGCCAGATGCTCTTGTGGTTGCGTAACATCCATCCCGTCTACCTGGTATACCGCAATCGTAATGCCGTCTTCCTGGAACCTTACCTACCCAGCAGGTTTGCTAGTCATTTTGGGTACAGCCGACTTTTTCTGGAGAGTCCCAGCTCTTGTCTGGGTTTTGAAGGTAGCCTCATTGACGGCATCAGGGCCTGGCATTACTATGATACATTCCATACCTGTGCCACTTTCTCGGTTCCTGCCATTAAGGCATCGGTAGAGATTTTGTACATGGCGGCCTTGTACCATGTCATGGCGAACAAGCTTCTCATTGGTTTTAGCCGAGATACCGATTTTATCGTTGGTATGGTTTGGATGAGAAGCCCCAAGAGGCCAAGACGAGGAAGAAGAAGAAGAAGAAGAATAGAGTCGAAGTGCCCGACTCAGACTCCACCACTGCAGATGATGAGGGCGAGGAGCGTGATGCAGATGACTCTTCTTTTCTGGTGGAAGATGCTGGGGTAGATCAGCTACCTGTCGTACCTGTTCTGTACGGAAGCGTAGCAGACAAATCTCCCCTGTTGACAGTATTTCTCACTCCCGAAAATTGGCTACGACCAGACGTTGCAGGCTAACTATAAGAAAGAGAAGCGAGGGGGTCGACCCCGCTTCGGAGGTGATGCGAATTACTACCATTTTTATTCAGTTCTTCATTTCCTCCAGTTTTGATCTTTAATCATTTTCCTTCCCTCCCGTAGATGTCAGAAGAAGAGGAATCTCAAGTCGTCGAGGTCATGACTCAAGATGACGGGGGTTCCGACAGACCTGTCCCCGAAATTACGGAATTTCATCAAAATGATGCTGATAGAATCGTACCTCCCTCTGGGGTGGCTGGGACAGAAGAGCCAGCAAAATTTAACTTGGAGGTCGCGGGTGAGGAGACTACGTCAGCTGCGAGCGAGTTACAACCTCCATGCTCCTCCCCTGGTAAGATAAGCCAAATTTTAACTTGCGAGGAGGCCTATCTGCTCTATCATCACGTTCTTCGGGTTACGTCGATTGATGGTTCCTCTGGACATACAAGTCCTGCCTCTCCAGTGTCGATGATGGACATTGTTGAGACAGGCTCTTCCGAAGGGGCATTGGCGTTGAGGAGCGTACCTCCTCCCCTTCCGGTTCGTCTTGAGGGGCCCCCCGTTGTCTCGAGTTCGGAAAATCAAGTGGTGGGACAGCCGGGGCAGGGGACAATGGTCCTTGCATTTTCTTCTGCTCAGGTGGCTCCGAGAGTCGACCTCTCTGCCCTGCAAAGTGTACAGGCTCTTCGAGTGGCGGAGGAAGAGTTAGCTGCTATCCGCGCATCATTCCGCTCGGAATTTGTCCCCTTGGTGGCAAGTTCTAGCGTACCTCCTCCGACGTTGCCGGCCACGCTTCCTTTGACGCCGTCCTATACAGAAGTTCTGGACGAAGCATTACAGGACATGGTTGGCAGCTTTTATCGTTACCTGAAGAGGGGGATAGTGGCTGCTGTGGAAAGAGGGACCTCTTTCGTCTTGGCCCGGCAATGCGCCCAAGGTCATATTGACATCCTTAAGACTCTTCCTGGTGGGACAGGGGTAGTCGCACTTCTGGAGGCAAAATTGCTAGAGGCTGATCAGCTGGTAGACCAGCTTCAGGTGTTACGGCAGGCTGATCTGTCTGCTGCTATAGATCAGGAGCACGGTTTCCTCACAGCTGCTGTAGAGAAGATAAGGACTGCTCGGGATAAGACCCGGCCGGCCATGCTGAAGGACCTCCACGATCTGTCTGATCGCTATGATGAGTTGAGCCACGAGAGTGAAGATGTTACGGCTCGGGAAGCGACTGGCTCCCGTGGGATTATTGACACGCGGGAGAAAATCTTTGAGCTTCAGAGGAAGTTATCTTTCCTGGAGTCTGAGCTTGAGGCTGCCCGTACCGAAAGGGGGCTAATTATCCAGGAGGCTGACAGAGTAAATCGAGCTTCGGCTGATCTGGAAATTGCCCTGAAGAAGATGGAGGATGACTGGCGGGCATATATGCACTTGAATAATACGGAGCAGTTATCCCAGGAAACGGCGTACCGGGCCAAACAGCGGCTTGAACAGAGGACCACCTTGGTGAAGAACCGTCTTTTGGAATTATGCAATGCCAAATCATAGACGGCCTTTTTATCCTTTTTTGTTTTCGATCTCTTCCTTTTTTTCTTTAAGAGAGGGACGTGGTCCTAAAACATGTAATGCCTTTTTTTTGGCTTTCAAATAAAAGAGTATGTTTTATTCCATCCTTTATTTATACTGCCTATTGTGCTTGTGGTGTTATGGTGGCGTTAACCCCGAATGGGGGACTTATTTGTGGACCTGTTACCCTTGGCATACCTTGGTTTTAGGTATGGATAACAAGTTTGATGGGGATACCTAGAACAATTCTATGGCAAGGTGATCATGGACGTTTCGGGTATCGGGAGAGAGAATGCCATGGAGCAGCTGGGCTCCCGGGACATGATGAGAAATGGTGGGCCTATACTAAGAGACTTAGCAAAGGACATTTGTGGGCCTATTATCCTTGGCGTACCCTGTCTTAGGATACGGATAACAGGATGAAAAGAGAACCAACATACTTACTCAGAGGTAATGAGGACATGGCAGGAGTGGTCTCAACGGAGAATATTTGTGGACCTATTATCCTTGGCGTACTCCGGTTGTGGGTAAAGATTTTAAGTCGAAAGGGAATCAGCATACTTACTCAGAGGTAATGAGGACATGGCAAGCATGAAGGTTTCTTCGACGGAGCCTTCCCACTCAGAGGTAATGAGTACATGGCAGGAGTGGGCTCAATGAAGGAGGGTACATAGAACGACTCAGAGGTAATGAGGACATGGAAGTTCTATATAAAGGGGTGGTTTGTTTTTTCGGCAGAAGTGAAACGACTCAGAGGTAACATCGACATGGCCGTTTTAGAAATTTGTGGATCTGTTACCCTTTTTGTGCACTGGGAGTGCGGGTAGTAGATCATGAGGGAGGATCTCTTTCAGGAAGAAAGTTCAGAGGTATGGTCATACATGACTTACTACCTGAAAGAGTGACCGAAATGTGAGTTCAGAGGAACCTGCAGGTACATAACTCGATAATCTGGGAGATTGTGAGTTCAGCGGTACGGGAGGGTACATGACTCAATAATCTAGAATTTTGTAGATATGAGTTCAACTGTATCAATGGGTACATGACTCAATAATCTGGGATTGTGAATGTGAGTTCAGCGGTACCGGCGGGTACATGACTCAATAATCTAGAATTTGGAATATGAGTTCAGCGGTACCAGCGGGTACGTAACTTAATAGTCTAGAATTTTGGAATATGAGTTCAGCGGTACCAGCGGGTACGTAACTCAGCAATCTGGAAAATGTGATATGAGTTCAGCGGTACTGGCGGGTACATGACTCGACGATCTGGAAAATGTCGTTTAGACATAATATTTCTTCAGGAACTTGCCGTTGACGGGCAACATGAGCAAGTCTCCGTTTTGTTTTACGAGGCGGTAAGCACCGTTGGAGAATACGGCCTCAATGATAAATGGACCTTCCCATTTTGGCTGGAATTTGCCGGCGGTTTTGTGAGTCATGACCATTGACCTCCGAACTGCCAGAACGAGATCGCCCACTTGGAATATTTCGATTTTAACCTTCTTGTTGAAGGCTCCGGAGATGCGTTCTTGGTATAGCTCAATCCGTTGCTGAGCCAGGAGGCGCTTTTCATCTAAGGCCTCCAACTCTTGTAGTCGGCGACGGTAGTTATCATATGTCGTCAATTGGTAAGTAAGGGCGATGCGGAGTGAGGGTATTTGAGTTTTCAACGGGAGAACTGCCTCACTCTCGTACACCAGGAAGAATGGCATGTTTCTAGTGGCTGTTTGGACTGTAGTACGGTACACCCATAAGCAATCACCAAGCTTCTCGTTCCAATCGACGATACGAACTTCTTGAGAAGTTTGATGATTATTTTGTTGAATGCTTCTGCCAACCCATTCGCTGCTGGATTGTATGGCGTTGAAGCAATATTCTGGATATGGTACATGTCACAAAACCGATAGAAGGCATGGCTTACAAACTGCGGACCATTATCGTGGATGATCCTTCGGGGCAGCCCGAAGCGTAGATAACGTGATGCTTGAGGAAGCTGATCACGTTTGAAGTCTTTACTTCTGCAAGCGGGACAGCTTCCGCCTATTTGGAGAAGTAATCCGTGATTGCGAATATGAAGCGATGTCCTCGGAAAGAAGGTAGAGCGATCGGACCGATGATATCCATTCTCCATGCTTCGAATGGCCAGGATGCCACTGTCGGATGTAGAAATTCGGATGGTTGGTAGATGAAGTCTGCGTGGACTTGGCAGGCTTTACACTTTCTTGCATAGTCTATCGCATCTGCTACCATCGTGGGCCAGTAGTAGCCCATTCGCAAAGACGATCTTACAATTTAGGGCCAGGCTGATGGGCCCCGCAGACACTGTCATGAGCTTCGCGTACGGCTTCTTTGGCTTCTGCGTTTAACAGACACCGAAGCAATATCCCATCGTAGGATCGCCGATACAACATTTTCGTCTCTGTATCGTAGAAAAATATGAGAGAACGCCTTCTGATGGAAGTGGCTTCCTTTGGATTCTCGGGCAGGATGTCGTAGATTACGAAATGTATGAATGGTTGTCTCCAGTTGGGCGCTTCGTCGATCGTCTGAGCGGAATAACTCGCCACGAATTGAACGTTGTTCTTGGGACATACCAGTTCGTGGCCAATCACATCAACTGAATGATGAGTATAATTTGGCACTGCTAGGGAAGCGGCAAGGCCTGCTAAGGCATCGACTTCGATGTTTTGGAGTCTGGGAACGTGTTCGATGAAGAATCCCTCAAATGAGGAAATAATGCTGATCGCTATTTGGTGATAGGGGATCATGTCTTCATGGCGGACTTCGTATGAACCCTGGATTTGATTGACGATGTAAGCCTCCTAAATTTCTACTATGATTTTTTAATATTTTTATACTTTGTATTTACACGTTGCATACGAGTTCGTATTTTTGCGTAGCATGCAAAATTTGTATTTCGTATTGCTCGACAAGTGCGAATATGTGTCGAGCTGCATATTTTAGAAAAATATATTTTATTATAAATTTTTATTTTTAATAGGAAAGTACATTTTTGGGATAAATAATTTCTTTTGTATAAAAGAGTATTTTGATCGTCGTTTAAAAATAAGTAGTAATTTGAAAATTTGGTTATATGAAATGTTTCCAAATGTTTTGCGAAATGTGAAATGTTTATTAATAAATCTTGATATTTACAAAAGCTAGTTTATGATTTAATATTTAAAGTATTTATAGTAATTTTTGAAATTAATTATTTCCATAATTATTTAGCTATGAAAATAATATTTGAGATTTTGTTAAATTTAATATTTGATTAAATAAGGTATATTAAATAGCAAAAGATTTTATTGACTGAATTTAAAATATTTTAAAATTAAGTATAAAATTAATTTGGATTTGGATTTGATTTGAATTGGCTTTAAATCTATTTAAATTACATGATGATTTATCTAATTGGGATTTAATTAATACCAATCCCTATCCAACTTAGAATTTCCACCTCCTATAAAAGGAGAGGTACTCCTCCAGCAAATTCTAGCATCCACAATTGTGTATCGTGTCTGTGACCACCGCTCTTATTCCATATTATACAAGTACATCAATTCCCGTGTCGGACACACCTCGACACAAAACAAATCCTAATCCTAGTTTATCTCGTCCCACTGGCATCGTCCTACCATCACGAACCTGCCTCCATCACCCTACGACCACTGCCAGCATCCCGACTCCGTCAAAATCCTCCCATCTCCGTCATCACCACCGTCACTGCCGTCACCCCTCCTTATCGACCTTGAAACCAGCCATCACCCCCATCGCCGTTACCATTACGGCAGAAAACCCCGCCACCACCAGCACGACAACTTCCTCTGTCCACCGCCACAGTCAACACCACCACCAACATCCAGAAGAAGAAAAGAAGGAGAGAAGGAACCCTAACCTGAGTCCGTCACCGCCGCGTCCTGTCCACCGGCCTCCGCCGAGATCAGCTGCCGCTGGCAGCATATCCTCCGTGCCGAGGATGGTCATCGCACCGCCTCTCCTTCCCTGTCCTCTCCGGTCACCCCGACGCGATCTCCCTACTGCTCCCGTCGCCCGGACAGCGTGCCACCACCAACCTCAGCCGCTCGCTCCCACCTGTCGACCATCGACGCGACGCGCCCATTCGCTGCCCAGAAATCGTAGATCCTCCTCCGTGCTTCCTCCGGCGTCTCCGACAAGCCGCCGTCCCCCCGCCGTGTCCTCCAGACGACAGCCCACCGTCCGACTCGCCGTCTCCCGGCCAGAGGGCCCATCCTCCACGCTCCGCCACGAGCGTCTCCAGACCTAACCCGCCTGAGAACCGCCTCCGACTTTCCCCCGATCTGCGGCCGCCTCTCCGCCTCGGCGACCCCCTCGTGCCGATGAATCTCGCCGTCCGTCGGAGTTCCCCCAACGCCCTCTACTCTGCCGCACTGGGTCTCCGCGAGACAACCGGCCCAGATCTCCCTGAGGCCGACGTCCCTGGTAATCCCCACCTGCTATCCTCCTTAATCCCCTTCTTTCTTCCTCACATGAGTAAACAATTTTTTTTTCTCTCTAACTGCTGCAATAAAGTGGAGAGGAGGAGAGAACAATAGCTCTTCCTTTAATGCTCTTTCTCTCTCTCTGGTATCAGAGCCCCTCTTTTCTAAATGACTTCTTTGTTCGAGAATTTTGGGGAAGAGCAGCCATTGCTGCTGTTACTTTAAAGTTTTTATTATTATTATTATTATTATTATTATTATATAAAAAGGGTAAGTTATTATTTGTTATAAGTTACTGTTACTGTTATTAAATTTTTTGTTATTATTATTATTATTATTATTTAACAGGGTAAGCTGTATTGTTTTTATTATTATTATTATTAACATTTTTATAATTATTATTATTACTGTTATTATTATTGTTATTAGTATTATTATTATATTATTATTATTTTTAGAATTAGTAATGTATTATTTTTATAAATTTGATAAGCATATTTTTCCAAAATTATTTTTGGCACCACTCATTAAGCCCTAAAAATTATTTTCCTATAAAATATTTGACTAATGAAAGGCTACTTTTCTACAATATATATATATATATTATATATATGAGCCTAAAAACGAATTTCGATATTTTCAAGTATTCAACTAAATGTATAATTGACTAATTTCAAATTGGATATATATATATATACAAAGTATTTACAAGAATTTACATATAAATGTTTTTGGGATTTGTATAAGTAATCTCCACAATTTCTCCTTGCTTGACACCCTTAGCATGACTAATCATCCATTCATATTTTCTTGTGAATTCGGACCATGCTGCATCGACCATGGCTATTGGACAGAATATGGCTTGCTCGATCATCGCACCACTCCAGGAGACACACCAGGCAAGATACCTTGCCATTATACTATTTATATTTAGTCTGAATTTTATTACATATCACTGTTCATGTATTTCTTATTCTTACAATTCCTGTATTACTATGTGTTCGGTGATATTAGCTTACTTCGTTATTATCCTTTGATTGCATATGAACCTAGAGTAAGGGACTACCGTACGTAGTGTACTGCATATCTCTTGACACAGTTGTACCACGAGGATGTGTGAGATGAGTAGCATGTAGAGGTTCTCGCGTGTGGGTTGGTCCCCCATGCGTATGCGTTAGGGATAACTGCTAATAGAGGTGTGTTAGGAGACTTAGCAGTTAGTAGAGGTACATGGTCGTGGATGCGACTTGACAGGTACATTGGGTGGGGAGAACAATACCTGACGTATGGGCTTCTTTGCACTTACCTACTTACCTGTGCGCTCTGCCGGAAATACAGGCTCCAGGTGCCCTCTGACGTTTTCCAGAGCGTTATGGACGTAGCCCCTTGCACATGATGCCCTCTGACGATCTTCGGACATTACGGACGTAGGCCTCTGATGCCCTATATGGGGACTATGCGGATCCTACTTACAGCCAGGGCTCATGCGTCGAAGGATTGTTTCTCACTGCATGTTCACTTTAGTTTGGTTAGATTACCTTATTGGATCTTGTCACTTTCTTTGATTGTGGCATATTTTATATTCAGTATTTATATGGCATGTTTATTGTATCTTGTTACGTCCCTCTGAGGACCTGGTTATCTCGCCAAGTGTGTGTGTGTTCTTATCAATTGTAGGTGTTTTAGCCGTGGCCATGATTGTCACTATTACTTTGAGGATGATTGCGGTTTGATCGTCTTCGCTTCGCCCGCCAAACTCATTGTATTTTCCATGTATTTTTCCTTACTTGTTGGTAGTGGATCTGTCTCCGCCCAACGATTGTATACATGACAAATTCAAAGTTGCTTTTATATCATATTTATCTTTATGGATGAGATTTAGTGCCATGGTTACTGCATTTTACAGCTTATGTATATATACGAGGGTCCACATACTTCGTATGTATACAGCTGGCATGATTGCGTTCTAGTCCTACGTATTTTGGGACTGGGGCGTTACATGTTTTTATGGTGGCCCATGCCGGTCAAGTTTGCCGTTTCGGTTACATGACTGTGCCGAACGGGCCTACAATATAGGATTAGAGTTAAAATCTCATCCACCCACTTGACATCCATTCTTGACTTCAAATTTCGAACTCTCGTTCGACCTCCTTGATTTGCATTTTGCTTGACTCCTTCTACCGTAAATTCTTAGTTCGTGTTTAGTAAGATGACTACACTAGTATATGCTCATAGGTCAAACACATAGCTAGAAGGTTACATTGACAATTAATAAGCATTGAGATTTTATTTGAGTTATAGAGGCATTAGTTTCCTAGAAATATGATCTTAAGGATTAGTTAATTCCAAGTTGGATAGTAGCATATTACTACCTTCAATGGATAGCTGGAATTTTATTTTGCTATTACACGGTGGTATACACAAGAGAATAGCTACATCGAGAAAACAAATTTATGATTTATGATTTTTGGAAATTGTGAAATAGTTTATGATTTAGTGGGATATGAAACCGATTTAGAAAACATCTTCAAATTGTGACACATGATTTACGATTAAGTTCAAGTTGGATCGAATATTTTAAAGTTTATCTCAAATTTATTAAAGTATTTAAATTTTATAAGTTATGATTTTGTAAATGACTAGAGAATGTGAAGGGTTTATGATTTACAGTTTGTTAGAGAGCTTGAGGTTTTAAATTGATTCTACGAATTACGAATTATAAGTATTAATTTTGAGCTTGAAGAGATAATGGTAAAAAGTTTTGTTTGAAATATTTTTGGAAGATATGAAGTCGACTTGAAGGAAAAATTTAAATATTTAAAATTTGCTCATATGATCTATGATATATAAGTTATAGAGATTTCGAGTTTAAAGCCTTGATTATGGATATTTAAGTTTTGGAAAAAAAATATTACTTTTGAAGAGTAGTTGTGACTTATTGGAATCTAGATATACACATTTGAAGGATATATGATTAAATTCGGGAGTTATTTAAATGTTCTATTTTGTAGTATGAAATTCTGTTGATAAACTCATTAAATGATGAGATTAAGGTTGAAAAAAAAGAAAAAAAAAGAATGATGAATTTATTTATTCGATTTGCGAGATACAAAGTTTGTTTTGAGATTGACTAGAAATTTATATTTTGATTAAAGTTGACAGTCTAAGATAATTGAAATTTTAGCGGAGTATCTTGAAAATTTTATTGAGAAGTTTTCGAAGAAACTAGAAATCTTAGATTAAATCATATATTGGTAGGGAACCAAGAAGCAAGCAAGGTCCCCTAGTGAGATAGAAGTATTCCACATTAGATTGCCATGCCACCTATGACTATAATATTGTATATACACAAGTGTAGTTAGTCATCGACCAAACCGATGAACATGTCTTCGACTTACTCGACCTTCCCTCAAATCTAGATCATTATTTGTGACCGTCTAATTGTTTGAAACTTAGAAATGAGTAGAGTCGTTCCCTTGACCATACCCTTATCTATGAGACTATTTTCTCTCTAAAAACTGTGCTCTAACTTATTTTACCTTGATCTACGAGATTTCCTAATTATGTTTATTTCATGCTTTAACTGGATCCATCTTACTTTTGCGTAAATGTCACCTTATAAACTCCCACTTTCTATTCTAGACTTATTGGTGTTCCCTATCGTGACTTTGATATTTGGAGCACAATACTAGACTTCTTCTTCCAACAAATTTTACATGCAAGACCTAGACGAGCTCACCTTCATGTAGGTATATCATGTCCCACTAAAACACGTCCCCTTGTACTCTATTTTTATGGTACGACTTTCGGGTCATAAAGACTAACTATAACCTATACCATGGTACCGATATACTTTTGACTATATAGTGGGACTCGATCTCGACTCAAATCTTCGGCCCGATTGCGATCTACTAAATCCGTTAAATGCTTAACCTTGTGTTTTATCTTGACTGCTTAACCCTTGTCATTTTATTTTCTTGTATTATCTTGATTTACTTAGACCCATAACACCTTTTACTCTTCATGCAATATTAGTAACACTTACTTTTCTCCCTTCCAATTAAATTGCTTCCTCATACTTCGCTATGATCTCTCCATTGTTTACGCCACCTTATTCCTTGTATGATTCCCTTATGCGAAATGACATTTGATCATGACAATCTTGGGTTAGTAGAGGTTAGATTGGAGAAACCCCACAACAGGGATAAATAATATAGTGGTTAAGATAATTACAAGATTTTGAGGTGTAGATGGGATATAAATAAGTGTGCGATAAATCCAAATATATGAAATAAGGAATGATATACGGTGTTTCGATGAAACACTCAAGAGTCAATAGACTTCTCGAATTCCAAAAAAAAAAAAAAACTGGTTTTGAGGTAACTAAATATCGAGTGAAGAATCTTCTAAAGTGTTGGTGGTTTAAGAGTCCAAATTTATATATTAAATTTATGGATGCAAATTTTTGATAGGGACAATATTGACGTTGCCTTCGATAGCATAGAAGTGTTATTATGATATTAGCTTTCAAGGATGACCAATTGTTGAGGAAAAAAACCTCTATATTTTTTATTAAAGTTCTAAGATGAATATGACTATGAAGTTAAGGTGAGTTCAATTCTACCATCAAAGAGATGAGATTGTTGAATTCAAATTTTCGAGAGAGTGACCAATAAGTATTTAAGAAAAATTTGCAATTATGATGATAGAAGATTGAGTTATGAAGGTATACAGATAGTTTTTGAGATTTATCATTGAAGACGGATTTTTGATACCCATGGATGCATTGAGCAACAAATACAAATCGTAGTAAGGAGATTTTAACTTTTACTTGGGCCAATTGGTTGAAAGTGTTGGAATTATAATTTTAGAGGAAATCATAACTTGAAAAGATATATGTAAGTGAGCTAGTATAAATGGAGATTATGGAATTCAAAATTTGTGACTATTTGAAATTCTACGACGAGATAGAGGAGGTTAGAGTATATTTATAATCATATTGGATTTTGTTAAATGTTAAGGGGACGTGCTACGAAAGTAATTTTGGAAAGAACGATTTATGATAAGAGAGATAATATTGACGATATTAAGGATTGAGGAGTTTATTACCTACTTATGAGGTTACTTTTTAAGGTTAATGTTAGGGTTGATCAAGCTTAGTCATTGATTGATTGTCATGATCGAAATCTAAAACCATCGAAATTTTGTTCTAGTCGATCAAATGATGCCATTGAAATGTCGCTCACCTTCCCGTCAAATATTTTGCGTCTAAAAAAAATTTTGTACTTTCGTTCGAATAATATTCTTTCTATCCTCTCGACCTTACCTACCCTAACTATCCCTAAATTTCGAGGACGAAATTCTTTTAAGTTGGGTAGGATGTGAGCCCCCTAAATTTCTACTATGATTTTTTAATATTTTTATACTTCGTATTTACACGTTGCATACGAGTTCGCATTTTTGCGTAGCATGCGAAATTTGTATTTCGTATTGCTCGACAAGTGCGAATATGTGTCGAGCTGCATATTTTAGAAAAATATACTTTATTATAAATTTTTATTTTTAATAGGAAAGTACATTTTTGGGATAAATAATTTCTTTTGTATAAAAGAGTATTTTGATCGTCGTTTAAAAATAAGTAGTAATTTAAAATTTTGGTTATATGAAATGTTTCCAAATGTTTTGCGAAATGTGAAATGTTTATTAATAAATCTTGATATTTACAAAAGCTAGTTTATGATTTAATATTTAAAGTATTTATAGTGATTTTCGAAATTAATTATTTCCATAATTATTTAGCTATGAAAATAATATTTGAGATTTTGTTAAATTTAATATTTGATTAAATAAGGTATATTAAATAGAAAAAGATTTTATTGACTGAATTTAAAATATTTTAAAATTAAGTATAGAATTAATTTGGATTTGGATTTGATTTGAATTGGCTTTAAATCTGTTTAAATTACATGATGATTTATCTAATTGGGATTTAATTAATCCCAATCCCTATCCAACTGCGAATTCCCACCTCCTATAAAAGGAGAGGTACTCCTCCATCGAATTCTAGCATCCACAATTGTGTATCGTGTCTGTGACCACCGCTCTTATTCCATATTATACAAGTACATCAATTCCCGTGTCGGACACATCCCGACACAAAATAAATCCTAACCCTAGTTTATCTCGTCCCGCTGGCATCGTTCCACCATCACGAACCTGCCACCATCACCCTACGACCACGGCCAGCATCCCGACTCCGTCAAAATCCTCCCATCTCCGTCATCACCACCGTCACTGCCGTCACCCCTCCTTATCGACCGTGAAACCATCCATCACCCCCATCGCCGTCACCATTACGACAGAAAACCCCGCTACCACCAGCACGACAACTTCCTCTGTCCACCGCCACAGTCAACACCACCACCAACATCCAGAAGAAGAAGAGATGGAGAGGAGGAACCCTAACCTGAGTCCGTCGCCGCCGCGTCCTGCCCACCGGCCTCCGCCGAGATCAGCCGCCGTCGGCAGCATGTCCTCCACGCCGAGGATGGTCATCGCACCGCCTCTCCTTCCCTGTCCTCTCCGGTCGCCCCGACGCCATCTCCCCACTGCTCCCGCCGCCCGGACAGCGCGCCGCCACCAACCTCAGCCGCGCGCTCCCACCTGTCGACCACCGACGCGACGCGCCCATTCGCCGCCCAGAAACCCTAGATCCTCCTCCGCGCTTCCTTCGGCGTCTCCGACAAGCCGTCGTCCTCGCGATGTGTCCCCCAGACGACAGCCCACCGTCCGACTCGCCGTCTCCCGGCCAGAGCGCCCATCCTCCACGCTCCGCCACGAGCGTCTCCAGACCTAACCCGCCTGAGAACCGCCTCCGACTTTCCCCCGATCTGCGGCCGCCTCTCCGCCTCGGCGACCCCCTCGCGCCGATGAATCTCGCCGTCTGCCGGAGTTCCCCCAACGCCCTCTACTCCGCCGCACCAGGTCTCCGCGAGACCACCGGCCCAGATCTCCCTGAGGCCGACGTCCCTGGTAATCCCCACATGCTCTCCTCCTTAATCCCCTTCTTTCTTCCTCACACGAGTAAACAATTTTTTTTTCTCTCTAACTGCTGCAATAAAGTGGAGAGAAGGAGAGAACAATAGCTCTTCCTTTAATGCTCCTTTCTCTCTCTTTGGTATCAGAGCCCCTCTTTTCTAAATGACTTCTTTGTTCGAGAATTTTGGGAAAGAGCAGCCATTGCTGCTGTTACTTTAAAGTTTTCATTATTATTATTATTATTATTATTATTATTATTATATAAAAAGGGTAAGTTATTATTTGTTATAAGTTACTGTTACTGTTACTGTTATTAAATTTTTTGTTATTATTATTATTATTATTATTATTTAACAGGGTAAGCTATATTGTTTTTATTATTATTATTATTATTAACATTTTTATAATAATTATTATTACTGTTATTATTATTGTTATTAGTATTATTATTATATTATTATTATTTTTAGAATTAGTAATGTATTATTTTTATAAATTTGATAAGCATATTTTTCCAAAATTATTTTGGCACCACTCATTAAGCCCTAAAAATTATTTTCCTATAAAATATTTGACTAATGAAAAGCTACTTTTCTACAATATATATATATTATATATATGAGCCTAAAAACAAAATTTGATATTTTCAAGTATTCATCAAAATGTATAATTGACTAATTTCAAATTGGATATATATATATATATATATATATATATATATATATATATATACAAAGTATTTACAAGAATTTACATATAAATGTTTTTAGGATTTGTATAAGTAATCTCCACAATTTCTCCTTGCTTGACACCCTTAGCATGACTAATCATCCATTCATATTTTCTTGTGAATTCGGACCATGCCGCATCGACCATGGCTATTGGACAGAACATGGCTTGCTCGATCATCGCACCACTCCAGGAGACACACCAGGCAAGATACCTTGCCATTATACTGTTTATATTCAGTCTGCATTTTATTACAAATCACTGTTCATGTATTTCTTGTTCTTACAATTCCTGTATTACTATGTGTTCGGTGATATTAGCTTACTTTGTTATTATCCTTTGATTGCATATGAACCTAGAGTAAGGGACTACCGTATATAGTGTATTGCATATCTCTTGACACAGTTGTACCACGAAGATATGTGAGATGAGTAGCATGTAGAGGTTCTTGCATGTGGGTTGATCCCCCATGCGTATGCGTTAGGGCTAACTGCTAATAGAGGTGTGTTAGGAGACTTAGCAGTTAGTAGAGGTACATGGTCATGGATGCGACTTGACAGGTACATTGGGTGGGGAGAACAATACCTGACGTATGGGCTTCTTTGCACTTCCCTGCTTACCTGTGCGCTCCGCGGGAGACGCAGGCTCCAGGTTCCCTCTGACATTTTCCAGAGCGTTATGGACGTAGTCCCTTGCACATAATGCCCTTTGACGATCTTCGGACGTTACGGACGTAGGCCCCTGATGCCCTCTGACGATCTTCGTATGTATACAGCTGGCATGATTGCGTTCTAGTCCTACGTATTTTAGGACTGGAGCGTTACAGTCGATTAACTGAGAATCGTCGTAAGCTTCAAGATATTCTACCCCCAGCTCTCTTGCAAGTTGGAGGCCAATGACCAAAGCGTTGTACTCGACCACATTGTTAGAGCAGGGTTCTGTGAGTGAGTAAGCGCGATTGATCACCAACCCGAAAGGAGAAACCAGCACCACCCCGACTCCGACGACGATGTTGCCCTTAGGTCCGGTCCTTGAGGCGCCGTCGAAGAACATTCGCCATATATCATTATGAGAGGTTGCATGCGAGTCGGCGACATCATCTGGGATTCCTTTATATATTCTGGATGACTCCGAGCCTGGGTGGGCTGCTAAAAAGTCTGCCAGAACTCGACCTTTAACAGCCTTTTGCGGGACGAAGATCATATGATAGGGGGACAGCAATATTGCCCATGTGGCGAGGCGGGAGCTGAGTGCCCCTGGTTTAGTCATGAGGACCCTGAGAGGGTTGACTCGTGAGATCACATGTATGGTTTGTCCTGTGACATAGTGCCGCGTCTTTTGAATGGCGAACACCAGGACGAGGCATTCCTTCTCTACGATGGTGTATCGGTGCTCTGGTCCAATCATCATTCGACTGAGGTAATACATCGCTTGTTCATGGCCCGCATCGTTGTTTTGTGCCAGTAGAGCGCCGAAGGAATGCTCTATTGCTCACATATATAGCAAGAATAGTTTTCCAGCAACGGGGGCCACCAGGACTGGTGGGTTCGACAAGTATTCTTTGATGCTGTCGAAGGCACGTTGGCATTCTTCATCCCATACGAACGAGACGCCTTTCTTCATGAGATGGGTGAATGGCCGATATCGCCCGGAGAGGTTAGAAATGAACCTCCTGATGTAAGCTAGCCTCCCTTGAAGGCCTCTGAGTTTGCAGATATTTCTCGGGGGACCCATCTCCATAATTGCCTTCGTCTTCTCTGGATCTATATAAATTCCCTAGGTAGTAATAATAAAACCCAGGAATTTTCTGCTGGATACGTCCAAGAAGGATTTTGTGGGATTCATCTTCAGGTTGTGCGCTCGCATCAGGTTGAATACCGTCCTCAGATCCTGCTGATGGTCTCCCTTATAGCGACTCTTGACGGCAATGTCATCGATGTAGCATTCCACAGTCTTGCGCAAGTGGTCTCTGAATATGATATTTATGGCTCTTTGATATGTGGCGCCAGCATTCTTTAAACCAAAAGGCATGACTGTGTAGCAGTATGTGCCATTCGGTGTTCGGAATGATTTATGCTTCTCGTCGTCAGGAGACATCTTGACTTGGTTGTACCCCGAGAAGCCATCCTTGAATGACATACGTTCGAAACCGTATGTGTTGTCGATCATGATATCTGTGATAGGGAGGGGGAATTCATCTTTGGGACATGCCTCGTTCAGATTGCAAAAGTCGATGCAGATTCGAATCTTTCCATTCTTCTTGAGGACTGGAACTATGTTGGCGACCCAATCTGGATGTTGTTCCTCACGAATGAAGCCGCTGGCTATCAGTTTGTTGACTTCGGCTTCGATCGCATCTATGATGACCGGGCGGAAGCGTCGTTGTTGTTGTTTGACCGGCTTTGCATCTGGCCGAATATTAAGCTTGTGAAGGACAACCTCGGGGTTTAGTCCTGGCATGTCTTCATTGCTCCAGGTGAACACATCAATATATTCTTTGACAAGTTCCAGCAGCGATTCTCGCTCTTCATCTGTTAGGTTTTTACTGACGAAGATCGGTTTTGGAGAAGATTCGCTGCCGAGATCCACTTGCATGACCCATCTTCAGTAGGAGGTTCTCTCTGTTCGAACTACTTTTCCCAATGTGCATCCAACTGTTGGGCCCACGGCTCTAACTCGAGGATTTTAGGAATGTCTTCATCTTCTTCGTAAGCGTCGGCGAATGCCATATTGACTGACAGGACTTGTCTGAATACGTCTTCGATGCTGGTATCCGAATCAGAAGTTGGTGACTCGGTTGAATGTGAATGCCAGTTGTATTCCTCGTCTGAGCTTTCAGGGGTTGTCGCGGGTGTGACATAACCTAGCCCACATATGGTTTCGTTGTAGTAGTCTCGTGGTTTCCCAGCCGGGACTGGCGGCTTCAAAGGTAATCGTCGACCAGTGCCGTAGTTCAAACCTGGCGTAGTTTCCAGATCATACCCCTGTTTTTGTATGAGGTATTTGGATTGGGGGCTATAAAGATATAGAGGCAATCTTCTGGCATCTGATTCAAGATCGACTTCTTCTATGGTGAAGGGCTGCGGGTCGTCCTTTCGACCGAAGATGATTGGATTGTCCCCTCCCTCGATTATGCGGTAAGCGTCTTCCACTGGGGTAAGCCGGTTTACGGTGTAAATATTCGTCACCTGCGTGTGTAGGTGAGTGCCTATACCCCTTCTTTTTGCACTATTATGGATAGTCAAATAATGGAAAAAATGGGATTCCATTGTCAACTGCTCCTATCGAAAATAGGATTGACTAAGGATTCGAGCCATAGCACATGGTTTCATAAAATTCGTACGCGTTTCATAGCATACATTGTACAAAGCTTATTAAGCTCGAGGTAGTTCAAAGATAGCCCTTTATTGATGAAGTACAGCCTTGGCTAGCTCTGGTTCTTCTTTGGCTACCCATGTATAAATAAAGACTGAGAGGATGACCTGGGCAGCTTGATCGTCAAAGGTTCAGCAGGTGGAGCCGAGCGTAGAGTTGTTGGCAAACTAACGACCCCCAGTTTGGTACCTGATGCTGGACGGGGAGTTGTTGGCTCGCTAGAAGCCCCAGACTTTTTATCGGGGTGACAACTCTTTTTGGGAAGGCGTATCGTCATTGGCTTGTCGGAGGGATTGAGCTTCTCCATTTGTGGCTGGCCAACCCTAGGCAGCCTGATTGTCAGTGGCTCCGTTGTGGGTCTCGGCACTTGGCCAGACCTTGGCAGCCGGATTATCATTTTCTCTTCTTGTGCCGAGAGGCTGATTGCGTCCTTACGCAGAGTGGCTGTAAGGGGTATGGACTTGCCAGGTTTGCGAGCTTGGAGGTGGATCGTTAGGGGTTCTTCTGATCCTGTGGCTGTCTCAGTACGAGCTTGTACATCTCCTTCACCAAGGTGCCTCTTCGACTTTTCGTATAGGCAGGAGTCTGAGTAGTAGGATTCGACCCCTTTGAAGGGATCGATGTCGGCAAATTCTGTCCTCACGAAGCCGTGTTTGTGGACATACTTGAAGCATTGGTGCAACGTGGAAGGCACGATCATATAATCGTGTATCCAAGGGCGCCCTAAGAGAATATTGTAAGAAATGTCTGCATCTATGACGTAACAGGTGACTTTCGACTGGAGATCGCCAATTTGGTACTTCAGACGAATCTTCCCAATTGGGTAGCTCCTGCCCGAATTGAAACTACTGATGGCGGTACTTGTTGGCGTCAGGCGATGCATAGGGATGCGAAGATGATGTAACGGACCCTTTGGGATGATGCTTATGGAAGAACCAGGATCAATGTGCATCTGATCCACCTTTACGTCGCCGATGTATCCAGTATAATATAACGGGCGATCGTGCAGGTTGGTTTTGATGAGCATATCCTGCGGAGTAAAGACAATATTAGGCATCGCTCCTGTGCAAGCGCTGTCTTGGAGATTTGCAGGCGGGCTCTCTCTTGTGAGGTTGACCTGAGCCAGATAGGCGTCAGCGTTCTGGAGTGCGTCGCTCAAGGCCGCACGAACATCCTTGGAGAGTCTCAGGAGATCGTATAATGATAATTTGGCCGGTGTGTTGGCTGATTGTGCCAAGATGTCAAAGTTGTAGGGCCTTTCCAGCCTATGAGGTATCTCTTTTCGGACGGATTTGTCGAAGCGAGTCTCCTTCGGCCTAGGCTTATCGGTCGTTGGAGGTTGAGAAGGTCTCGGAGTGTCAGCAGTGTCCGGCTGATGCTCTTCAGCCGAGTTATCTGGCGTAGGTTGGGATTGAGCACCGGACCGAGTGACGACAGCTGTGGCTTCTTCGACGTCTACCGAGATTGTGCGGCAGGATCTGTCTTTTCTACTCTTCTCCTTGCTAATGGAAGATGGTGTGGATTGAGTCACTTCAGATACCAAGTCTGGATGGACCCACATAACCTCCCTCCGTGATGTGGTGAGGGGCACTAGACCAGCAGCCTGATCCCGGAGAGGCAGAAGAATGGCGATTTCATTGTTGCCAGTGGGATGGGTACCACACCGTCTTGAGTTTCTGTTGGAGGGAAGCTGCCAAATTGTACAGACACCATATTGGCTGCCACAGTTACTTCTTCGAAATCGATGGCCAGAGCGTTCGAATCGATGAGATGTTGGATGTACCGTTTCAGTTGGTAGCAGTCGTGTGTAGCATGGTGGACGTAGCGGTGGTAATAGCAGTACTTTGGGCTCTCCATTTCTGCCGGCCGAGGTTCCCGTCTTGGTAGAGGGAGCTGAATTATGTCCCCTTGTATGAGCATGTCCAATATGGGCTTGACATGGCCGTCTTCGAAGGAGTAGGTCATTTGCGGCCATTATTTGTCTGCCAGTTTTAACTCAGGTTTCTGTGCTGCGTCGGCCACCATAACCTGCTTGCCCTTGTCGTTCCGATTGTTGGTGGAGCCACCCCCATTGTTGGTGTTGGCGTTGGGACGCCTGCCCTTGTCTTCTCCCTCTGAGATGTGCAATCCCAGTTTGTGAGCCTTCTTTAATCGTTCTTTGGCGCTTGTGGTACTGATGATAAACGTCTTCCAGTCCTTGAATTGACTTTCGCCCATCCAGAGGCTGATTGTTGAAAGCAGTCGCTTTTGGCAAATTTCAATTAAGGAGGAATCCGGTTTACCAGACGGCAGCTTCATTGCGATTTGGTGAAATCGCTCAATATAGTTCCTTGTCAGCTCTTTCTCCCCTTGGACGACGTCCATGAGGGTGGACATCGTGATGTCCTGTCCTACTTCGTAAAATCTCTCCAAGAACATGTGCTTGAAGCTGGTGAAGGAGTGGATACAGTTGTCCAGCAGGTTGCGATACCAGTCGAAGGCGACTCCTTCCAATGCCCCGATGAATAATCGTGTAAGGATGGCATCGTCATGGGACAGATGGTCGGTGGTGACCTCGAAGTAAGTGATGTACCGACTTGCGGAGGTCTTGCCATCATAAGGATTGATATTGAACGGCTTATATCTTGGTGGAAAGGGAACATCCCTCCATACAGCAGGGTATGGTTGTCGTATTCTGAGGTCTTGTGAGGTTTCTCTAGCGTGAAACATGGCTCGGAGCTCCTGGACCTCTCTTCTTGCTTTCCTGGCCTCATCTACAGCGGTGGGGGCCGTCATTTCAGGAGGATTGTTGCCCGGATTCGGTGCCGCTGAGTTTGAGTCCGCATTGACCTAGGGACCCGTACTTGTTTAGCCAGGCGTCCCTCCTTGGAGAGTTGGAAGGGCCGCTTTGATCTCGTCTATAGACTTGACCAAGGCATGCAGTTTAGCCTCCAGAGTGTCGATGCGTTGGCGATCACTGGAACCACCTTGGTTGCTGTCCGTCGTGAACACCGTCTTTACATGAGGAGAGATGGAAGGAACGGTGGAGGATGTGCCCTCCGAATCATACCCCTATAGCGAGAAGTCATCGGGGTATGTGGGAATATTCTCTTCTGGTTCGGACTCAGAAGGGATAGAACCCCCAGCTTCAGAGTTTGCTTCATCTTGGGAGTCGTGGACGTCTTCGGGGACGTCGACCCTTGCTGTATCTGATAGGAGAGTTGTTTCCTCGGGCTCATCTCCTTGGAACATTGAATTATCGTGGATGTTCTGAGGAGTGCTGCCCCGAGTCCCAGCAACCCCCAGTAGTGTGGACGATGAATCTCCCACTGTAGCAGATTTCGTCTTTGAACGGGTACCTTGGAAAACTCCGATGGTGGGCACCCGTTTAGACGATAGTCTCTTAGTCATAGTGGTTGAAATCTTTGGGCTGGGAACATTGGTCTTCTTCCCTCTCCCCTCGGTGAGGATTTTTTGAGTAGAGTTGCAGGAGACGACGGGAGGTGCCGCATCCTCTGGACATGGTCGTTGCAGTCTTTAAAAGACGGACTGCCGGTCTTCTTGTACCGTCGCGTTATTGCAACAGCAGTTGACGATGACTTGGGTGCAGTGACGTCCGTGGGAGGACTCTTTGCACCCCGAGGCACCTTCTCTTTCCTTGCGTTTGTGGAGGATGGCCTCACGCAAGTCAGATAGGTCTGGATCGACCATGTTTGCTCCCTAGATTTTGGAGACTTTTGGGAACCTCTCTGTCCGTTTGCCGACGGGAGCTGGACTCGAGTGGTTCTGTACAACTTCCTATCAGAGGCCCGCGTAACAGTATGTGGGATGCTCGGATGGTCAGAGGTCGGATCAGCGGACCGAGCTTGCCAAGCTCGTGCTGCCCTAGACTTCTTCACTCTAGTGCATGAGGGCACCTAGTAGGAAGAGTCTAAGTGGTGCTGGAGAGAGTCAGACATGTCTTATTGGGAGCACAAGAGATTAGGACCATAGGAGAGGCGGTCGAAGACAGAGCCGCGAGGAGTAGGCGTCATGCGATTGGAATCAATAATCTTCATGCGACTGGCAGTCGTAGCCGCATAGGTCTTCTCCATGCGGCTGGAAATCCTGGCGCATGAGTGTTCTCCATGCGGCTGGAAATCCCAACCGCATGAGTATTCTGCATTTGGCTAGCAGTCTTAGCCGTATGGTCATCATTCATGCGGCTGGCAATCTTGGCCGCATGAGTCTTCATTTTGCGGCTAGTGCCCTTGTTCGGTTTCTTCCTGGAGCACATAGAATCGCTCTTTGTCCCTGCAAGTCCAGCATCGTAGTGATTTCCTCTACCGGACTTGGGGACAGCAGAGTCCTCTATGGCTTGAAGTTGGGCCGCACAAGAGTCGCCTTCGCCGTCTTGGACAGCAGAGAGTACTCCGTCCAGAGCTTGGGGGGGAGCAAATGACTTTGGCCTCCACTCGCTGCGAGCTTTCTTTGTGCGGGTTCAATTCTGGACCGGGCCAGCGCTTCCCTCAGAGAGTATTTCTTCAAACGCCTGTTGGTCGAAGCGGACGACCATCTTCTGTTGCATGGAGCCAAGTTTGGTTGCATCCGATTGCGTCACCAACTTCTCAGCCGTGGAGAAGTTTGTCCCCAGCAGAGTCGCCATCGTGTTTACCATTGATTGTAAAAGAACAGAACAATTATCGGAGGACTGAACTTAGACTCACAATACAAACTCGCTTGTACAAAGAAATCCTAGGGACGAAAATCTAGGTACAACAATCTAAGTACAAATATTTATTTTAGATTCTGGGGGGTGACGGTAGAGGCTCGGGAAAGCGACGGCAGCTCTGTCTTACTCCTTGGACGATCGGGTACAACCTTGGCTCTGTAGAAGAACTGCTTGGCGTTGATAAAGAAATGCTCTCCTTTCAATTTCTCGCTAACTCTCTGGATCCGAGGGGGGTGTGCCCTCTCTGCTCTCTGCTTGTCTATGTCTGTCTCTCTCTGTTGCAAGGGAATGGCACCTTGCTATTTATAAGAGTGGGGGCATCATTAGGGTTTTGCAATGATTGCCCATTCTCAAAAGTCGGTGGTTAAGGATCAATGAATCTGGGCCGCTCGTAATAGATTTGAGCAATTAATGTGATTGCATCAAATCTTTGTGGGCAATTAATGATGATTGCCATAAATCCTCATGATTTGTTATGCCAAGCTCGGATCTCCTGCCACGTGTTTAATTTGATTGATTGCAAATGATCTGATTTGATTCCAGTAATTATGAGGATGGCACTAAACCTGGTTGTTAGGATTTGTTAATGAATCTTGCCACGTGTCCCACTATTATTAGGCTGATAGCTGTAGGGACGCTGGCAGAACTGCGAGCCACTTAGGAAATCTGAGCCGCCTGAGGATTGCCCCCCTCCACTGAGCCGCATAAGGCTGGCCACGTGTCAAGGCTGCTTGGGAGTGCCCTCTGAACATTTGAACCGCCTGGAGATGATCTGAGCTGCATGAGCGTAGGCGACCGCATGATGGGTGGCTTCTCAGTGAGCCGTATGGGTAGCCTCTGCCTGAGCCGCATGGATGGCCTCTGTCTGAGCCGCATGCGACTGTCCATGTGTCAAGGCCGCATAAAGGTCTTCAGGGTTTGACGAATTGTGTTAGAGATATCCTTCGTTTCCCTAGGAGTCTGCCATTATGACAGAGTCATTATTGCATCTTTCTGTCATTGGTCAGAGCTGTCAGCCATCAAGGCATTAAATACAGTAGAAGACAAAGAAAAGAGCTGTTGAGGACCACGTGGCTCCTCTATGGGCCGCATGGGACTATTCAAGCCGCATAGACGCTTGAGCCGCATGAGCCGCATGGGTCCCTGAGCCGCATGAGCTCTCTGAGTCGCATGGGGATCCTTGGCCATATGGATCTTTCTTTATTCTTTTCCATGCTTCTACAGGCACGTTATGGCGTTGCCTACATGGAATTGGTCATAGTCGAATTGGCGTACAAAACGGCTAGGGAGATAAGGCTCCAGATAGCATTCATCTTCAAACCGGTACACCAAGTGAGATGACCGGATCATCTTCAACCAGTCGAAAATTATGTGGCCAAGAGGCTGTGCCCTCCCATAGTCGACAAGGTTGGTGGACATATGCTCGTAGCCAGCTGGAGGGGGAATACAATAGAAGTTCCATTCCTTTCCGAGATTCAGAGCGCGCCTGCAATCTCTCAAAGTGGTATATATCCACTTGCTTTTGGAGAATCTCCTCAAAAAGCTGCCGCTCACCGCCCCCATATTGGGGTTCATCAGTGAAGGATAGTGCAGAAGCAGCCATCCGAACAGATATGTGTATGGTAGCTCCAGCCGAAGAAAGCTTCCTTTCTCATCCTTTCCTCGAAGCATTTGATCGACAAAAAGGCGGAGGCCAGCATTCACTCTGCAAGTCATCGGTGACAATAGATCCATCTGGTAGCCGAAGACTAAACGGACAGCAACAAATAGTATGCCTCGATGAAAATGATCGACGGTACTGGCTCCAGGAACGACGTATCGTCGAAGCCAATAAGTGAGAAAACCCGCCAGCTGGGCTTCCTTCGACATGGGCCTGTAGCCCAGCCTCATGTAGCTTTCAATAATGTCTCATTCCTTGAAAGGAGGACATTGGAGATCATCCTCGATCTTGATATCCATATCTTTGTTCTCTTCCATCAACCCTATCACTTCGCTATTGCTAAGTGGTCTGAAGAAGGTGGGTTTGCAGTTATCGTGCTCCTTGGTCTTCTTCTCAATGATATGGTTGAGAAAGAGATATGGCAACCATTTGGTTGAGTAGAAGGTGCCGGATGTACCTCTCTTGTAGTACAAGGAAAAGATCTTGTAGTGGCATAGCAGCTCTTCAAAGACAGCCACCATATCAGCATTCTCTTGGCGTAATTTGTCCAACTCATCATTGGTCGGGACAAATTCTTCATAGGGGATATCCCCCATTGGCAGGCTGGAGATGTACTTCATCTCGTGTAAAGCCAATCCGATCTCTCCGTATGGTGTCATAAAAGTCCCCGTTCTGTAGTTGTATCTCTTTGCTAATGCAAGGAATAGATGCGGATTAGACGGGAAACCATAAACGGTGGCGTACACTGCTTGGTATAGCACAATCTCCTTAAGCCGATCTTCAAATTGAGCCAATATCAAATTGGCTATACAGATCCATCTCTTGTTATCCGGATTCACAAGACCTGTCAATCGAATATCTTAGTCTGGATACCTTCCTTCAACCTTCGCAAACTCATTTGCGAATATCGGAGTTCTGACTGGTAGCAGCAGGGAAGAGTTTTTCGGTAGGATGCAACCAGGTTTCAGGCCTCTGAGTAGGGAGCTGTGACGCTCAGAGGAACTGTAGAACATGTCTTTGCTATTTGGCCCCTTCTTCACACATATATTCCCTGTTCGAGGTTGCTGAAGTGGAGTTATATCCCATTCCATCCTTCTGGGATAGCTCGCAAAAGTATAGCGAGACAGGGGAAGGCATCTGGAAATCTCCGGTAGAAGTATCATCTTCTCGCCTCTTTGAAAAAGTCTCTGTTCCATGCGAGGTCTAGGCTGAGAGTTCTTGTCGAAAGCCTCACCGAACAGGAACAACGACTTCTTATGAGTAACTGTATCTGTAGTTTGGAGTGGCTGCCCGTTCATCAAACACAGCAGAGTTTCATTATCTTGTGCCATCAGGATGGCTTGCCGATATGACGGCAAGGCATATTGAGGATATGTCACATGGGAAAGATCCTCTTTGAACTCAGGTTCAGCCAAAGATCTTGCAAAGACCTCATAATTTGGATCTTCCCTGAGGTTAACTGCATCAAATAAAGAGATAAAGATCAGTACATGCAAAATTTTAAAGTTTCTTTAAAAAGAGTTCATCAAATTGCGCTATGTGCAAAGCATCAGATTGCGCCAATGCAGCCCACATATGCAAAGTATCCAATTGCGCCAACACATCCACTTGTTCAAGACATCAGGTTGCTCTAAACTACTTGCACAAGGCATCAGTTTGCGCTGGCTCAACCGACTTGCGCAAATCGATGGATTGTGCAGAACATCTGCCAACGCTTTCCAACCGATTGCGCAAGAATATAGTTTTAATAAAAATGAAAACTATTGTATATGCAACCAAAACCCTAAACAGGGTGGCACAATACCATCAATCTCTAAAAAGAGAGAGGTATGAAGGTTCAAAAATGTCAAGAACCCTAAAAAGGGTTTCGATCGAGTTTGTCATCTACCTTGCAGCGCTGGGTGGCCAATCTCATGGCAAGATGCTCGTGGTGCAACACGAGTCGAGGGTTCGGCTGGAGCCTTGCCCTTCTCGGTGGCAGTTCGCTTAGGAGCCATTAACGTCGACGGCGAGAGAAAGGAGGAGCAGTCGGAGTAGAAGGGAAGCTTTTATCTCTTCAAAAAATTGAAAGCAAGTAAAGGTTGACAGAATGAGAATGGAAACTATTTATAGTTTTCAGAATTGTAACAGTCACCTCAGATTGCACCACAAAAGTTGGAGCTGATTCCTCCAAACGCGCAGTCAAAGCGCTACTTGCGCAACTTGATTTTAAATTCGAAATTCAAAGTATTTCGAAACTTTGAATATTTTTAAATTTTGAAAACTTTGAATGGGGTCTTGTAGGTCCTAAAAATCAAGTTACACCCATCAAAAAAGCAATGAAAACCAAATTGTGCACCCTTCATGAACTGCACAGGAAGCAGATTGCGCAACAAATCAACTGCGCGAGGTTGAACTGCGCCAATATCCAAGCGCGCAATACTGACGTGGCAACGTCATCATTACCTGACACAAAATTAGATTTTCTGACAACTGACAGCCCAAAAAGTGAGGAGTCTGTTCGTTTCTCGAGCCGCACCGCATTCTAGGATAGCTGTTAGCACGGTCCAGCTGTCAACTCCCAGCGCAGTCTGCCAGCCCAACAGAAGTACAGTCTGCCAGATCCTCTTCAGCATAGTTCGATCCTACCGCAGTCTGAAGCTAGCGCAGTTCAAGCGGTGCAACCCTTCAAGATAACTGACATTTTATATGTGGGCTACATGCCATCAATTGCTCACCACGTGGCAACCGTCTGTACACGACCATGCGCATTTCAATCAAACAATGCCACACGTCTAATACAGTTGAGCCACGATCGAGTAACTGCCAGCGCAGTTTACTGTTTGCGCAGTCCAATGCCTGCACAATCCAGCCTGCACAATCCAGAAATAACTACTAATTAGTTATTTTTCAGAACTTTATAAATAGAGTTTCAAGTCCTTCATTATCAAGATCAGATCATTCAAGATCATCAGAGAGATCAAGAGTTCTTGCCCAAGTATTGCTACATTCTTCAAAGGCTATCATCTTCAAAGTCCACATCGTCCAAGGGATAAAGCGATCGTCTTCAGATCAGATTTCTATAGTTGTACTTTCCTAGAATTTAATTGTAATCTTCTTACAAAGTTTGTGAAATAAAAAGAACTTTTGTTTTTGCAAACAGCAGCCCTCTCTTTCTCTCCTTACATGAATCACGAATTTAGAGAATGCTTTAGATTTCTGATCAGTAATATGGCGGCCAGAGAATAGAGGATATATATAGGCTACGGCAGGGACCATAAGGAGAAATTAGGGTTAGGCCTCCTAACAGATCTGGATATCCCGTGTTCAGCCCGAACACACAAGCCAGGCCCATTAATAATAGCTTGGTCCACTAATGAGCTATTGTTGCACTACCTCCCTAATCCTAAATTATGTTTGTGGGCTCCTTTTATTATATGTTGATTTGTTTTCCCATGTTAAGATATCGTATGTCCGTCGATCAAATTAAGTTACTGACAACTATATATTGATTTGACATCTTTTATCCTTAAGTAGTATCGCTCAACTTTCTTTGTCATGTCGGATATAATCCACCTGCAGGGTCTACATGACAATCCTTATGAGCTCCTTAAGGGGACATCATCAACCCGATGTATCGGGACATGGATTCCATTTATAATCCACAGTCCATCATACATACAATGTTATTATCCAATTAATAGAGGTTGTTGATCCATAATGAATCTCACTCTTTCATGAGTCAAAGTAATGCACACTGCATATACATGTCTGTTATTATATCCGATTAAGAGCACAAGCATCCATAATAACAGAGGTGTTTGTTCTCTTATGTAGTCAGTACAAAGAGAATAACCTCAAGTGGTCCTGTTCAATACGCACAAAGTGTACTAGTACAAACCTATAGTCAAGATAGACAAATACCAGATTACACTACAACCTTTCCAATAGATTGTCCAAGTCCATCTAGGTTGTGAAGTATTTATATACTCTATAGGGAACTGATAATATGATCTTCAGTGTGACACCACACACCATATTATCTACAATATAGAATATCAGACATTTGCATTAACACTTGCAATAAATACAATATGCAAACATTTGCCCATATGATTCTCATTCAAAATTTAAGAAAATAAGGTTATTACAAAAGTGATAATTTTAGTATATAACCCTATCACTCCATGCTACAGTGGGGTGACACCACCAAGAGGTTCCTCGGTAAGGGTAATGCCTCGGCTTTGCGAGCCATATCATAGCGGCGTAGCACCGCATATAGGCAGGTAGCCTAATGTTGTAGAATAAAGAGTGGTAGTCAGCACTACAAAGAGGTCGACGACCTCATGTTATAGTGGTGTGACACCACCAAGTGGTACCTAGAGTGGGTAAAGCCTCGGCTACGCGAGCCATGTCACAACGGCGTAACACCGTAAGGAAGCACAAGACTTCATGCTGGGTAGTTTGGCACTACAAAGAGGCTGGGACCTCATGCTACAGTGGCGTTACACCACGATGAGGTGTAGCCTCGGCTTTGGGCCATGTCATAGCAGGGTAGCACCGCAAGGAAGCGCAAGGCTTCATGCCAAAGGACTCTTTAAAAGAACTCACATAGAATGTATGGAAATAGATTCAGGCCGTCTCTTGAGGGTAAACTTATAGACGCCCAAGATACATACACCAAAACCAGGCATGTACAGGGCCTTTAATGTGCAACCGGAAGCACATCTGATGTCATTATGTGAGTGGGAAAAATTGCAGTCATGGTGCAGAATTCAAGGCTTAGTCTATTCTTGTATCATACTGTTATTTGACCCATACGGGAAGATTCAAGTCGTCAGTGACATCTCTCTTATTACATGATGGGCAGTCACTGTGAGGAACGCTCAACCCATATATTGAGATATGTGGGGAATTATTGGTATTTTGCCTTTAGACTAGGAAAGATAGTCTTACATCGGCTACACCAAATGGTGAGTATCTCAATATAATGCATTGCTTGTGTTGAGGTGTGCACATGAGGTGTGGTGGGGCACAAGTGTGTGCCGTATGGGAGTATTTTCCTAGAAGGAAAAAGGATTAGTTCCAACAAGGATGCAAGTTAATTTTTGTTGTGCGGACTCGGACTCGGACACGGACACAGACTCCGGGTTATCTCGTGCATGCACGGAAGTGTTCGGGGGTAGGTGTGGACTATCACACTGCTATGCTGATTGTGTGATGATCTAAAACATCAAACTCTATTTTAGAGTATTGGTGTTTTAGTCCCACATCGGATAGGAGAGATGGTGAAGTCTCACTCCACTCTATAAATAGAGCCCCCTGACCTTCTTTCTAAGATGCACCAAGAAGAGAGTTAAGGGAGTTCGTAAAGTCCAGGAAGCCCGTTCAAGTCTTAAATATTGACTTACGAGCTTTCCAGAAGTTCTTCGTGAACTTGATGGTTCCTGGAAGCAGATCGTGATGGGGCGAATCTTGCTTTGAGCAATGGTGATCTTAATCACCCCAGCAAGAACCTTTCCTCTTCTTCTTTCTTCTATTTTCTCTGAGTTGTAACTCGGTTCTGTCCGTCAGCAACTACAATTGCGAGGAAGAATGTGAGATTTATTTTCTGGTTTTTGTTGCTTTTGTAATTAGATTTATATTATAGTGTTCCTCGTGGATCTCAAGAATAATCAGAAGGGGAACATTTGTTTGAACCTCTGATCTCGACATCTAGTTATACCATCTTTGATCAAACCCGGGACTAACAATATATATATATATATATATATATATATATATATATATATATATATATATATATCTTTTTCTTTTTTTTCTTTTTAAAAATAAATTTATAACTTAATAGGAATGCTAAATATTTTCTCTTCATGCTCCAGTATACAATTAGTTTTTAATAATAATGATCTTATAATATTAGAGATCAACAATAACTACAAGCATCACTACAAGTAAGAATTTTGAGAAATTAAAATTTGTCTTCAATTATTTGCTAATAAAATATACATAAAAGTATCTTTAAGAATAGGGAGCTCACAGTATGAAATCCACGTATACACACATAAGCTGTAAGATAAGAGCTCAAACTCTTAACAATATATCATGGTCATAGACAATATCTATATCTCATCCATGACAACAATAAAGGAAATAACTAAATATATCAACCGAAATGAAGTATTTGTCGGGTGGAGACAAATCCACTACCATGCATCAAATAAATAAATAAAATAACTAAATAATCCATCTGATAAAAGAATTAAAGGTCATCAGAAAGTAATACCCCTTTGATAGAGAATGAAGAATACATACTCCTGCGGAAAGTCCTGATCACCTACACCTAGAGAGATCTTCCGGTCCCCAGAGAGACGTAACAAGATATATATAGCATGCGATGATATACTGAATATATACAATGACTAAAATACGACATCTAACAATTCTATATGGACCATGCACTTTTGAAGATAATGTTCCATGCAGAGGCTCTTCGAACAACAACAACAACATAAAGGGTGGCCACAAGTGGTGGTCATCCTAATCACTATCGGTCTACAAGTGCATAAAAACAAATAGTAGCCCGTGTGTCTAATAGTTGTCTCCTCCATTCCCATGATACTAAACATGTGTCGTTTCCACAACACACAAACATGCGTCATCTCCACAACACATATTATCCCTAATAACTACTAAGTCTTCTAACATGAATATCTATTTGCAGTTATAACCTATCACATGTCCTATACGCACTGATGGCCAATCGATATGCAAGTCCAAAATCTGTATGCGACTCGTGACTCATGGTACACATGTGTCAAGGCTAATGAATGCATCACAAACATAGGATAGTCTCTTAACTCTAAGTTAATGGGCATAGAAGAAAAAAGTAACAAAAAATATAACTAAAACGGTCACGACCCGCCCCCAAAATTTGGACAAGAATCGTGGACACGCCCAGCCTATGTCGTAGTATCGATGGTAGAATGTTGTATAATCATAATATGAGAAACAACCCATGCAATATATATTCACTCCACTTAGGAATAACATATAACTAAATCCAATACTCAATCACAACTCTAACAAGAATCGCACGATAGAATATAAAGAGAATGAATAGTCATAAAATCTATGAAATAAATATACTCCAGAAACTACATATCTAATCAAATGTCAAATAACAAAAGTCAATTAAGTCCGAAGACAGGTCCTGTCTCAAACTAAATCTAATCTAACTAAGCAGCTGTAGTTGGATCAAGTGCTGCTAACTCTCCTTTGTCTCCCTGAAGTGTAGGGTCAAGCTTAACTACACTTTCTACATATGGACCATAATGAGTAGGGCATCCGTCCTCATCATAGTCACCTAAAATATTTATCAGTCATGATGGAACAAGTACAATTCATTTGCAGTTCCAAGTATATGATAACGACTATAAAACAATAGTTAGTCATAAAATACATGATGAGATATCCAAGCAAATATAACATGAAAACATGAGGAATAGTGGACAGGAAAATGTATGACAGCATGTAATGAGTGAAACATGAGAATATAACTATCAAAATGTGTTGAAGTACTCCTTTCGATATGTGATAGGTCTGTGGTATTTACACCGCAAGCTCTACATAGGATTTACATCCTCAAGGTCTACATAGCATGAAAAATAAAACAAGGTCTAAGGTCTTATCACACATCTACTCAGTACTTTTCTATTCCGACACAACATACGAGAAAGATGGCATGATCTAAATATTATCCATGATATGCTACCGTGTAACGAGCGTGTCAATAATCAAGTATCATATAACTAGACAGTATAATATAGTAATTAACAATATTGAAAGCAAATAAAAAATGTACTCGCATGTCGTCTTGAGCTGCTGATACTGGTCTGATACCAAATCCAAGTCCAAGTAACCTATTATATGAATATATATTGTCAATATGTGTAATGGAATAACCATTTTTTGAACCATCTTTGGGCTTTCACAATAGTCTATACTTTAACTAGTAGGGTATATTTTTGGTTCTCTTTCTTTATCTTGGGTTTTATAGGTGTTATCTAAGAGGTTACTAAAGTTTTGGTCCCAACATCTATATATATAGACTATATGTAAAATCCTATGTCTGTGGATTGTTCACCCTCTACTAAATTAAGCTACTAGCAATTTCTTCCCTCTTTCCCAAACTGAACTGCACAAATGGATACACCTTTTACTTACTTGCCATTACATCAGAGACTTATGTCGTTCATATACTAGTCGTTCAGGGTATACTGGACTAAATGGTCATATGACCTAGTTATATCCTATGTAGGACATCTAGTTACCTAGGACACTAACCTTTATCATTAACTTCATATTACTACTAATCAAGGTATACATACTACTATATACATATGTATTTATAACTACTTTCCTACTTAGACTTGAGCCTAAATACCCAAGCACCCACAGGTGTCTCCTTGACATCCTGTAATGTGCGGAGTATAGGCTACTTAATGTAAAACATTTGAAGATATGGCTTTGCTTGCAGTTTGCATTGGCAGACCAAGAACTAGACCCTGTTTGTGAGCTGCAACCCACTCACACCTATTATCTTGGTGGTAGACAAGTTATATGTACCTGTATTAGTGCCCAAAACTGATCTCTGTTAAACTCAATTTGTAGCCCTCTAATTCCTAGATACTTCCTGCTCTCGGGTACTCCTTGCAGCAGTAGCTTCTAACTCCCAGGTTGCACAACAAGCTGCATATAACAATATACTTAAACTAACTCCATGTTTGCATTGTTGTTGCTAATACAAATGCCACATATACTAGTCTTCCCTTAAAACATATACACATTTGCTCAGAAATCGTACTACACACCCAACTGATACCTGATATTCAAGACAAAAAACTACACAAATTAACCACAACCCCTCTTATTCCCTATATATTGTTATCCTAATATTAGGGGAAACCTACAATTTTTAGATAACCCACAGGAATTGCCTACTAACCTATTGCTATTGAATTGCCAATACCTGCTATTTGCTAAGGTAACACATACTAAGTTAGTGCTGAACATTACTTTCTATTGTACCTATAGACCTAACTAACCCATTGCCCTCTAGAACTGACACATATGGACACATGCTTGCCCTATAATCTACTGCATGACCTATTCCCAAATTTCCTGTATCCTCATCTACAGGGTACACTAGTACCTGGCTTGCACAAATCAAATTTCTGTGCATAGGCACATATATTGCCCATGTGTTGTCTGCACTTGTCTACCCCTACATGCTACTGTTCAACTTTGAAATCACACACCCATTGGATGACCTGTTACCTAGACTCCTAGATAACATAATGTATGATACATAGGTTGGTCATGCTTACTTCTAAGGATAGCTAATCCAAGGATACCCTGATACATGAACACCCTACCTGATATGTTAACCAGTTCACCCAAAACTGAACCCTATTGCTTCTATTCTCCAAGCCTCACCTGTACATACTCTCTCCTAGACATATTCATATGAATACAAATGTATGTATCTAATGTACACATGTACTATTTGTAAAGAACAAAAATTTTTATTACAAACTAAGAAAAAGAGTACAGGAGTACAATTGATTTCTAGGGAAGTACAACTATAGGAATCAGATCAGAAGACTATCACTTTATCCCTTGGACGATGTGATATCGAAGACACGAGCCTCTGGAGAATATAGAAGCACTTTAGCAGGAGATTATGACCACTCTTGATGCTTTGAGATTGATTTGAAACTCTATTTATAGAGTTCTTGAAATAACTATTTAGCAGTTAATCTGGATTGCGCTCGCTTTAGGTTGTGCTCTCCTGTTCACTTGCACAAACGGTTGTACTAACTGCTGTAGACGCGTGGCATCGTTTGATTGAGATACGCATGGTCATGAGCAATATAGTGGGCATATTATGTGAATGTAGTGGCTTGTGCGCGATGTTACTCTGTTCCGAACACTGTTTGATTACTTTGCACGAGCTTCATCAGGTTGCACGTGGGCATAATACAACAACCTGCACGAGCGGTTTGCACCAACTGCTGTAGACGCTGGCATCGTTTGATTGAGATGCACGTGGTCGTGGGCAGTGTAGTGGGCACGTACTTCGAAGTTGATGGCTTGTGCGCCACATCATCCTGTTTTAAATTAAGAGTTGATCAAGTGGCACCAATTTGTCAGGCTGCACATATGCACAACTTAACAACTGGCACCTTTGACTAGGTCTTCTATGCTGTACTGATTAATCCTTATGCCATTCAGTGACTTGCGCGAACCAGCTGTCAGCATTAATTATATGCTGACAAAGTCTTCTCGAGCGCCGCGTTGCACGGGATTCGAAAGGATTTTCCTTAATCTCTGTGCTGTCAATTGTCAGATAATGATGACGCCGTTATAGCTTCTCGAAAAAGTATGCCATATGGCTCTCGTGCAACCTGACTCCAGCGCAACCTGGCATTGGCGCAACCTGAAGCTGCGCAACTTGATTGTTCGGCGCAATATAATGTTTTGGCGCCATCTGATGATCGAATATTTTAATGGTTGGCACATCTTATTTTTTAGGCTCTACAAGACTCCCTTTAAATTTTTCGAAACTTGAAAATAGTTCAGTGTTTTGAAATACATTGAATTATGCTCGTTTTGTTTGGATTGTGCCAGTCTCAACCGACTCCACTTTTGAGCGCAAATTGTGCGATCAACATCTAAAGCTATAAATATCCATGTATTTCAGACTCTTCATTTTTTTTATTGAATTTCAATTTCTTAAAAACCCTATCTTTCCTTCTTCTTCCGAAGCTTTGATTAGCATCAAATGGCGCTCAAGAGATCTGCTGTCGAGAAAGGAAAGAGTGTTGTCGAGTCTTTTTCTCGCGTTCCACCCACACGCGCACGTCAGTATGCTTCCCCTTCATCACGATGAGAGACGGCCAACCTAGCCATAAAAGGTGAATATTTTGACAAAAAGCATCGATCAATCCTTTTTTAGGGTTTGGTTTGATTTTGTCAATATGCACACCTATTCTTTTTACAATTAGGCGTGTTTCCTGACTTGCGCCCCTCTTCTTAGAGTTTGGTTGTTGTCCAGACAATGTTGCACGCCGTTTGTACTTTCTGATTATGTATAATCAGCTTGGCGCAACTTGAGATGCTGTGCCACACAGATGTTTGTTTCGACAAAAATATCGCACAACATAAGTGTCGGGCACCCCTATATGTCGCGCAACATAGATATGGCACAATACAAAATGTCGCACAATATAAATATTCCGCAACCTGTGATATCATCTATTATGTTTCATTGAACCAGACATTAACCCCTGTTTGCTTGTTTTATATAGTTAATGTCAGAGAAGACCCAAATGCTAAAATCTATGCTTCGGCCTTCAACGTGTCGGGGTACCTGGAGGACTTATCCCACGTTCAATATCCTCAATATGATCTTCCTGAGTCCCGAAGAGCTATGCTTGCATCTCATGATAATTCCACTTTATTATGCTTAATGAACGACGAACCTTTGGAAAGTCTGGACAATGTCGTCCATAAGAAATCAGCTTTCTTATTTGGAAAGGCGATCAAGAAGACATCCCATCCCAAAGCGAAGAGAGAAGACATATTTTATCAATATGGGGATAGGATCATGTACCTCCCAGAAATGTCGAGACACTTGTCTTTGTCTCGATACGCATTTTCTAGTTATCCACGCCGCATGGGATGGGACCTGACCCCGATTCAACAGGCCAGGGTCGGAAGGATATGCTACAGATTGGGTCCATAGAACAAGGATTTGTTCTACAGTACTTCGGAGAGATACATCTCCCATCTGAGAGGTTTGGGACCAAGCTGTATACCTCCTAAAGATTCATCAATGTTGCTTCCCGTCCGAGTACCTATTTTCGTGAACATGTTTGCGAAGGCTGAAGAAAGTTATCCAGATCAGACTATGCGCTTAACGGGCTTAGTGAATCCCGACATAAAGCGCTGGAACAGTGTAGTGGTTTGGGTTTCGGATCACTCTAAGGACAAACTCCTTGAATTAGAACTCTATGATCCGATTTGGACCACTGCTCATGGCTTTCGTCCAAATGCTCATATGTTTCTGGCTTTGGTTGAAAGTTATAATGAGAGGACCGGTACCTTCATGACACCTCACAGGAAAATCGGTTTCACTCTTTATGAAATGAAGTATCTTTATATTTGCCAATGGGTGAAAATACCTATGAAGAATATGTGCCAACGAATGAGGAGTTGGATACTCCATCTGCAGAGAACCCTAAGATGGTGGCTGTGTTCGAAGAACTGTTATGCCACTATCTGATTTGTTCCCTTTATTACAAAAGTGCTTCCAAAGGGACTTGCTACATTACCAAATGGCTGCTATATTTGTTTTTCGGGCATCCTCATAAAGAAAAGATTGTTGAAAGTCAAGCCTGCAATCCTTGTTTCTTCAAACCGCTCGACCTCAGCGATGTAGAAAAATTGATAGAGAAAACTAAGCACCATGATTATATCTTGGATATAGATTGGTACCCCTTTACTGCTGGTACTAAGATCGAAATTTATCTCAGACAGGGTTATAGAACCATGTCTCAAGAAGCCCAACTGGCAGGTTTTCGCTCTTTATGGTTACGACGGTTTGTGATACCTGGAGCCAGTACCGTCGATCGATTCCATCGAGGTGTGCTATTTGTCGCAGTACGTCTAATATTCGGCTATAAGATGGATCTTCTTTCAGCGATGACATGTCGCTTGAATGCAGGCTTGAATTATTTTTTAACACCATGGTGTATGATAAAATTTCTTGGGACGAATTCCCTCGTACCGAAATGCCATACATGTATCTATTTGGGTGGTTGTTGTTACATTATCCTGATTTGATGGACCCTGATATGGGTGTAGTCGGCGGTAACTTCATCAGGCGGTATTCCAACGCTCGATGGAACATCAATGCGCTGTCTGAATGCCGAAGAGCTTTAAACTGAGGGTCCAGATGGAGATTTCAATGTGTTCCTCCTCCTCCAGGATATGAGAATCTCCTTCCACAACATATGGACCTAGAAGCAGCATCTCTCCGCCTGTCTTCGACTGAGTTCACATGGTTGAAGACAATTCGGCCTTCACATTTAGTTTACCGGATTGAAGGCGAGTTCTTTCTAGAATCGTACTTAACAAGCCGATTTGCTCGACAGTTTGGTTATGACCAGTTGTATGTAGGTAATGCCACCACCTGTTTACACGCTAAGGGTTACCTAATAGACGGTGCCAGAGCTTGAAGATACTACAATGTAAGAGGGACTAAGCCCATATTCTCGATGCCTCATACCTTTCATATAGGCCCGCGTATGTTATATACATACACAAATTTTTAGACTTTAGCCAACACTTTTACCGAAAACTTCAATCTGGCTGACAGCTTTGCCAGTGGTAGACGTTCAAGAGCTGGAGTTCACACTGTACTATCCTTCAGAGATGAAGAGAATCACGAACCCGCTTACGAACCTCTGGAAGCCTCTATCATAGGTTTTGTGATGAAATCAACGAACCACTGGATGTATCTTTGAAGATACGGAAAGAGAAGTCCCCAGCGAAAGGTCTTGGGAGAAAAAGAAAGACTGGAGAATCATCAGCCCCTTCTCATCCTCATGATCTTCCTTCTTCTCCTATGGCTGTAGGGAAGAGAAAGAAAATTACACTGGCCATTACAGAGCAACCCACCACCAGGACCACGCGGTCCCAGACAAAACAGATGCATACCGGAGCATCCTCTGGAGGAGGAGAGGTAACTCATTCTTCAGTTCCAAGAAGAAATCCAGTTGCCCAAGGAGAGATTATTAGAGAGCCCAATATACCTGTTGACCTTCATGGGGTTGAAGAGGAACCTGAAACACCTCTGGTACGTAAGGCCAAAAGGAGATTAATAGTTTCTCCAAAAGATCATCAAGAAACATTGCCTTTGCAAGATATACCACCTCTACCAGGTAAATTTTAATATTCTTTTAATGTGATCTTGATTGAGTAACATATTAACACTCATTCCCCCTTTTTTATCTGCATAGGTTACCACTCCAGCTCTGATCGTTACAGAAGGGATTTCGGGGTCCATAGTTACACAAATGACGATTCCCGTGACTGTGTTAGCTGCTGCGGGAATTATGATGTTATCTCCAACTCCAGGAGTCGCAAAGTCTACACCCCCTGAGAAGGAGTTGCCTTTCACAGAATCCAATCCTGATGTCACTATTTCTTTCATACCCCAAGCTCATACTCACTCTCAAGAGGATCAAGTAATGATAGCGGCTCTTATAGACTGTGATTACGGCGATGCATTTGAAGATGATTCTACAAGCACCGTTGAAGGAGACCAGCCTTCAGCGGAAATCCTGTCGAATCAAGCATTGCTAATTGAAGAATGCCATACTATTATTGAAGGTGAAGAACATCTTGTTGCTGAAAAAGGGCTTTCAAGTCCAAAAACTGATGAGCCCAAAAGCTAAGATAAAACTGAAGATCATGAAAATCAGGCTATGGCCCTAAAAATGTTGGGATCAATGAAAATCTCAACACTGATACTGCAGAGATTCAAACTCCCATCAATCAAGCTTTTGCGGTCAAGGATGCAGAAGTGATTGCCCCAACTGAACAAGCAGAATCTAGGGTTGGATGTAGCTGTTTCTTATCAGGCGGTTCTGACGTTGGGAGTAGTCAGGCAACTGTATCTGAAACTACCATGGCCAGACTCTGCTCTGATATGGATATGCCGCGTGAAACCCTATGTGTATTGCCAAGATCAGGTAAAATTTTGACTTTTATTTACCTTAATTCCTGTAATTTATATGTGATAACTGTGTATCTTGATTATAGTGGGTCATGTGGGGTCACTTGCGAAAGCTGCGTCGACCACATTCAGTTTCAGCTCGACTATGGCTCCTCTGGATATGGGGACCCAAACTGGAAAGAGGAGCTCTTCTATGATGCCAGTACTCGGATCCCCTAGCGTACAATCTGTAGTTCCTCCAGTTACTTCAGAAGCAAGAATTCCAATAGAAGTGGCTACCCCGGGGATCTCAGCAATGAATAGAGCTGTAGTTGAAGCTTATACTAATGCTTTCTTTACTTCTCTAAAGCCTCTAATTCATATGGTCATGGAAAAAGACAACCTTATAAATCAGTAAGGGGCCCTTCCTCCTTCATCATCGGAGCTATCCGCAAGATTGGAGATCTGGATAGAGGCAATTATTTAGATCATATTTTGAATGAACTTGAAGAATCATTCAAGTCTTACAAAGATCTAACAAGAGGAAACATCCATAAGCTTGTAGATACTGAGTGCGAGGTGATGGCTCGTGAAGCTATAATGCGAAGAGCAGAATTTGAAGCTTTCACGGTAGCTTTCTCACGATGTTCCGCAGAGTTGGAATCTCGCATTGTCGAAACAACTTCTTCTGTTGAACGTTAGAAAACTTAAGCTGTAGAGAAGGAAAAAGAAGCTGCTGAATATCAAGTTCGTCTCCAAGAACTAGAAATCAAAATTGCTCGGCTTCGAGAAGCAGTTAAAACAGCTCGATGACGCAAAAAAGAAGTATTGGAGATGCATCAAATTGCTGCAAGCCAATTAGATGACCTGAGGAGGCAACGAGATGCTCTTGTTCAGACTGAGGGTGCATAATTGGAATGTCGAGCAAAAATGCTGCAACCTTTTGATCCAGAATTCGGGAGTGCTCTCGCAAGACAAAGGGTACTTGACTCCAGAGTAGAGAGGGCAGAGAATTTGAAAAGATTAATCATTGTTCTCAGCACTCAGCCTCCCCAATGAAGCAGTTTATAGGCTCTTTTATCTTCTTGACTTTAAATGATGTACTTTTTTTTGACATTTTGAATATCATGGCAATAAAATAATACCCTTTTTGTGACTCTATTACTTATTATATGCCTATAGTAGATATAAATAATTGATAAGAATAAGAAAATATGTTTAGAGGTACCGGACATGACATATCCTTTAAGAGAAAATGACAATATTAATTATATTTGTTCAGAGGTAATGTGGACGTGACAGAATATAACTCATAATATTGTCATTTCAAAAGATGACTTTATCAGAGGTAATGTGGACGTGAATCTATTGATATAAAAAATAAAATTCATAGGTAATGTGGACGTGAATCTATTGATATAGAAAATAGAATTCAGAGGTAATGTGGACGTGAATCTATTGATATAGAAAATAGAATTCAGAGATAATGTGGACGTGAACTCATTTTTCTTTCTATTGAAAATCGGTTAGGACTTAAAGACGGGATATCATGTCTAAAAAGACAAGATATCTATAATAGTACAGTTTTATCATAAAAAGATATCTTTTAAAAATAGCTGGATTTCAAAGGATGGAATTGATGATTTGGATAGACTCCGTTGAGGATTTTGAGATGAAGGGTATTCCTGATTCTGGAGATACCAGAACTTTGGTTTATCTGCTTCAGGGAGACTTTTGCTGACAAATATCAATTTTGGGGAAATTTCGTCTCCAATATTGACTTGAACCAACTGATCTTCAGTAGGTGGCTCACGTTGCTTAAAGCAAAGCTCCATTGAGTATCCATCCTTTGTGCCTAAGGATCAGATTCAGAAGCTTCGACAAAGTCTTCGTCATCTTCCGAGAACTCGACAGTCACCATATTGGAAGATAGAGTCACGCGATGGACGTCGCCTGCACTGGTGTCTGAATCCCATAAGATCGAATCAGAAGAATTAGATCATTCTTCTTCCTCGGACTCGGAGGCTTCTGCAGTCGGAGTAGGTGAAGTATAACCTAATCCCCACTTTGTTTTGCTGTAGTATTGTTGTGATTTTCCTTTTGGAGCAGAAATATGAATAGGAGTTCGCCTTGCTTTCCCGCCATTGAGACCAGCTTTAAAATTATAGCCCATGTTTTGACTGCTGACTATAACGACGTAGTTGAAGTCTTCCGTTATCTTAATTTTCTTCTTCACTATCGGGCATGATCTTTTGTTCTGTTCCTTTACTAAAAAGTATATGAAGTTCATCTTTCTTCCTGGAAGGAACTAAGAAAAAGGAGTCCTGTATTGGTTCGAGCAATACTTCATTTTGGGAAGCCTCAACTGCTCCTATGGCAAGTGGTTCGAAGTTATCTAACATTTTTAAATAACATCGAGTATACTAAAAGACATCAGTATACTGTAAAGGAGATGCTACTTTATTGATTTGTACATCATCATTTACAACATGATTTTTAGCCTTCATAGAAGGCTTAGTAAGGTTGATAACCACATGGGGAGAAGGAGAAGGTTTGTTACGACGAAGGTCGATAATAAGAGGCTCAGAAGAGGTGAGCTCCCTTTGTTCCTTTTCTACAGCGGAAGGCTGTTTGTTATGAGAGGAAAGATGTATGGTCAATGTTTGCGAAGAAGAAGGACAAATAGCACGTCCTTTAACGGGGATCATGAGAACATATTTTGAAGTATGTTTCTAATCTTCCTCGCTATCCATTGCCAACACAACTTTCATGAACTCCTCTTTGTACATTCGAGAGTCCGTAAAGTATGCTTCAATACTCCTGAAAGGATTCAGGTCAGCTACTTCCTTTTGGACTTCTCCATTAGCATCCACTTATTTGAAGCATTGATGTAAAGTGGATGGTACAATGTTATGCTCATGCAGAAAGGGTCTTCCC
Source organism: Iris pallida (assembly GCA_029216955.1). Classification (NCBI taxonomy): domain Eukaryota; kingdom Viridiplantae; phylum Streptophyta; class Magnoliopsida; order Asparagales; family Iridaceae; genus Iris; species Iris pallida. Next base: position 14,640,853 of record JANAVB010012198.1, read on the forward strand.
AGCAAAGTATTGTAAGAACCATGCTTATCAATCACGTAGAAAGTAACTTTTGTACGAAGATTGCCTATTTGAACTTTCAGGCAAATCTTTTCCAAAGGTTCACTTCTCCCAGAATTAAATCCCAGGATTGTCGTGATGGTTGTCGAAAGATTATGTACATGAATCTTCAACCCATCTAGTAAAGTCTTTGGCATGATGCTGAGTACAGACACAGGATCGATCAGGATACAATCAACCCCAACATATCCCGTAAAGTAGAGGGGTCGATCATGACGATTATCTTCTAATAGCATATCGTCTTGTGTGAAGGTGATGTTTGGCATCAGTTCCGTCACACTATGACAATGAAGACATATTATAGGCTCATCCTCTGGTTTCTTGAGAAGTGCTAGACAAGTATCATCTTGCGTTAAAGCTTCACTCAACGTTTTTCGAGTTTTCCTCGAAAGACGGAATAGCTCAAATATTGACAATCTTGCCGGAGTATTAGCCAGCTGAGCCAGTATATCAATGTTATATGGCTTCTCAAGTCCCAAAGTTGGAGTCTTCTTCAATACTTTATTGAAACGGACAAGCTATTTTCCTTTGTCAGCTGTCGTCGGTTTAGGAAGAGTTGGCTCTATCGGAGGTGATGAAGTTGACGGAACATTGACAGCATGAGAAGATGATGCTTGAGGAGCCTCCAGAGCTGGAGTGGGGTCTTCTTGACCTTCTGAATAGTCCTTGAGGTAAGGTTTTTCAAACCTGTTACCAGTTAAGACTTCTTTCTCAGATACAGGCTGAAAGGATACCATATTACATTTCTTTGTCTGGATCTTGTTTCTGGAAGATTTCTTTCAGCGAGATCGAGAGTTTGCCCAGTAACCCAAACCAACCCGAGATTGGTTGTGAGAAAGACATAGAGAAAGAGGTACATGAGACCCCTTTCCATGATTCAAACCAGAGGCCTCTTGTAGATCATATCCCATCTTCATCATGAGTTTACGAGATTGTGGACTGTACAGATGAAAAGCTGGTTGGTATTTGGCTTCTGATTTTGACAATATTGTCGTATCAGTGGAAGAAGAAGAAAGATTATCTGCTGTCGGGATGAAGGTAGCAGCTAGAGGTGGAAGACAATGCTCACCAAATGAAATCATATGACATGATTTATTTTTAGTGGCCTTTTTGGACTTGGTAAAAGAAGATGGTGTTTCAAAGTTCGCCAATAAATCTGGATGTAACCATATGATCTCTCCTTTATCAGTAGACAAAGGAACAAGGCCATCTGTCCGTGCAGGTGGAAGATTAACAATCTCTATAGTAGTTCTTGGGATGGGGATGACACCTTCCTGCACAAGCTGAACCGAAAAATCTCCAAACTGTAAAGAGACGACATTAGCCATTACAGTTTTCTCGTCTTGCTGGAGAGTGATCACACCGGAATTGACCATCTCTTGTATTTTATCCTTAAGCACATAGCACGCTCGAGTTGGATGTCCAATAAACCTGTGTTAAACACAATATTTAGGATGGTCAGTCTTACCAACTTCATCTGGCCGTTTAGGTTCTGGCAGTTGGAGTTTGTTGCTCTTGATGAGGTAATCAAAGACACTCATGATATCATCTTCATCAAAAGAGTATTCTTCTTTTGGACGAGGTGTCCGTTGTAGTGGTGCTGAAGAGATAGATGTTGGCTGATTTACATTGATGGCTAGAGCTTCTTTGCCTTTGAGGTTAATGGCTAAAGTCTTCTTGCTCTTGCGATTGTTTTGACGGCTATTATTATTTGGTGTAGCGCATTCATCTTTGTCAAGATTAGGCATTTGAATGCCTAATTGCTTGAATTTGTCAGCGTTCTCTTTTGCGGCTTTGGCAATCATTATGAAAGAGGGCCAATCCTGGCACTATGTTGATCCTGTCCACATGCTGATTATAGGCAACAAGTATGATTTGAAAGTGTCTATAGTTAAAGCATCTGGAGTTTCGAGAGGCATTTTGAGTGCTTCACGGCGGAACCGTTCAATGAAACGTTCAGTCATTTCATTATGTCGTTTGATTTTGATGAGAGCAGACATAGTCATGTCGTTGGTTCCCTCATAAAATCGTTCCAAGAATATTTGTTTGAAGACAGCGAAAGAGTATGTACCCATCTGGTAAACTACGATATCGGTCATATGCTGCACCAGCTAAACAACCAACAAATACTCTAGTAAGAAGAGCATCATTTGGTTGAAGTTGGTCAGTCATTACTTCAAAGTGGTTGAGGTATTGACTTGGAGACGTGCTGCCATCAAATAGCATAATAGTAGGGGGCTTATATTTAGGAGGAAATTGGACCTTTTTCTATTCTATGGGATAGGGTTGTTTGATCCCAAGCTTCTGCAGGCCATCCTTATGTTTGAAAGCTTCAAATTAAGTACGTAAAACTTTTACGGCCTCATTGGTATCTCCTATTGATTGTGGAGTAGTGGATTGATTCAATATGTTAGAAGGGGTACTGCATGATAAGTACCACCCCTGCACCGGATTGACTTAGAATAGCCTGCGCAGGAATGGAAGCAGTGTGAGGAGATTGTACCCCCAGATCAATATTGGTGGAAATTGATGTTGTCATAGGTTCTTGAGTAGGAATCAGATTCGCAACTGGTGGAACTGTATATTGTGCCATAATCACAGCATGCATGTCTGCCATCATCTCAGCCATTTTCTTCAAACTAGCCTCCAAAGAAGCAATTCTCTGCTCTTGACTAGAAGAAGTGGAGGTATCTTGATCTTCTGTGACGACATAAGCAGTCACTTCTCTAGTCTTTGAAGACGAGCTAGTGGAAAGAATGGTCCTTTCAGAACTTTCACTGTCAGCATCAAAGTCACATAAAAAACTGACCCAGAATAAGTGATAGGGATATTTTTTTGGCTGAAGGAATCTTGGTTTGAATCAAGAAGATTCCTTTGACCGATTGTATCTCGGCTTCTTGATCGAGTATCTTAGTATAATGCTTCACCGGATTCATGAATCCGATCTAAGTATTGCTGACTAGGATTACGGGACGCATTACGTCTTGGACGTTTTTTACCCCGGAGCTTCGTGTCATGACCCGTACCGGCTTTTCGAATATGAGACGTTTCCAAGCCAGCCTACGCCACAGAGTCGACGGTAGAACGCTATCACGGCCAAGATACTCAAAATCACAAAATGTAACATATATTTCTCATTCACATTACTAAATCAATTTTACAAATTACAAGGTTTCACAAGTTCACATTTGCTAGAAAATACAATGTCTCACAAAAATAGAAAAGACAGCTAATTTAACTATCTAGGTTGACCTCAGCATACCCATGCCTTCCCAGTGCTAAGAGTGATCGCGGCTAAACCTAAAAAATGTTGGTTTCCAGTCAGGAATGGAACGAGTACATTCTCATAACAGAATCAATAAATGATAAAAGCCATAAATCTGTAATAATACTGATTTATATGATAAGTGGACAAACAGAAAATTATGGTAGGAATCATGCGAGTAAAAGCAGGAAGACATGGTACACAAGACAAGCAATGACAAGAAACTGTAATGTAGCAAGCCTATATCTAACAAGTGATTTGAAATACACTTTCGACATGTAAATGACTAAGGGATAAATCCGGCACCCGCACGTGAATTGTGCGACTACTATCAGGTAAGAATAGATATTTTGAGATATTTTTCGGTATGTTTATATGTCTACTAATGTACTCCCCCGCCCGACTAGTACCCTTGGATTCAAATAGGTCACGAACACGAAAATATATTGGTCACGAATAACATGCAAGAATCCATAACTACTATCTCGTGTGACAAGCGTGTCAAGAATCAACATGATATCAATATAAAGCATTATTAAATATAGTAAGTATAGAGATAATCAAATATGCAAACTATCAGAGATGGACTCGCCTGAGGTCGTGTACTGGTGAAACCGATAATACCATACCACTTAGTGAGCCACAACAGTCAACACATGCAGAAATCTTTGAATGCTGAAATAAACATTACCAACATTTTTAGAATAGTCAAATTAGCTAAGATTACCTATCCTTAAGTCTAATTTCGGACACAAAGGCCAAACAAAAATTTTGGGTCAAACAGTATCCGCTGTTGGACCCGCTTTGCATCAAAAAGTGTACCAAAATCAATGGCCTCTAAAGTCGTCAAATTACATGTCTACCGATTCGTTTTGATGATACGAACCCAACCGTATGTCCAAAGTTGGATTCCGGTGGACCGTGCACAAAATCGTTTGTTGAGTCGGATCGTGGGGCCCGCAAAATGGCGATCCGGTCAACTGTCTCAGTATCGAACAAATATTGGCATATAGGACCAAAAAATGATACGGCCCTGTTGGTGCAAGTTTCGTCTCGATTTGATGAACGTGCACAAAGTAATTAGAAAATTTGCAAAGGGGCCGATACGGTGAATTTCGACGAATACGCATCAAAATCGCTGCACACACACGACCAAATTGAATTCCGTCAAAGCCCACACGTCCATGAAGTTGATATGCACCTTTTGATGCTTTCGGTTCGCGACCACGTCGCCCGGAATGACGGGACACACATCTTATCGAAGGATTTTATTGTTTTTTGAAAACAATTTATCTAGGTTTTTTTCCTATTTTCAAACCGATTTAACCTGTGAAATAATCCATTACAAATAAAACTAAAAGAAGGTTTCTTATCATAGTTATGTTGTCTGTGAATGTGTTCAAATATATTTTGGATTTCCTAACTGGATCGGCCAATTTTGGCCTTCTGGCCTTCCAAAATAGGGGTTTCACTTTCGAGACTGCTCTGTTTCAAACAGATTTTCGTCGAACTTCGAGTCGATTCTCTGGGTTATTTAGATCATTCAAAATTAAACTAATTGAAGACACTTGCAGACCTATAGGTTGTGTACACACCTGATCAATTGGTTCGAGAAACGATTCATTCTACGCGACGAAAAGTCGCCGCAAAGTTGCCTCTCCCGTAGTCTCCTGCTATCGTTGCTCCTCGGCCTGGCTGTGTACTCGGTCGGCCTGGCGGCACTCTGACCGCCCGTCGGCAATGTGCAGATGCGTGTGCAACGCACTGGAGTGGCATGGAGGTGGTTTGGGGGTTAGGGTTTCGATGAATACTCCCCTCTCTCCCGATCTCTATATATACATATGTATTATGTGTTCGGTTTGGTTCCCAGAAGAAGGGGGGTTGGGCTTCCAGGCTCTGCTTGGTTGTGCATCCTGGCTCAGCTGGGTTGGGCTTCCTGGCTCAGCTGGGTTGGGCCGGGCCTTGGATTTTATGTGGTTCTTTTGTTTTGTTTTATTATTTAGTTTTATATACCTATAGGTGTGGGTATAAATATATACGTATATACCCACACATATATATATATATATATATATATATATATATATATATATATATATATATATATATATATATATATATATATATATATATATATATATATATATTCAATTATATATATACGTGTACCATATCTATATACATACCATGCAATGAATATATACATAATTTATACAGTATATTTTATTGTGATATTATATATATTTATATATATATATATACAACTCACATATATATATATATATATATATATATATATATATATATATATATATATATATATATATATATATATATATATATATTTTATATATATACATATATATATAATATTTTTTTGGAGGTGGTTTGGGGGTTAGGGTTTCGATGAATACTCCCATCTCTCCCGATCTCTATATATACATATGTATTATGTGTTCGGTTTGGTTCCCAGAAAAAGGGGGGTCGGGCTTCCAGGCTCTGCTTGGTTGTGCTTCCTGGCTCGGCTGGATTGGGCTTCCCTGGCTCAGCTGGGTTGGGCCGGGCCTTGGATTTTATGTGGTTCTTTTGTTTTGTTTATTATTTAGTTTTATATACCTATAAGTGTGGGTATAAATATATACGTATATATATATATATATATATATATATATATATATATATATATATATATATATATATATATATATATATATATATATATATATATTTTTTTTTATATATATATATATATATATATATATATATTCAATTATATATCTATACGTGTACCATATCTATATACATACCATGCAATGAATATATACATAATTTATACAATATATTTTATTGTGATATTATATATATTCACATATATATACAACTCATATATATATATATATATATATATATATATATATATATATATATATATATTTTATATATATATATATAATATATATATATATATAAAATATATATATATATATATATATATATATATATAATCATAATATTAAATCTTCCTAGTATAGGGTTATTAAAACAATATGTACACAGATATAAAATATATTTATTTTCAAAAATAGGAAATAACCAATAATAATTATATATGTATATATATACACATCAATTATCATAACAATAATAAAAAAAATGTAGGAGGACAAAATACAATAATTGAATGCTAGATGTACTTGAAATTGCAGGTATATCCTAGATATCGCCAATTGCACAAGGGTAGCTAGGTATGGTGTTTATCCTATTTCCAAAAATAGAATACCAATTCAATAATAATAAAATATTATATATATATATATATATATATATATATATATATATATATATATATATATTTTCCTTTCTATATTTTTCATATAGAAAAGATATATATATATATATATATATATATATATATATATATATATATATATATATATATATATATATATATATATATATATATATATATATATATATATCCTTTCTATATGAAAAATATAGAAAGGAAAAAAATAAATATATATATATATATATATATATATATATATATATATATATATATATATATATATATATATATATATATATATATATATATATATATATATATATCCTTTCTATATGAAATGTCTATTTAAATGGACAATCAAAAATTAATAAATGCAATATGTACGTCTACATGGACGTCTTTGGTCTCACTACAAGATTACATGGGCTCGGTTTCGGTTCGGGTCTAGTCCGAGCTAAATTGACACAACCGGGTCTCCTACAAGTTAATAATATATTTAATAAATAATTAAAATGTCTTTAGTGGTTAAGTCACAACTTGGCCTAGTTTTTCTAGTTAGGACATACTTATGGCTGGGTCTTCCCTGGTATGGCTAATACACTAGTCAAGGCACACGACTATGCTATCCTACAATGATTCCTTGTCATCTTGTACTCTAATCCTAACCATGACTTAGGGCCTTCAGTAGTAATTAATTAATTAAGTATTTATAAAACTAAAAATCGTAATTCAATTAAAATAAATAAAATTATATTAGAATTTTCAGAAGGGGGATTACAAATCTACCCACCGTAGAAATAAATTCGTCCTCGAATTTAAGGACTACTTGGATAGGCAGACTTGGTGGATTGGTGAACAGTAGTGGAAATTTATGATAAAAGAAATTGATCAAATAAAAAAAATAGGAAGAAAGTGTTTGAAACTCTAAAAGCCCTAAAATGCTCTTTTAATTTTGAAACGAGTTTGATAAGGAAAATAATCATAACAGTCTCGACGAAAACCTCCCTAAAACCCCGACAAATAAAATATGGGAATGAATAAATCAATAAAATTTCTGAAACTCCAAAAAAGGAAATCTAGGGATTTGACCCAATCATGCCCCAAATCATTCATAAAATATTTTCTAAAGTAATACCTATTACTTTAAATAATCCTTGTAATAAAATCAATTGCCAAAATATTGTTAAGAATAATTCAGATATTTATATATATATATTTATATTTTTTTATATATATATATATATATATATTAATATATATATATATATATATATATATATATATATATATATATATATATATATATATATATATATATATATATATATACACCTTCTAAAATAATATAGTAATAATTTGAATTTAATATAACTCTTGATAAAATAGTAATTCAAATAATCTTAGAATAAAATCTCTTCTAAAATGTTGCAAATCTCTCCTCTCCCTTTTTTTTGTTCCAAAATATCTAAAATAGAAATAGAATAAAATTATTTTCTGATTTGAAAAAATAATTAAACTAAAATGGAGAATGTATGAAAACGGAGAGTGGACTTACGTCCTACCCACCTTAGAATGATTTATCCTCGAATTTAAGGACTAGGATGATCAAATCTTTCAACGATTTAAATAAATATTGGATTTAACAAATCAAAATCAATCCATAATGATTTAAAAAAAATTCAAGATTTTATTAAAATATAAAAAATACATTCGATCGAATCTAAATATAATCAGTAATAATTTAAATGGATAATATGTTTATCAAATGACTTGTATATTATCTAAACATTACATATCTCGGTTAGTCCAAGACTGAATCAAACTAATTATAATATAAAAAAATGAATTTAATTGATAACTAATATTATCAAATAATTTAAACGATATTTTATAAACTCTAAATCCAAAATAGTTTGACAAAAATTATGTTGTCATCCAAATATATTCTATAGTGGTTACAAATAGAATCTATTTTCTAACTAAAATTTATTAAAATAAAACAAAATAAAAATTTTGAAATCAGGGATGTGGATTTACAAATCTACCCACCTTAGAATATTTCATCTTCAAAATTTCAAAGAGCACGATTAGGCATGACTATGAAGAATAATCAAGAAACCAAAATTTTAATTGATATGAATAAAACGACGAATGGTATAATCAAGGAGTGATATGATTCATGATCTAATTAGTCACGCGTAATCATGTATATGATCAGAATGATAAAGATAATAGACAAAAGGAAAGTGTGATTTGGCACGATCCATATTCGGTCAAATGGTCTAGTTGACTGAATTCCTAAAGAATGATCAAGGTTCTAGATGTAATCTAAACAAGGCTATAATCCCATAGATATAAGTTTAAGATACAGTCATGATCATGATTAATCATGCAAATCATCCATGCATGATAAAATTCGAAAGTTGACACGAGCACGAACAAGGTCAAAACAGTCATGATCAAAATGGAATACAAAATATAACATTAGCAATAATTGATTTAAAATATATGCACGATTATGATTATGGTCAAGAGAGTTTAGTTGTGATCAAATTTGTTTAGGAATGATCAATTAGTTAAACAAAACTATCTAGGCATAATTATATATAGAATCAAACCTAGGAAAGGATACGAATTGACTCGATTGAAATATAATAAAAAGGAGTCCAGTCATGATCGAAATTGTTCAAGGATGATCAAATCCAAAATCGCTTTCAATTTGCTTAAAATATTTATCCACAATTATTTAGGCACGAGTTTAGAATCAAAATCTAGATAAGTTTAGGAATCTAGTCGATATTACCTTAAAAGATGACAATCTGAAAAATAAAAGGATAAGAAAGGAAGGGAGAATTACCGGTTTATCGAGAAGATTGTGACCAGGAATAAGCACAATCAATTTTGAAAACTTAATAGTTATATGACAATAAGACGTAGTCTCTATGGTATTCGAAACTCGTAAACGTAATCGAAGTCATTTTACCGAAAATTTATGCCTCGTCAGTGTACAGCTAGCTGCATTGAACCCTTGGTTCCACAACTCAAGCTATGTTGCAGTAACGAATACCCTATCAACTCTATCTAATCCTGTCATAACAACTCAAGGATGAAATAAGACTACCAAGACATAATTTTAATAATGTTCGATCACCCATGCTTACTTGATATTATTTAAACTTAGGGGTCATGCCACGCCAATGCGCTGCTAGCTGCAGTGAACCCGCAGTCTCGATAATTCAAATAAGTGACAATAGTGCGCTGCTGTCTTGTCATCGCAAGTCATCAAAATTATTTCAACTATATCCTCAAGAATATCAAAGGAGTTTAGATTATCATACAAGTTGATAAAGGTAGAAAAGTGCAAGTATCTGTTCTTCAAGTATAAGATCAGCTTCTTGGAAGGAAAAACAATTGGTAAGGAAGGATAATGATCGAAGTCAAAATAAGTAGAATCTTATAATCCTTATTTCACGGATATTCAACATTCAACGATTGAGAGGAATCTTTTGAATCCAAAAACTTAACTCGAGATTAATAGGCAATTGAGTGAGAAGTTATTTTAAAATAATTCCTTAGGTCCAAGAAAAAGAATGTAAGTGATACGAACTTATGATATGGCGATGTTTAGAAGAGACATAAGATAAAGTTGTACGATTGATCATGATTCGAGAGAAAATGATCGAAGGCAAGAGAAATATAAGCTTAAGTTGTATTTCTCTAATATTCGAGATCGAGGGAAACTACGTATAAAGAACTATGTCTACCTATTATGAATATATTTATATACAATATATGTGTATTGCCTAAGTAAATCCCAAAAATCCTAAAATATCATTCTAGGAGAAGGTTATCCTATTTCCATGTAAATATAAATTTAAACAGTAATAATACATATATTATATTCGATATATAATTTATAGAAATTATTCACAATACTAGAAATGGACTACCAATATATATACACATCTATATATCTACATGGACGAAGTTGGTCGCACTACATGACCACTAGGACTTTGTTTGGATTCGGGTTAGTTTAGAACAACCGGGTCTTCTAAAAGCCAATAATCTTAATAATAAGTAATTAAATTATTTCTAGGATTATGTCACGATTTGGCCTGGTTTTTCTAGTTAGTACACACCTATGACTCGTCCTCCTCTACCATGGCTAGAACACTAGTCAAAGCACTCGACCACACTCTCAGTACCAAAATTCTTGGTTATCTTGCACTCCAATACATAACCGTGACTAAGGCCTTCTATAATAAATATTTATAAAATTCTAAAAAATCACATTTTAATTCAAACAAATAAAAAAAGGATATTTCCAAACTTTCGGAAAGAGGGGTTACGAATCTACCCAATTTAGAAATACTATCGAATCAGAATACAATAGTGCATCCTCCTATGAAAATCATTTAATAGGATTTAGAGTTCGATGAGGCCTATGTAGCAACCTTAACTACCCAACTGACAAAGTAAACTAGGGACTCCTAGTCCTAACCATTCTCCTAAAATTGTCTTAGTCCTAGTTGTGAATGAGCATTTCCTAGTCGCAGGCTCGCAGTAGTATGACTAATATGGTACTTCCACGAGTTCACACAAGTTTCAAAAACTGACCTGCATGGGCCACCATAAAAACTTGTCACGACCCGCACCCGTTTTTCGGATACGAGACGTATCCAAGCCAGCCTACGCCATAGAGTCTAAGGTAGAACGCTGTCACAGACAAGATACTCAAAATCAAAAAATGTAACATATATTGCTCATTCACATTACTAAATCAATTTTACAAATTACAAGGTTTCATAAGTTCACATTTGCTAAAAAATACAATGTCTCACAAAAATAGAAATGACAGCTAATTCAACTATCTAGGTTGACCTCAGCATACCCATTCCTTTCTAGTGCTAAGAGTGATCACGGCTAAACCTGAAAAATATTATTTTCCAGTCAGAAATAGAACGAGCACATTCTCACAACAGAATCAATAAATAATGAAATCCATAAATCTGTAATAATACCGAGATACATGTTAAGTGGACAAACAAGGAATCATGGTAGGAATCATGCGAGTAAAAGTAGGAAGACATGGTATACAAGACAAGCAATGACAAGAAACTGTAATGTAGTAAGCCAATATCTAATAAGTGATTTGAAATACACTTTCGATATGTAAACGGCTAAGGGGTAAATCTGGCACCCCGCACGTGAATTGTGCGACTGCTATCAGGCAAGAATAGACATTTCGAGATATTTTTGGGTATGTTTATATGTCTACTAATGTACTCCCCCGCCCGACTAGTACCCATGGATTCAAACAGGTCACGAACACGAAAATATATTGGTCACGAACAACATGTAAGAATCCATAACTACTATCTCGTGTGACAAGCGTGTCAAGAATCAACATGATATCAATGTAAAACATTATTAAATACAGGAAGTATAGAGATAATCAAATATGAAAACTATCAAAGATGTACTCGCCTGAGGTCCTGTACTGGTGAAACCGATAATACTATACCACTCAGTGAGCCACAACAGTCAACACATGCAGAAATCTTCGGATGTTGAAATAAATATTACCAACATTTTTAGAATAGTCAAATTAGCTAGGATTGCCTGTCCTTAAGTCCAATTCTGGACACATGGGCCAAATGATAATTTTGGATCAAAACGGTATCCGCCATTGGACCCACTTTGCATCGAAAAGTGTGCCAGAGTTAATGGTCTCTAAAGTCGTCAAACTGCATGTCTACAGATTCATGTTGCAGATACGAACCCAACCGTATGTCCAAAATAGGATTTCGGTGAACCGTGCACAAAATCGTCCGTTGAGTCGGATCGTGGGGCCCGCAAAACGGCAATCCGGTCAACTGTCTCAGAAATGGACCAAATTTGGCATACAGGACCAAAAAAATGATACGGTCCTGTTGGTTCATCTCGATTTGACGAATATGCATAAAGTAATTAGAAAATTTACAAAGGGGCCGATACGATGAATTTTGAAGGATACGCATCAAATTCGTCACGCACACGCGACCAATTTGAATTCCGGTAAAGTCTACACATCCACGAAGTTGATATACACCTTTCGATGCTTTCGGTTCGTGACCATGTTGCCCGGATTGGCGGGACACACGTCGTATCGAAGGATTTTCTTATTTTTTGATAACAGTTTATCTAGGTTTTTTTTCTATTTTCAAACTGATTTAACCTGTAAAATAATCCATTACAAAAAAACTAAAAGAAGGTTTTTGATCATGGTTATGTTTTCTGTGAATGTGTTCAAATAGATTTTGGATTTCCTAACTGGATCGGCCAATTTTGGCCTTCCCAAATAGGGGTTTCACTTTCGAGACTGCTCTGTTTCGAACAGATTTTCGTCCAACTTCGGGTCGATTCTCTGGGTTATCCAGATCATTCAAAATTAAACTAATTGAAGCCATTTGCAGACCTATAGGTTGTGTACACACCTGATTAAGTGGTTCGATAAACGATTCATTCTACGCGACGAAAAGTCACCACAAAGTTGCCTCTCCCGTAGTCTCCTGCTGTCATTGCTCCTCGGCCTGGTCATGCGCCCGATCGGCCTGGCGGCACTCCGGCCGCCAGCCGGCGATGCGCAGGTGCGCGCGCGACGTATTGGGTGGCGTGGAGGTGGTTTGGGGTTAGGGTTTCGATGAATACTCCCCTCTCTCTCGATCTCTCTATATATATATGTCTTATGTGTTCGGTTTGGTTCCCAGAAGAAGGGGGTCGGGCTTCCAGGCTCTGCTGGGTTTGGCTTCCTGGCTCGACTGGGTTGGGCTTCCTCGATAAGCTGGGTTGGGCTTTCTGGATCGGCTGGGTTGGGCCGGGCCTTGGGTTTTTTGTGGTTCTTTTGTTTTGTTTTATTATTTAGTTTTATATACCTATAGGTGTGGGTAAAATATATACGTATATACCCATATATATATATATATATATATATATATATATATATATATTTTTTTTTTTTTTTTTTTTTTTATATATATATATATATACGTGTACCATATCTATATACATACCATGCAATGAATATATACAATAATTTATACAGTATATTTTATTATGATATTATATATATTTATATATATACACAACTCACACACACACACACACACACACACACACATACACACACACACACACACACATATATATATATATATATATATATATATTATATATATATATTATATAATACTTCCAATTTTCTATAAAAATCATAATATTAAATCTTCCTAGTATAGGGTTATTATAACAATATGTACACAGATATAAAATATATTTATTTTCAAAAATAAGAAATAACCAATAATAATTATATATGCATATATATACACATCAATTATCATAACAATAATAATAACAAAATATAGGAGGACAAAATACAATAATTGAATGCTAGATATACTTGAAATTACAGGTATATCCTAGATATTGCCAACTGCACAAGGGTAACTAGGTATGGTGTTTATCCTATTTCCACAAATAGAATACCAATTCAATAATAATAAAATATTATATATATACATATATATATAATATTATATATACATATATATTATATATTATTATTATATATATACATATATAATAATAAAATATTATATATATATATATGTATGAAATGTCTATTTGGACGATCAAAAATTAGTAAATGCAATATGTACGTCTACATGAACGTCTTTGGTTTTACTACAAGATTACATGGGCTCGATTTCGGTTCGGGTCTAGTCCGAGCTAAATTGACACAATCGGGTCTCCTACAAGTCAATAATATATTTAATAAATAATTAAAATATCTTTAGAGGTTTAGTTGCAACTTGGCCTGGTTTTCCTAGTTAGGACATACTTATGGCTGGGTCTTTCCCGGTATGGCTAATACACTAGTCAAGGCACACGACTATGCTATCCATGCCATGATTCCTAGTCGTCTTGTACTCCAATCCTAACCATGACTTAGGGCCTTCAATAGTAATTAATTAATTAAATATTTGTAAAACTAAAAATCATAATTCAATTAAAATAAAATAAAAATATATTAGAATTTCGGGAAGGGGGATTACACTTCGAGATGCCATGTTGACAGAAGCATGAAGTAGTTCATCTTCGTCCACTAAGATTTTTTCAGGAGTCTGAATATAATTCAAACGGTCAAAGACGGACCGCTTGGTTGACTGACAGCAGTATTTGCTGACAACTTCATGATGGTGGTTGCAATGATGTTCTTGTTGTTGGACCACCGCTGGACGGGATGGATTTGTAACCTTTCGCTTCTGTATTAAGAGTTCACAAAGGTCACTAACAGGACGAGAAGAAGTTGCATGAATGTAGTCCTTGATAATATTCGGGACATGGTTCATGTTCCTGAGGTGTCCTGTACCTTGAGTGTACAAGGACGTGCTAAGCTGGTTAGCATAAGTCACATAATCTTTTACCTCAGCATTCTTCCGCTAATGTAAGTTAGCAACTGGTGCGAGTTGCGCTTGATGCATCTTGTGATTTCCCAAGGTTGAGCCTAATTAGCACCTGTTGATAAATGTGCACAAGTCTGACAGGGGGGCTGCTTATGTATCTACTTGAGATACTAGTAGTTTGCCTCGTCGAGACCTTAAAATACATAAGGTTGGTAGTTCCTGCCCTGATCTCTTTGGAGTAGGCAAAATGCCCTTTTGCATGGAAGGTTTGTTCTGAATGGAACTCATCTTCCCGATAGAGATTTGGTTGTCTCTATTAAGGAGAGCAGTACTTTCCACCTAGTCAACGACTCGAGCAGAATGAGGAAAGGCTAAAGAGCGTTTTCCTTGATTTAGTGATTTCTTAATAAACTTCTGATTTGGTGGCAAAGAGTCCTTTCCTTTACATTGCGCTAGTGCAGAAGTACATGCGGGTTGTGCCAAGGCATGAACCTGTACAAGTTGTGCCGGAGCATGAACATGCACCAATTGCGCCGAAGAAGAAAAGGCCAAAGGGCATTTTTCCTTATTTTGGACAGCAGTGTGTCGAGACAGAGTCTCCTTCAATTTCAGGGTCGGAGGAGTAGAGGGATTTGCCAAAAGGCTGTTTCCCCTAGGTTGTGCCGAAGCAGTGATGGGCGCAAGTTGCGCAGAAGCAGGAATAGGTGCAGGTTGCGCTAGGGAAGAGAGGGCTGAAGGGAGCTTTCCTTTATTTTCGATAGCAGTGCGTCGAGACAGAGTCTCCTTCGATTTCAGAATCGGAGAAGTGGAGGGATTAGCCAAAAGCATGTTTCCTCTATGTTAGGCCGAAGCAGTGATCGGCGTAAGTTATACAGAGGAGGAGATTATGCCGCCGAGGACTTATGAGTCCAAACAGAGGGCGTCTTGCTCTTAACTGCGGCAACAGTACGCTTGGCACCCCCAGCATTGATCATGGTCTCGTAGGCTGTCTGGTCGACTTTAACGACCAGGGTCTTCTGTATTTTACCGATTGATGTGGTATCACATTGAGTTGTCACTTTCTCATCGGAGGAGAAAGTCATCCCTAGCAGAGTCGCCATTTTGTTTGCAAAGAACAAAAAGTTTTATTACAAACTAAGAAAAAGAGTACAAGAGTACAATTGATTTCTGGAAAAGTACAACTATAGGAATCTGATCAGAAGACGATCACTTTATCCCTTGGACGATGTGATATCAAAGACACGAGCCTCTGGAGATTATAGCAGCACTTTAGCAGGAGATTATGATCACTCTTGATGCTTTCAGATTGATTTGGAACTCTATTTATAGAGTTCTTCAAATAACTGTTTAGCAATTATTCTGGATTGTGTGCGCTTTAGGTTGTGCGCCTCATGTTCACTTGCGCAAACGGTTGCACTAACTGCTGTGGATGCGTGGCATCGTTTGATTGAGATACGCGTGGTCATGAGCAATGTAGTGGGCACGTTCTGTAAAGTTAGTAGCTTGTGTGCCACGTCATTCTGTTCCAAACACTGTTTGATTACTCTGCATGAGCTTCATCAGGTTGCGTGTGGACGCAATGCAACAACCTGCACGAGCGGTTTGCACCAACTGCTGTAGATGCGTGACATCGTTTGATTGAGATGCACGTGGTCGTGGGCAGTGTAGCGGGCACGCTCTACGAAGTTGATGGCTTGTGCGCCACGTCATCCTGTTTTAAAATAAGAGTTGATCAATTGGCACCAATTTGTCAGGCTGCACATAGGCGTAACTTAACAACTAGCGCCTTTGACTAGGTCTTCTGTGCTGTACTGATTAATCCTTACGCCATTCAGTGACTTGTGCGAACCAGCTGTCAACATTAATTATATGCTAACAAAGTCTTCTCGAGCACCGTGTTGCGCGAGATTCGAAGGGTTTTCCTTAATCTTCGTGCTGTCAGTTGTCAGATAATGATGACACCGTTACATCTTCTCGAGTGTTAGGGTTATATATTAAAAGCATCACTTTTTTAGTAACCTTATTTCCTTAAATTTTGAATGAGAATCATATGGGCAAATGTTTGCATATTGTATTTGTTGCAAGTGTTAATACAAATGTCTGATATTCTATATTGTAGATAATATGGTGTGTGGTGTCACACAGAAGATCATATTATCAGTTCCCTATAGATTATATAAATAGTTCACAACCTAGATGGACTTGGACAATCTATTGGAAAGGTTGTAGTGTAATCCGATATTAGTCTATCTTGACTATAGGTTTACACTAGTACACTTTGTGTGTATTGAATAGGACCACTTGAGGTTGTTCTCTTTGTACTGACTACATAAGAGAATAAACACCTCTGTTATTATGGATGCTTGTGCTCTTAACCCGGATATAATAATGGACATGTATATGTAGTGTGCATTATTTTGACTCATAAAAGAGTGAGATTCATTATGGATCAACAACCTCTATGAATTAGGTAATAACATTGTATGTATGATGAGCTGTTGATTATAAATGGAATCCATGTCCCGATACATCGGGTTGATGATGTCCCCTTAAGGAGCTCATAAGGATTTTCATGTAAACCCTGCAGGTGGATTATATCCGACATGACAAATAAAGTTGAGCGGTACTACTTAAGGATAAAAGATGTCGAATCAATATAGTTGTCAGTAACTTAATTTGATCGACGGACATACGATATCTTAACATGGGGAGCCAAATGAGCATATAATAAAAGGAGCCCACAAACATAATTTGGGATTAGGGAGGTAGTGCAACAATAGCTCATTAGTGGATCGAGCTATTGTTAATGGGCCTGGATTGTGTGTTCGGGCTGAACACGGGATATCCAGATCCGTTAGGAGGCCTAACCCTAATTTCTCCTCATAGTCCCTGCCGTAGCCTATATGTATCCTCTATTCTTTGGCCGCCATATTACCGATCAAAAATCTGAAACTTTCTCTAAATTCGTGATTCACGTAAGGAGAGAAAGAGAGGGCTGCCAAGGAGAAGAAAAGGTTGGGAGATTGTCGCCCACACGACGTCTAACTCGAGGAAGGAATACGTGCAGAAGATCTTGGGGTCGTCCACTCGAGATTGCCGGAATTACTTGTCTCCTTTCCGCCGCAGTTATAATTCGTGAACCCTAGTTTCCGCCTATGAAGGGTTAGAACACGTATTAGATCTGTTTAACTTTTTATCGATCAATACGCACACCAAAGGAAGGGTCCTGGGAATCCCCAGTTCTATCAATTGGTATCAGAGCCACTTTGGATCTACGTATTTATTGATACGTCCTTGTTGTCCAATAAAACCTGCGCTGTGTAATAGTCGGTAGATGTAGATCTATTCTAACTAGGTTTTGCAGGCATCTTAGATCCAACTATTATGGTCCAATGCATGTTTTTGATTGTGTTGTTTAAATCATAGACATGTCGTGGATGTTGTTGCTGTGGATGTAATTAAAATCATGAGGGTTGATCGTGCTTATTATTTTAATTTTGTAATCTATATTATGTGTGAACTCCTTTGGGAGGCATAGGATTGATATAATTTTAATTATTTTTGATCAATCGTGATGGCGGTGGTGGCTGTTTTTGACCGGGAAGGTCGAACCCTGAATAGATCTGCGCAGCGCCAGATTTTGGATTCGGATAATTGAGGACGGAGCAGCAAAGATGACCATAATAGTTAGATATTTTGTCTTATTTTTGTCATTTTGCTTTTTCTGATTATGTATGTTTATTATTGTGTGGTTGTTTTTTTGAAAAACCAAGCCTATATTAATAATGGACAACATGGACATAATATCAACTAGTAGAAAAACCCTCATTGTTAAATAACTAAGTGGGAGAGGATATTTATTTAGTTTAAATCCTATGATCTCAATTACTGGTTTGTAGGTGATGATTATACTTGCGTGTTGGCTATAGTGCTTTCCTCTATATCGGATTTGTATAATTATGGATCACCAGTACAAACTTCCTTAAGGATAATTGTAGAAAGTTACCTAGTATGTGTTCACTTCTCCATCTGAAGGAACTTATTACAAGGTAATGGACTTAGTATTAAGTAATGGTATACACTTAGATATGATTAATGGTATCCTCCCCATCGGAGTCACTGCTATTATTTGTATGACCAGGGCAAAACCATCATATTAATTTTATTTGTCATAAAGTTATGTTGACATGATAGTAAAATTAATAAGAAAAACCTACTTGAACAAAGTTGAATTTGTATACGTCCACACTATCGTGGCATGCTAAATTCATGGTGTTCAAGGTGTTGGTGAATTTTTTATTATTGTTTTGAGGGAATCAATATTTAGTTAATTCAAAAAGTTTTTTTTGCCCTACATAATTTTATTTATGTGATTCTTAGGATTTCAAAAATGGGTTCTTTCAGTCCACTTATGGTGATTCTTAAAGAAAACAAACTTACTGGACCTAATTATATTGACTGGAAACGTAACTTGGATATTATTCTGACTGCTGAGGAGTACACATATGTATTTGTTGATGAATGCCCACCTAAGCCTGATGCTAACTCTGATGAAGAGGTCAAATAGGCTTATAAGAAGTAGAAAAAGGCAGATGAGATGGTGCGCTGTTACATTCTGGCATCTATGTCAAATGTACTACAACATCAGTATCAGGCCATAGCCACTGCTTATGATATGATGTATAACCTCAAGGAACTCTTCGGACATCAGAGTAGAGCAGCTAGGCAGTTTGCTATGAAATGTTTGATGAATACAAAAATGGCTGAGGGTACACCAGTAAGGGATCATGTTCTCAAGATGATGGGTCATCTGAATGAGATGGAGATCTTTGGAGCTGAAATCGATGGGGAATCCTATGTCGATATCATTCTCGGGACTCTGTCTAAAAGTTTTGACAATTTTTGCCTTAATTACAACATGAACAAAAGGTTGTATAGTTTGGCAGAACTTGCAAAAGAGCTACAGGATGCTGAATCTCTCTTTAGGCAGAGTGGTCATGTTTTTGTTTCTGAAAAGGCTTCTACTTCTAAGCCAAAAGGCGGTAAGAAGAAGAATAACATTCAGAAACAGGCAAACTCAGCAAAGAATGACATGGGACCTCAAGGCGCAGTAAAAAAGCCTAAAGGCAAATGTTTCAAGTACAAAGGGTCAGGACATTGGAAGACTGATTGTCCACTTCTCAAACAAGGGAACAAAGAAGGTATATCTCATTTACTAGTAGTTGAAACATGTTTAGCGATGATATCTACTGGCACCTGGTATGTAGATACAGGAGCTACTAATCATGTCTGCAATACATTGCAGGGGTTCCAGGAAATCAGACGGCTCAGTGATGGAAAGATATGCTTGTTCATGGGTGATGCTACAAAAGTATCGGTCGTTGCATTAAAAGATGTTACTTTATCTTTTGGTAGAAATAAGTCTTTGACATTGAGAGATTGTCTTTATGCACCTTCAATTAGAAGGAATTTAGTTTCTGTTTCTATGTTATATAAGGATGGATATTCAGTTTATTTTAATGACAATATTGTTATTAGAAAGAATAAACATTTTATCTGTTCTGGTGCATTGGTTGATAATTTGTATGTCATTAATCCTATTTCGCCCACAATGTAACTTATGGAAATGAATAATATGTCATCTAACTTAAATAAGAGAAAAGAACCTTCTTGTATGAACCAAACATATCTTTGGCACTTGCGATTGGGGCATATTAACCTAAGAAGGATTCAAAGACTGGTTGAAGATGGACCTTTGAGTTCATTGGAAGTGGAGGCACTACCAGTCTGTGAATCCTGCTTGGAAGGTAAAATGACCAAAAGGCCATTTACGACAAAGGGGTATAGGGCCAAAGATGTGTTGGAATTGGTTCATTCTGATTTGTGTGGACCCATGACTATCCAAGCTAGAGGTGGCTTTGAATATTTTATCACATTTATTGACGATTATTCAAGGTATGGATACATTTATTTGATGCGCCGTAAGTCTGAGTGCTTTGAGAAATTCAAAGAGTACAAGGCTGAAACGGAGAAATGTCATGGGAAATGTATCAAGTTATTATGATCAGATTGTGGTAGCGAGTACCTCTTTAGAGAGTTTTGGTATTATTTATCAAAGGTTGGGATTGCATCCCAATTGACTGCACCTGGAACGCCCCAGCAGAATGGTGTAGCCGAAAGAAGGAATAGAACTCTTATGGAGATGGTTAGATCAATGATGAGTTATTCGGATTTGCCAGATTCGTTTTGGGGATATGCCTTAGAGACTGCAGCTTATATTTTGAACTTGGTTCCTTCTAAGTCAGTACCTCTTACTCCCACAGAGCTATGGATTGCACGTAAGCCTAGTCTGAAACATGTTCGCATTTGGGGTAGTCCAGCACATGTGCTGAATGGGAAAGCAGATAAGTTGGAATCTTGTACAGAAGTATGCTTGTTTGTAGGCTATCCAAGAGGAACGAAAGGTGATTTATTTTATAGTCCTAAGGATCAGAAGGTCATTGTTAGCACCAATGCCCGATTCTTAGAGGAAGACTATGTGATGAACCATAAACCCACAAGTAGAGTTGTTCTAGAAGAACTGAGACGTGAGACACCAAGTACTTCAGTACCAAAAGTACAAGAGAATGAACCACAAATAACTGCACAACGTGTCACAAATATTACACCACAACCGATAGTACCTCGTCGTAGTGGGAGGGTTGTGATACAACCTGATAGATATATGTTCCTTGGAGAGTCGTCAGACTTCGTCCCTGAGGAACAATATTATGATCCCTGTACCTACAATGAAGCAATCCAAGATAAAGATGCAGAGTCTTGGCAAAAAGCAATGATATCTGAAATAGAATCTATGGATTCTAATCAGGTCTGGGAGCTTGTAGAACCACCCGTTGGTGTAAAAGCCATTGGATGCAAGTGGGTCTATAAGAGAAAAAGATGATCAGACGGTAAGGTTGAAACCTTTAAAGCTTGGCTTGTAGCAAAAGGTTTTACTCAAAGAGAGGGTATCGATTATGAGGAAACCTTTTCTCCTGTAGCCATGCTTAAGTCTATCCGGATTCTTTTATCTATTGCAGCTCATCTCGATTATAAGATTTGGCAAATGGATGTCAAGACAGCTTTCCTTAATGGAAGTCTTGAGGAAGACATCTATATGAAGCAACCAGACGGGTTTATTGAAAAGGGCCAGGAGCATCTTGTTTGTAAGCTCATGAAGTCCATTTATGGACTTAAGCAAGCTTCCAGATCTTGGAACATATGTTTTGATCAGGTGATAAAATCTTATGTATTTGATCAATGTCAGGATGAATCATGTGTATACAGAAAGTGTGACAGAAACGTGGTGGTGTTCCTAGTACTTTATGTAGATGACATCTTGCTCATTGGAAACAGTGTGAAGGTGTTATTTGATGTAAGGGTATGGTTATCCAAACAGTTTGATATGAAGGACTTGGGAGAAGTAGGTCACATCCTTGGGATCAAAGTTCTACGAGATCGCAAGAAAAGGATGTTGGGCTTATCCCAAGCTTCCTATATCGATACTGTACTAACTCGTTTTAGTATGCAAAATTCTAAGAAATGTTTCTTACCTTTTAGACATGGAATTGCTCTATCAAAGGAGCAGTGTTTGAGAACACCTAAAGAGATAGAGAACATGAAGGCAGTTCCTTATGCTTTAGCAGTAGGAAGCTTAATGTATGCAATGCTATGTACGAGACCAGACATCTGCTTTGCCGTAGGCATGGTCAGCAGATATCAGTCTAACCCAGGACAAGAGCACTGGACTGCCGTAAAGCATATTTTGAAGTACCTGAAAAGGACTAAAGAGTATATGCTAGTTTACCAGGCAGATACTTTAGTTCCCTTGGGGTATACAGACTCAGATTTTCAGTCAGATAGGGATTCCAGGAAATCTACCTCAGGTTATGTGTTTACTTTGGGAGGTGGAGCCATTGTGTGGAGGAGTATCAAGCAAAAATGTATTGCTGATTCCACCATAGAAGCCGAATATGTGGCAGCCTCTGAGGCAGCCAAAGAAGCGGTTTGGCTCAGAAACTTTCTGTTGGACTTGGATATGGTACCTAGTTTACCTAAGTCTATTACACTTTATTGTGATAATAGTGGTGCAGTTGCAAACTCGAAGGAACCACGAGCCCATAAGACTGGCAAACACATTGAGCGCAAGTACCATCTGATACGAGATTTCGTAAAGAAAGAAAAAATTGTTGTAATCAAGATAGCATCAGCCAACAACCTAGCTGATCCCTTTATAAAGAGCTTACCAGCTAAGGCTTTTGATAGTCATGTTGAGGGAATAGGAGTCAGATGTGTAGCATCATGGCTTTAAGTATAAGTGGGAGATTTGTAACAGTATACTGAAAAGCAATGCTTTGAGTATAAGTCGGTGATTGTTAGGGTTATATATTAAAAGCATCACTTTTTTATTAACCTTATTTTCTTAAATTTTGAATGAGAATCATATGGGCAAATGTTTGCATATTGTATTTGTTGCAAGTGTTAATGCAAATGTCTGATATTATATATTGTAGATAATATGGTGTGTGGTGTCACACAGAAGATCATATTATCAGTTCTCTATGGAGTATATAAATAGTTCACAACCTAGATGGACTTGGACAATCTATTGGAAAGGTTGTAGTGTAATCTGGTATTAGTCTATCTTGACTATAGGTTTACACTAGTACACTTTGTGTGTATTGAACAAGACCACTTGAGGTTTTCTTTTTGTACTGACTACATAAGAGAAGAAACACCTCTGTTATTATGGATGCTTGTGCTCTTAACCCGGATATAATAACGGACATGTATATACAGTGTGCATTATTTTGACTCATAAAAGAGTGAGATTCATTATGGATCAACAACCTCTATGAATTGGGTAATAATATTGTATGTATGATGAGCTGTTGATTATAAATGGAATCTATGTCCCGATACATCGGGTTGATGATGTCCCCTTAAGGAGCTCATAAGGATTGTGATATAAATCCTGTAGGTAGATTATATCCGACATGACAAATAAAGTTGAGCTGTACTACTTAAGGATAAGAGATGTCGAATCAATATAGTTATCAGTAACTTAATTTGATCGACCGACATACGACATCTTAACATGAGGAGCCAAACAAGCATATAATAAAAGGAGCCCACAAACATAGTTTAGGATTAGGGTGGTAGTGCAACAATAGCTTATTAGTGGACCGAGCTATTGTTAATGGGCCTGGATTGTGTGTCCGGGCTGAACACGGGATATCCAGATCCGTTAGGGGGCCTAACCTTAATTTCTCCTCATGGTCCCTGTCGTAGCCTATATATATCCTCTATTCTCTGGCCGCCAAATTACCGATCAGAAATCTAAAACTTTCTCTAAATTCGTGATTTACGTAAGGCGAGAAAGAGAGGGCTGCCAAGAAGAAGAAAAGGTTGGGAGATCGTCGTCCACACGACGTCCAACTCGAGGAAGGAATACGTGCAAAAGATCTTGGGGTCGTCTGCTCGAGATTGCCAGTAATTACTTGTCTCCTTTCCGCCGCAGGTATAATTCGTGAACCCTAGTTTCCGCCTATGAAGGGTTAGAACACGTATTAGATCTGTTTAACTTTCTATCGATCAATACGCTCACCAAAGGAAGGGTCCTGGGAATCCCCAGTTCCATCATCGTGGAAGTGTGCCACATGGCTCTCGCACAACTTGACTCCAGCGCAACCTGGCGTTGGCGCAACCTGATACTGCGTAACTTGATTGTTCGGCACAATATAATGTTTTGGCGCCATCTAATGATCGAATATTTTAATGGGTGGCACATCTTATTTTTTAGGCTCTACATGTACACTCAACAACTATGATCTTAACTGTCACATACCGAGGTACATGACTCTTGTACATGAACACAGGCCCCTGCTTGCACCTACAGTTTCACTCTACAACTAACTACTTTACAGTTTCCCCCCTTACACAGGCCTGTTTACCTATACCCAAGTAGGTAGATACTGCTACCTTTGCACCTACCCACACACGAACTACATAGCATACACACCATCTATTCGATTAATCAAGTTCCCCTCCATTAGAGTCTTCTTGAGCATTAAATCGAATACTTGGCGTAAATAACAAAGGTTGCAAGACTAAAGGCACGCAATACCTAATAGGGCTCGATGTAGGGGCTCAACTGGTTTCTTCGACAATTCGACTGTTGCTCTCGTGATGGGGAATAAGTAGGGTTATTAGGTTTTAAATATAGATAGGCAGAGTTGGCTGCCTACTACTCTATATATGTTCACCCTTATGGAAGAGATAAGATGAGTTCAATTTGTACTCATCTATAAAGATCTGAATTTAAGAGGGTTTATCCTTTGAGGGGATTTCGACAGAGGTTTAAATTTATCTTCTGAATACATGAAGGATAAGTGTCGGTTACAAACAAAATTTGAATTAGAAAAGTTTACTAAAACCCCCCTATAAAAATAGGCTTATACAGAAGCCCACCTTTCTTATGTTAACTAATAATAATATTTACATATTAATATATCAAACACTAAAATTTAGACTAAAGGAAATAAAATTTTGGTCCAAGGGTTTAGAAAAATAGTCATTTACACCCAAGTGTGACTCAGGCATGAGTTTTTAATAGTTATTAAAGTAGGTAAATAATAAATAAAATAAATGCAATATGCGGACATAATGTAAAATAAACATCAATCATAGCTAGGTATACTTATCTGGTGGTGGCATGATGATCTAAAACATCCAGAATAGCCAGGGTCGATATGAAGAAGTACATATTCGCAAGGAAATAGAAAATATTAGATTAGTCACGATCAAGAATAAAATAATCCTAAGATAATTTAATTTAGGAAAAGGAATTTTTTAATAAAATATCCATTATTATTTATAAAAATAATTATAAACTATTTAGTATTATTTATAAACTTTATATAGAAATTTATTTAAGAATAATATAGAAGTCCAAAGGGTTCAAAACCCTATATAAAACATATTTATTTAGTACAACAAAAGCATTTTTTAAAGTTAATATACAAAGTCCATTTAAAATGTACTTATAGATATATTATATAAACTAATTATTTTTATTTAAATACTTATATATGAAAGCCTTTTAGTCAAAACTCTTTAGAAATATATATATTTTTTACTTAGAATACAATACCAAAAATTATTATTATTATTATTATATATATATATATATATATATATATATATATATATATATATATATATATATATATATATATATATATATATGATTACTAGGTAATAACTAAATATTTATATGGGCCCAAAATAAAATTTAATATTTAAAATTAATTTTTGAATTTTTTTTATGTTGTAGACCTTTGTGTCAACTTTTTAAAGGATTAAACGAATCGCAAAACCGAGTTCAGGATCTCCCAAAATCTGAAAAATAGTGCAACACATTGATATTCGAATAATTGGTACTCGAACAATTTTACAGAAAAATATATTTTGAATTTGCTAAAATAAATTACATATTATCGAAGCTAACCTCAATACAGTTCAAAAAAATGGAGGTGAAATGGAGTCCGGAGTTGGGTGTTATGCCCCTTCAAAGTTGCTACAGCTTATAAAAAATGCCCCTTCAAATTTTGGACCAAAAATAGGGGGATTTTGAAGAAAATATGAGAGATGATTTTATTTCATAAGTGTTCAATAGGTATATATAATGAGTAGCGATTACTTAATTTAAATATTAGTAAATTTAATTAATGTGGATATGATTATGATTACATAATTTGGATATGATTAGGATTATTTTAAATAAGAAATGGTTTAAATACTTATAGATATGATTCAAATAGGATTAGGTTTACTTAGGATATTTGGTAATCCTAAGGATTGTTAGATTTGTTTAAATGGAGATATGGTTTAATTCAAATGTGGTTATAAGCTAAGGATTGGTTGAAGGAATTCTATCAGGATTAGAATTAAAAGAAATCAGGATTTAAATAGTTATTTAATTATAAATTAGAATACTTGTTTAGAAAGTATCTAATCTATTAATAAGATAAATAATCAAATAATTTCAAACCTACATGAATCAAATCCTAATCCAATAATCGATCATAATAATAATTTAAAATAATATTTAATATCATCAAAATAGCTTGAACAATATATGATACTATCAGAATAATTTAAAGAATATATATACGTAAATCCAAAATCTTATTTTAAATGTAAATTAGCATATCTTTTTATTGCTTCAAAATACCCATAATTTTCTTTTTATATAAATTCAATGCACAATATTTAAATTAATATAAAATTTTAAAAATCAGGAAAACAGGGGTTACATGAGTTTTAAGAATAAAAATAACACAATGTATATTAATTAAGTCAAAATATTAATTTAAACTTTTAGGGGGTTTACAATGCTTATCAGTTGTAGTTATGCTATGCACCTATGTTATGATGTGCACTTTTTATTCTTTGCACTCTGTGGTTCTGTGATTTATTTTCAATTGCAATTATGTTTACAATTTTTACTCCATACCACGATATTGTATATTTAATCACTCTTATGTCTTATGATTATTGTTGCTACCCTACTTTGTTACGGGGGAGCATTTACATTTTCAGCAAATGACAAAGGGAGAAATATGATGAATGTATAATATTGCGGAGGAGCCCTTGAACTCTTTTTTAATTATTCAACAGTGCACATGTATGAATATTGGTGTATTGATCATTGTTTGTCAATTATCAAAATGGAAGAGATTATTGGACCAAACTGGTCACATCGAATCTGATTTTAATATTAGACTAAACAATAATATGATATAACTCAATACGGCACACAAGCTGAAAGATCACTATAGCTGTTACATTACTAAAGCTAGGACTTTACTTGGATTCGAGAAAGTATTTGTTGAGTCTACAATCTTTTGTTTTTTAGTCTAGGAAATGATGTTCATTGAGTCGTACTTAGCAAACAGAGACTTCTCTTTTTTCTTCTCTCAGTCCACTCAAAACCAGTCTAGAAACCTAACCAAACAGTCCACAAACTCAAAATCAAAAAGCACAAAATCCCAATCCAAATTAGCCCATCATTCTGGAAATAGGCCAACCGAACTCGGTCTAGGACTGAACTCAGACTGAACTAGGTCAGCCTGTTTGGTCTTCCTGGAAACTTGGTATTCTACTTGAAAATTTTTAATGTTGGGGACCGAACTCTAGCCGAACTCGGTCCCTCCAACATCCTATAAATAGATTAAATCTCTTCTCCATTTTTATTTGTCAAGTTTCATTCTCAATCTTTTATCTACTTTCACATCTTTCCTTCTGAGCTATAATTTTCTATTTTTATAAAGCAACGACTTATAATCCTCTGCGTGCCAAGTTTGAGTCAGTTAAAAGTTGTTCAAGTTGTACAAATGATTGGAAAATTCCAAGGTCACTCTTTCTATAAAGAAGTGTTAAGTCGGTGTGCTCTTCGGATCAAAGCACGAGTTGTAAAAAAAGTTGCAAGTCTTTGGATCAAAGCTTGAATTTTGCGAGATAGTGGATTCAACAACAAGCAAGTGTTCTCGGGACTGGAATAGTCCTCTCAGAGGAAGACTAGTATAAAATATCGGTGTCATCTGATTGCTGTTATTGCTTTACTCATATAAGTTTTTTTATTCTGCATACTTTTCTTATTGCTTACATAGTAAATAGATATTCAGTTATACTCATTTTTTTAGGGTGTAAATATTGACACAAACTATGTTCACCCCCTCTATAATTAACCTCAGCCTTGTCTTGAGTCATGTCATAGATGCGTCCGTGGGCATTAGGCGACGATCTTGGCCATTTTGCGGTGTGGGCTCGGGAGCTCGAGGTGTTTGACCTCGATTCTGTTGGTGTTGATATTGCAAATGAGCGTTCTGAGTCTGTCTTTTGGCACAGCAGTCTCGAGCAAGGTGATTCCTTTTTCCACAAAAGAAGCATCCCCCGTTCAAAATGTTACAGTCACTAGCCTAGTGCCCAAAATGGTTGCACTCGGTACAATGAGGTCCTGGGTTCTACCCTTGATGGTTGCTATTGTTTGGACGTTTTGGAATGTTGTTGCCTCTCGCATAGCTAGGGCATTTATGACGAGAATGATAACACAGCGCCGGTAGAGCCTAGAGGAAACTGGGGCTCAAGGCAGAGGGTATGGTTGAATACAGTCATATGAGTAGAGATGGAGGGCTGTAGCCCCTTCGAATCTTCATGCTTGATTCACGGCTGTAGGAAGATATGTGCTCGTAAATCGCGCTAATTTGTTGAATTCAGCAGCGTACTGACGCACCGTCATGCTCCTTTGCTTCAGCTGCATAAACTTATTCTAATCTGCTTGGAAAATTGCTGGGGGAAGGTTCTTGAGTTCGAATGACTTACGAAAAGTAGCCTAAGAGATTGGCGTTGATTCGTCGTCGCGACAGATTGCTAGTTTCTGTACGGCCCACCAGTCACACAAGTCCAATCGGAGTTGAAGTTGAGTGTAAGTGACTCGCTTGTTTCTTCGATGCCGAGGAGCTCGAAGTGGTCTTCTAGCTCTTCCATCCAAACAATTGCCAGCGAAGGGTATTCGGTGCCCGTAAAGGAGGTACGGAATACCTTCTTTAACTCGAAGATGTCGATGGTGTAATTTTACTACAGTTTAGGCTAAGGCTTGGGCTCCTCTGGTTCGACTTCGGAAGGTTAGGCCACAGACTCGGTGACAGCTTGTGCCATTGCAGAATTTTTATTGGTTACCACTGTTTCCACTATTTGGTGCAGCGTATCAAGCTGCTTTTGCTTCATCTTGAATTGCGCTTTGAACTAGGCATGTCACGCCTCTGCTTGCCGATGCCAACTTTTGGTTTGGCGCTGTTGCGTCTCGGTTTATTTTTGTTGCGGCTCCATTAGTGTGTTATCAGAGGCACCCAAAAATAAAACCTTTACTCTTAAAATTATATATAGTAGTGAGAGTAAGAATCGATTCCACAGAGAACAATTAGTATACTTTTATGCTATGTGAACGAGGATGGGTGGAAAGAGTTTTGAATATAACAAAATCAAAATTAAGAAGAGCTAAAAACAATTAGAGTATTAAAATTAATTAAAGAGACAATTATTGGTCTTAGTCAACATTCACCACTGGGATCTTAAAATTGATTATTGTTGCAAGGATAAATTAACTCATACTTTGAATATTCACCGTTGGAATTATCTTCCTATCTCTCTTAGGCTTAGTTAGTTGGACACAAGCGACATAATTAACTTTAATTGCTATAATTTAAGACAAGCGCTGAAGATTTAATCTAGCAATTTCTTAAAGAACCAAGAGATCGATAAAGCAAAACAACACAAGCACAAGCGTTTGTATTTAATTTTGTCAAAAGTTTTTCTCCTAAGATTTAATAAAATAAAGTAGTTCATTATATCTTAGTTTCGTCATAAATTAGAAAAATAAAACAATTACGTATTTGATATCTAATTTAGTGGTAGATTGAAATGAATAATAAACTAGTAGGTCTTCTAGTAATTAAACAAAACAACCATGAAAGTGGGCATAGAAAAACATTTAATATTCAAAGTATAAATCAAACATATGAAAACAATTTAGATCTCACAAGTTTATTGATTTCAAGGCCTCCGTTTCCTTTGCCCAATAAGACTTTTAGCCGCACATGTTCATCAAAACTTCAAAAGAAAATTTGGAGAAGAAGAAGAGTTGTGTGTTGTTCCCCATTTTCTTATAATTTCTACCTCTTTTATAAACTCTAAATTTGTTGTTTGAAACCCACAATATCTATCCTCAAATCTTCTAATAGTTACAACTTCTCAAACAATAAAACAAAGTCATAGAACAAGTAGGAAAACAATTATTTTAGTTCATATTTTCGTTCACAGCATCTTTAACTCAAATTCAAGCCTGATTTCGTCCATGATGCAGCCCATGATGCAGCCTGAACCTCAACAAACTCAAATATGAAAGTTAATGATCTTTGTCATAATTTTCCAAAACGTTTTGAATCACCTCAATTGCATTTTGGATGAGTGAGTTATGCTCATTTTGCTAAAAGGTGTCAAAACTGTCTAAAATTGCTATTTAGCTCCATTTTGTACTTAGTGTCTCTAATTGCATCCTAAATTAAAAAAGAAGAATGAGCAGCTTTAGTCATGAAATAAGCATAAATGGTAAATATAAAAGGATACAATATAATATCTTATGTTCTCATCATCCATTATGCGCAACATCCGTTTATGGAATCGTTAGAATGTTTGACAGCTACTCAAGCCACTCGAAGCACTCTCTTCATTCATGATCGCCGATTTCACAACAACTAAAATAAGAAGGCAACTCATATTAGTCTCAGAAAATATTACGGACTCACTGTATGGAACAACTCATCTCATCGACACAAGGTTAAAGTTTTTGAGACTTAAGAAGAAAAGCCATCGGACGTAAGGCCGTGCTCTAACACCACTATGTCATGCCACGATTCCACAGAATTGATATTCGTCTCCCGTGTGTGATGTCGTACGAGCCTAAATTGCACTCGCACAAGGCAAGGTCATAATGTTATCCGAAACACAACATCTAAAAGAGTACGCAGAGGAATTGAACAACACATTTGAAATAGAAGAAAACTTTACTTCATTGATAATAAATATCATACGACATAACTCGAATACATGGGTTGCCATACGGGCTTACAAACTAAGTCAAACATGAACTCTAATAAGATAGTCGTTTCATATATTATATCCCCCTTTATACAACCAAAATAGACAAAATGCCTTAGATTGGAAAGAGTTGAGCCATTTTTGTTGGGTCGATGCAGTCCTCAAAAGAGTTGATTCAAGACTTCGGCACACTGGAGAGGCTTCAAAACATATGAATGTCGCCTTCAATTAGTTGGCACGCCCTTCTAGGTTCATAGTACCTGTGGAGAACGAGGATCAGTACATTGTCGTGTACTGGTGAGTGACTAATTAAGTTCCACGTTATCATTTGTTCAAGAAATTATGCCAAATATGCAGTATATTTAGTGATCTTCCCAGCCATCCTAGTGAATATCATGTAAACATTTAGATAGGCATAACAACATAAACTGCACTAATAGTTACTCACGGTAGAGTGTGCCATTGCAGAATGAACTTACCATGTTCTTTCCTGTCAATGGTTATCATTTAGAAATACAGTGTATATAGGTTAAGGTCACTGACACCATAAGTCATCCTGGACTATAATTTTATTTTGACGGTAACCCGTTCAGCACAAGTAGCGAGCCCCGCTGAAAGCTTCCAAACAACCCATTCTAGTATCCAGCACAACTATTATGTTTCCTCCTAGATCGATTCGGTCCTGTGGCCTAGGGTTGCCATTCGAGGAAATGAAACCTTGTGCACAAGTTGTCTATAACCGTGCAATACTAAACTAGTTACTCATGCATGGTCTAACATAAGAAACTTTACCATTTTTATCATGTTTCACCTTATCGTTGCAAATTTTTTTTCTTTGATCCAATCTTTGGTTAACACGGTTGTATGGCCAGAATAACATAAATTATCATGTAAAAGTTTCATGGCATAGCAGTTCTATAGCAAGTGTACGTGAGAAATTGTACAACAGTTCATTGAAAATAAGCATTCGTATGCTTACATCTTTATATAACATTTTGCTTATATTGGTGCCATCGATTGATCTGAGAACAAGAAAGTTAAGAGGGAGAACGGTCAAGCCACTCATCTTGATTGATTGAGGCAAAAGAAAGAAGGTCTGTTGTGTTAGACTGGGCCTACACGATCACCAAAAATCACATAAGCAATGGACCAACGCTCTACCCTTATTTTCGAGTTCGATATAAAATGCGAAGTTCGAAGAACGTAAGCAATAAAATCCATCAAAAATATTCACGAAATTGCATTCATAAAACCAAAGCCAAATAAGTAAGTATGGCATGATAAAAGGGCAGCATGAGGTATCTTTCGACTCAATCGTAGAGTCATTCCTTGAGGTGCAGCCCACTGAATATAAGACTTGCTTCTGAAGAAGCCAATCCATAACGAGGAAAGGATCTTGATTCAATCGTTCCCGACCAATCGATAGTGTTTCCTAACCGCGCTTCCCGCTTCACAGTGAGAAACGGGACAGGATGTTAGGACGGGACACTACACTCTATGTCACACCTCAATTCTGCAGAGTCATTCGTCCTCGCATTTAGCCTCTGGAAATCGATCGTGCTCACTTGGATATGATACCGTACAAGTCTGGTGTTGTACTTGTGCAAGACAACGACGGTGCAAAATTGATAATCTTTAAATAGGGACACATCGTAATGGCACAAACAGACAAATTAAAGATAGTAAGGACATATCTCTTTTGTTGAACAAAATATCATATTAACTCATAGCAGCAAAAATAAAAGATAACTTGAAGTCACACAGAGATATGTAAAAATAAGTTCTCTTTATTGATAATTGAAATGGAGTACAAAGCTTGCACCGGCGTACAAAGCTCACAATAACACATCTCATATTACATCGATAGGCAACTGGAATACATGTCGTATAGGCTTACATTTGATAATGATACATTGACTTACAATTGGAAATGTCGACTTGGATTACGTCTCATCTGTACAAATGATTTACAATGTTCCATACATTATGCCCTTTATAAACAGAAGACAACATCTTTTGCAAGAAGAGCTTCTGCATGACCAATAAATCTTCGATGTCTCGAGACTGATCAAGCCAAATATCTGCATACTGAACTTCCCAAGAATGAGTACCTAAAAAGAGTGCCCACAACGTGGGTCAGTACACCACCGTGTACTGGCGAGTAAAACTAGCCCACTTGCTTAAACCAACACTAAGTAATCATGTGAGCAAACGTTATTAGAGTGATCTTTCTATTTGGGGCCCAGTATCAGTTTATAGTTCATGGCCAATATCATATTGAAGCAAGTAAACATGTTATAAAAATGGTCATGTAAAGGCATCATTGCAGCATACTTGGTGTTATCATGTTAAGCAGGTTATAGCAACACTTATGGAAAGGCAAACATCGCAGTATCATTTTATTTAGCAATTTTATACAGTCAAGTTGAACTAACATATATAATGAACATATCACTTTTAAGTGATTTCTTACCGATAGCCGACTCCCTCGTACATGCATCAAATACAGGTTAGCTGATATACTTACTCTGCCTGCATAAAACATTTATTAGCGTGCATCATGACTACATGGTCACTGGTGTTGTTATACCATATGAACTTTTGCCATATAAGACTTCAGAGGCAATACGATGACTCTAGAGTAGGTAGCTAGCCTCTAAAGATGCCTCGCAAGACAACGTACCCTTAAACTACGTTTAAATTTCCCCCGTATTGTGTTGACCTTTCAAAGTAAGTAACTAGACTCTAAGAATGCCTCGCAATACGTCATACCACCAAAGTACGTCAAATCCTCCTAGGCCGAATCGATCCCAGCACCTCGGGTACCGTTCGAGGAAAATTATCTCATACCATGCGTACAAGTTGTCCATAACCATGCGAATGCGTGTCCGACTCGATCGTGAAAATAAACGCATGGTAAAATATATCATTTCATCTCATCCAAGTCTTGTTCAACGACTTATTCATTTCCATCATTTCACTTGGTGATCTCAGCGATCCCAAGCATCATCATTTCTAATTTCATTAATTCATTACAATACTTCTAATATCATTCCTTTCAATAAGGAACATATATTATTTTATTCATTTCTCATAGAGACTTGCAGCATTTCATTACTCATAGGGAACATGTAATATTTTATATCCTTGCAACAGTTACACAGAGTGTACATGATTCAAGTGTTTTATTTATTTCGTTGTGTCAATAGCATAGCCAATTCATTTCTCATGTATATTCACAAGGCATCTCATTATTCAAGTATTTTATTTGTTTCAGCAGTATTAAATATAAGCAACATTGTCAATTCCTTCTCAAGCATCAATTCATATTAGTAGTTTAATGTTCAAGTATTATCATTCAGCAGCATTCAATAAGATTATTTCTTCTATTTCAGCAACTAGAGCATGGGACAATTAGGGACATAAATTAGCAATACAATACTCCATTTTATTAGGCATAAAGGAGTAGGGAGAAGGGACAGTTCCACTCACTTGCATAAAGGATCTTCATGTTCCGATCATATATATTCCCACGACATAGCCCCACTAGCGAGCCATATTTCAGAACTCATCCCATCCGACCAACTCAGAAGACTACAACATTCTCAAATCTCTTAATTTCCATCACAACTTACGGTCCAATATTTGGATCGCATGCAACAAGCCAACCAAATGTCTCGTACGGAGCAGGACATTACATAATATACCACTCAGAAAAAGTTTCATTCTCGAAACTAAAGGAACAACTCATTCTACTAATTCACTTAGTGACAACAAGTCACTAATTCAGCTGCTTCTTAATATCCATTCACCTCTCACGTCCATCTCGAGATTTTTATCCAACTGTACCATTTAATCCATCAATAATTCAATCTGTCTTTCTCTTTTCCTATATATATATATATATATATATATATATATATATATATATATATATATATGCACTTCTCATTTATTCACCAATATTCTCCTTACAGTGTTATCTTGGTCGCAGCCTATCACTTCGTTTGGATTCACACATATTTTAGACGTCCCTAAAATTTATGCATTTCAGCCAAAGTACATGCTACTGCGATTCGATAAGCTCTTTCGACAGTGGTGTCTTGGTCGCAGCTATCACTTCATTTGGTTTTATACACATACTTTAGGCGTCCCTAAAATATATGTATTTTAGCCAACTTCCATGTTAGTTGGATTTTATAAGCCATAGGTGCAACTTTCTTCCCCAAATCAAACTTGGTATCCTTTCAATTGACTTATTACTTCATTCGCTTCGCCACAATCGCTATCTTTCAACCCACAACACTTAACACTGGAGACAACTTGGATAAGTTACTCATCCAAGCAGAATATTTCTAATATTCAAGCCAAGGGTCTAACTTGAAACCAACCAAACTAAGACTTCACAATAATCGTTATACAATTTCTATTCCTTCCCATCCAACGACATTTTCCCACCGAGGCAATTTTATCATTTCTAAAGGTGCAAATTCGAGGTCACTCACTATCTATTACCCGAGCCAAGGGCACACTTTCGTGCACGCTTTCCGCCCAACATAGTATCTATCCTGCAATGTCTTATTATAAAATTTTCTTTTCCTTTCTGACTATGGAATCAACAATCAAACTTCTGAGCAACGGTCCATCTTTCCAACTTGATACACATTATTCCCTGTTAATCCAGCTAATCGATTTTAGAAACCGATCCGTCAATTCCGTCATGAGCAGTCAATTCCATCTTATGGAATAATTTACTTTTCGATACAAACAACTCAAGTCTCACCCTACAATTGTAGTTCCTACTTAAGGCCGACAAATTACTTCTCAATGTCAAACATCTCTGAGGTTCACGTTGCAGCACATACTTCCTTAGGTCATACACATCACCATATCTCGTTCAACACCAAAAGGGTCATCCTATGGGTTGCCAACGGTCACCCTTTTATTCGTTCAAATTTCTAAGTCTAGCTATACCGACAACTAAACCTAATCTTTCAGACTCCCCTAGAGTGGACGACTTACTAGGGACCATACTAATTTCTTATTCTTAAGGCCAACAAGCAACCGACAGT
Organism: Iris pallida; assembly: GCA_029216955.1. Classification (NCBI taxonomy): domain Eukaryota; kingdom Viridiplantae; phylum Streptophyta; class Magnoliopsida; order Asparagales; family Iridaceae; genus Iris; species Iris pallida. The sequence goes on from JANAVB010012198.1 coordinate 14,677,684, forward strand.
TCCAAGGAACTCTACAAATATATGGGTACAACTCAGTATGAACAACTAATTGTCATTGCTGACTATAACACCCATAACCCTGTTGCTCAGGTTTGTACCCATAACTCGACTCATATTTGAATTTAATGTTCAAATTTTTTCAAACCTATTGCTTAGGTTTGTACCCATAACCCGATTCATATTTGAATTTAATGTTCAAATTTTTTTCTCTATTATGCATCTTCCTCCACCCATGCGCGCACAGTACTATAACAACCTGCTAATGCAGGCATGCCTAGCGTCCAGAAGATTACTCCATCCATCCAAAAAAACCCTAGCCACTCCCTATATAAACCTCATGTTCATTCTTTTCCTCTTCCATTACTAAAACCTATCTGCCAGCCCCCAGTAATCCTTTCCTCCGCAGCACCGAGCCTTCACCACGTCGACGACAGGCTACGCTGGTGTGAGGTCGTAACCTCTCCTCCATCTTGTCAGTGTTCAAGTTCAGTATGAGGCCTCGACGTCGCCACTCTCACCGCTGACCCGCAACTCCGTCTAGGTCGAGTGCACGACCAGTCCCTTCCTACTAACGAGTTCCCGTCCGACGTTCGTATCCCAGCACCGAGCTAACTCTACCTTCATCGTCTCCGTCGACTTCATCTTCTTCTTCTTCTTCGTCGACCTTGGGGCGTCGAGGAACAGCCTGGACGACAGCTGGATGCCTTGTCAAACACCCCCTCGACACGTGTGGCTGCATCTACCCCCCGTCTAATAAGCTTTCCACCTCCTCCTAAACCCTGATAAATGCTCACATCCAGTAGAAACGTATGACTCGTATTAGGGTGTTTGTGTTCACTTGGAAATGTATAACTATATATTTAAATGTGATATCTTCTAATAATATGCTTTAGATAACCACTACATACTGCTATATTCTATCCTTATTCCAATAGGTTTTGGTGTAGAGAAATATTTGGTTGTTCCTACTGAATTTGTTAGTTTTTTTCATTACATATATCAGTTTATGCACCTAAGAGATGAGCTGGTTGAGAGAGTTTGATTGTGTGAGAGGAAAAGAAAATTCGGAAGACGAAAGGAAGTCTGGGACTAATGTCAGATGGATTATACTATGGTTCTACTAGTGTGGAAATCACCTCCTTACTTATGCTTCTCCATTTATATATTTTCATGCTTTATTTTCCTTCATTCTTTAGCATTATGTGTGTGGGATTAAAACCCAGGGTTTTGTTGCAGTAGGGTAGCCATTATAGTAATGCTTCATTACATATATATATATATATATATATATATATATATATATATATATATATATATATAAGGATTAGTTGAAAAGAAGATGTGAGCAACCTGAATTTCGGGTTGATTTTTTTAGTTTTATTTTATTTTTTTTGATTGTTTAGTTTCAATAAATAATTTATTCTGTTATTTTTCCTTAAGTGTACTTTTCCGAGCCATTGATATTTGGAGTGTCAGGGATGTTCAACTCTGGAAATCTTCTTTACAAGTTTTAGAGTGGACATGATTACCTTCATGATGGTATATAGTGTCCCACTCAAACTTGTTCCCTTGTGCTCTTTTTGCTTCGCAGAACTTCGGGTCGATTTAGACCATTTGATTATTAATTAATTTTCCCACTCTTTTCCTTGATCATTATTAGCACGTTACCGTGACTTTTAATTTAGGAGCGCAAGACCAGTCAGTTTCTTGAAACCAACTCCTCATTGATGATCTACTCGAGACGCTCGTCACCCATGACCTTCGTGTCCCACTCAGACATGCCATTTTGTGCTCTATTTGCTTCGTACAACTTTTTCGACACGTGACCCAATTTTATTTCACCCCACGGTGTCACATTTATCTTCCAACTTGATTTGTCGGTCCCCTGTCGACCAAAACCTGTCCGCCCCAACTATGGACATGGCCCACATTGAGCCTACTACCCGTCCGACACTTGTGTCCCATTTATTGAAATTCCATGTGCTACTTATTTACCCATGATCATCGACACCTAATTTTAATTCAATTTTTGCACAATGTCCGGTTTTGACCCAACCCGGCTCCACCGAATCCAGTCTAGCTCCATGTTGTCCTCCATCGTGACACCCTCATAATTCTTGCCCAAAAATATCAAGTACTTATTTTACCTATTTTTAATATTTAATGGAAAATTTCCATTGATTTTAATCCATTGAAATGATCCCATTTTTTTAGCTATTAATTCCTAGCCATTGATTTCCCTCTTTAAATCTAAACCCTCTATTCCCAAACTTCTCCTCACAGCCAACAACCCCCTATGGGTTGGCCGGCCCTAAATTCTAGAAGAGAACACATTTCTCTCTCTCTCTCATTAATTAATTCTTCTCTCTCTCCCACTCTATTCTAATTCCTACACACTACTACAAAAAATAACCCACAGCATCTACAAAAAAACTCCCACCCCATGGCCAGCCCGAAACTCTTCCATCCATGGCCGAGCTTGGCTCCGACCACCGCCCCCTGGCCGGCCTCCAGGCCGTCGGCCACCCGAGAACCACCACTCCTCTCCTTCTCTCCTCCTCCATTTCATTCCACCCTCACTACATCCGCCACCACTCCCTCCGCTGAGCCCCACCGTACTCGTCGTGTGAGCCGTCGCCCCTCGCAACACCTCCGCGTGCAGCCCTGTGCGGGCGGTGGACAGCGCGCTGCGGCAGCAAGCACAGCCGCGCACCCTAGCGCGCACGCACGGGCGTGCAACGCCGCCGTGGCCGGCCACGCGCCACCGCGGCCCCCTCCGTGGACAGCCCCCCCTCCGGCGAGCTCAGGCAGGGAGCCCCTGACGGCCACCGTCCTCCGGGACGCGCCGTCGAGGCGATTCGTACGTTTTGCACGACGCCCCGTCGTGACTCGCGCGAAATCAAGTTCATTTTGGCGTTTCGTCGCAGCAACTTCGTGCACATTTTCTCAGAAATTTGACCATTGGATCGGCAATTTTTTTGCTCCGTCGCAATCTCGGTATATCCACCTTCACTCCTGTCAATTTTCGTCCATTAATTTTATCGTTTGATACGTTAAAACCGGCCACCAAGTTGACCGTTTAAATTGTATTAAATTTGGACAGTTTCGTGGGGCCAACTTCGTCAACTTGTATCTCCTCCACCGCAGCTCCTTTTGGCGTACTACCAGTTCCTGTGCAAAGCTGGTATAACCCTCTTACTACCCCTCCAATTTTGTCTCATTGTGAGCTTGTTTGATTGGTTGAATTCGACGCCAAAGTTGGTTGTCCGAATTCGTAATTTCCAACTTATAAAATTCCATTTTTGAATACGGGACTCCAGATTTCATTTCTGACACCACCATTAGACTCGTGGCGTCGTTTTGGCATGTTTTCATATAAAATTTGTTAGATTTGGAGAACGTGGGCCCTGGCACGTTTTTCGGTGCAAAGTGGGTCCTATATTCTGGGTCAACGGGACTTTTTGACGTCGGCTCATCGGAATCCAATTCCGGATATACCATTGAGTTTGTATCGTCATTCTGGACTCGTTGACATATAATTTGCTAGGTTTTGGTGGACATTGGGTCCTGTTTGCCATGAAATATAAAAGAACAGAACAATTATCGGAGGACCGAACTTTTACTTCACGTTACAAACTCGCTTGTACAAAGAAAGCCTAGGGACGAAAACCTAGGTACAGCAGTCTAAGTATAATTGTTTATTTTAGATTCTGGGGGGTGACGATAGAGGCTCGGGAAGGCGACGGTAGCCCTGCCTTACTCCTTGGATGATCGGTATGCAGCCTTGGCTCCTTGTGAAAAGATGGTTGGCGTTGAAGAAGAAATGTTCTTCTTCTCCTCTGTTGCTCTTCTGGCTTCTCTCTCTCTCTGTATATTTTTTTCTGACTACTGGGGAGTCTCTCTGTATATACGTATTTCTCTCATAAAAAATGTATATCTCTTACAAGGGAATGGCACCTTGCTATTTATAATAGTGGGATGTGATCATTAGGGTTGCCAATGATTAGCTTTTGGAGATGGCGGCGGCTTGGGGATTGGTCCATCCTGGCCATTCGTTTTGATTATGATGAATCTGGGCCATTAGGTGTAGATTACACCAAATCCCATGAGCAATTAATGCTTATTGGAATAAATCTTCCTTGTACTGATCTTCTGATATCTGTGAATAAATCAGATATATTCTTCTGCCACGTGTCCCAGATTTATTGGGATTTGACCCAATCTTTAATAGCAGCAAATCTGAGAAATTAATTGGTTTAGGATACGTGTCCTAGGAACTGCTGGGGGGATCTGGGCCGCATGATGAGTGAGCCGCATATGAATTTGAGTCGCATATGGTTAAGCCTACGTGTCAGGGCTGCATGGGCAGTGGACCTCACCTGAGCCCTCGAACTACAGGGGGGTAATTCTTATGGGCCGCATAGGTACATATCCGCCTGGGCCGTATGGACATGATCCTCTTGAACCGCATGAGAAGTCCTCGCTCGAGCCGCATGAGACTTTCATGTCCTGAGCCGCATAGGATGGATTCACTCTGAGCCGCATGGGAAGTCCTTTGCTCGAGCCGCATGAGGCTTCTATGGCCTGAGCCGCATAGGATTTATTCTGAGCCGCATGAGAAGCGAGCCGCATACGAACGCCTACGTGGCAAGGCCACGTGGCATTTTTATGGCTCTCGGGGGATTTGAGTCAGAGATTTCTTTCCTAGAGATTCATCATTTATGACAGAGTCATAATTACCTGTCTTTGTGTCAGGGCTGTCAACTTTTCAGAGGGGTCAGCCGTCATAGCAATTAATACAGCGTGGGTGGAGGGGAGCACTATCATGCCACGTATCTTCTGAGCCGCATGGAATGCCTTGGGCCGTATAGCTCCTTATGCCGCATGATTCCTTGAGCCGCGTGAGTCTTCTGAGCCGCATGGATCTTTCCTGGCCGTATGAATCATTTCCTTTAGTATTTTCCATGCTTCTACAGGACCCCCTTCAAAGTTTTCAATTTGTAAAATTGAAATACTTTGAATAAGAAGCATGGCTGGATATCCGCATATAAAGTCCTGACCGCATAGATATCTTGGCCGCAGGAGACTTTCGAGCCGCATAGTTGCTTTCAGCCGAATGGCCTTTTGAACCGCATATGCCCTTTGCCACGTCATTATGCCATACGTGTAGATCTTTTTAGGACAGGATCCTAAGAGCTCAGTCTTTAAATGGCTGGTTTGGCTCGACAGCCGAAGAGTCGATCGCGTTTGTACGAGGCGTCGGTCCATAGTTTTCTGTCTATAAATAGAAGGGCATTTAGACGGTCTTCTCTCTTAGACTCTTTTTGACTCAGATTTTTGTCGTATTTTCTTCCTCTGATCATCAGACAACAATGGCACCCAGGGCTTCTAAAGCTGTGAAGAAGGCTGTGGCGAGGAGTTAGAAATCGGCTTCGCCCTCGACTGTCGCACCCCCCGTTCGTCTTGACGTTCATATTGCCATCGAAGGTAAAGATTAGGTAGTCGATTTGAAACCCTAACAGAGCCTGCTTCACTACATACTCCAGATTTTGGTGTGAACTTCTCAAACTACATGGTCCGCATATACGTCCCATGACTGAGCCGCATGAGGCTATACCCCCTGTCTGAGCTGCATGAGACTTATCTAAAACAAGCCGCATGACCATTTCTGACTATTTTTATTTTCTTCGTCTTTGGGTTCTCGCAGTATCTCTACTGAGCGCTGAGACTGCGACGTCAGAGGAGCCGCAGCCTCTTGTCATCAGCCAGGGATCTCCCTCTGTTAAGGAGGAAGTGAAGAAAGAAGAACCTGCGCCTGAGGGGGACGGCAGCCCTCCAAATATCGAGACTGCTGAGGGTGGCAGCACTGGGAACTCTATTTCTCCTATTCTGGACGAGGATGCTCTTCACTTGCATCCTTCATATGTGAGATGGTTGAGGGAATGGTATATGCGCTCCTGTAACTAGGATGTAGGGGCTTCTCGTGGATGTCTGTCTGTAGTCTTTGCTTCTTTTTTGCCTTTCATGAAGAACTTTCCTGTAATCGCGTAGATGTAACTGATTTCTGATTGAATGAAATATATTTGCTTCGCTCTTTTACTATGTAATGATTATTCTATTGGGACATTTTGTGTAGACCTACTGCCCCTAACGTACCCTGGTTTTGGATACGGACAATAAGTTAGAAAGAAACCAATCATATTTACTCAGAGGTACTAAGGACATGGCAAGTATGAAGGTTTTTTTCGACGGAGCCTTCCCATTCAGAGGTAATGAGGACATGACAGGAGTGGGCTCAATGAAGGAGGACACATAGAACAACTAAGAGGTAATGAGGACATGGAAGTTCTACGTAGGGGGTGATTTGTTTTTGGCGGAAGTGGAACGGCTCAGAGGTAATAAGGACATGGCCGTCTTGGGAGTTTGTGGACCCGTTACCTTTGTTGTGCACTGGGAGTGCAGGTATTAGATCATGAGGGAGGATCTCTTGTAGGAAGAAAGTTCAGCGGTATGGTTATACATGACTTTCTTTCAAAAGAGTGACCAGGATGTAAGTTCAGGGGTACTGATGGGTACATAACTCGACAATCCATGAATGTTGGAATCAAAGTGTAAGTTTAGAGGTACCAGCAGATACATGACTTGGAAATTTGGGATATCTTTGTGGAAGAAGGGCATGAGTTCAGCGGTACACGTGGGTACGTGACTCGAAAATCTGGAATATGGTGAGTGTGAGTTCAGTGGTACCAGTGGGTACGTGACTCGGAAATATAGAGAATGGTGAGTGTGAGTTCAGCGGTACCAGCGGGTACGTGACTCAGGAATCTGGAGAATAGTGAGTGTGAGTTCAGCGGTACCAGCGGGTACGTGACTCGAGAATCTGGAGAATGGTGAGTGTGAGTTTAGCGGTACCAGCGGGTACGTGACTCGAGAATCAGCAGGTACGTGACTCAAAAATTTGGAAATTGGAGCGAGTTCAGTGGTATCAGCGGATACATGACTCGATGATCTGGAGAATATTGTTTAAACATAGTATTTCTTCAGGAACTTGTCGTTGACGGGCAACATGAGCAAATCTCCGTTCTGCTTGGCGAGGCGGTAAGCACCGTTGGAGAACACGGCCTCGATGACAAATGGACCTTCCCACTTTGGTTGGAACTTGCCGGCGGTCTTGTGAGTCATGACCATCGGCCTCCGGACTGCCAGAACAAGATCACCCACTTGGAATGTTCTGATTTTGACCTTCTAGTTGAAGGCTCCTGAGATGCGTGCTTGGTATAGCTCGATCCTTTGCTGAGCTAGGAGGCGCTTTTCATCTAAGGCCTCTAACTCTTGCAGTCGATGTCGGTAGTTGTCATTCGTTGTTAATTGATAAGTGAGGGCGACGCGGAGTGGGGGTATTTGAGTCTCTAATAGGAGAACTGCCTCACTCCCGTACACTAGGGAGAATGGCGTATTCCCGGTGGCTGTCTGAATTGTGGTACGATAAGCCCACAAGCACTCGCCGAGCTTCTCGTTCCAGTTGCACTTGTTGGAGGAGATGAACTTCTTGAGGAGTTTGATGATTGTTTTGTTGAACGCCTCTGCTAACCCGTTTGCTGCCGGGTTGTACGGCGTCGAAGCGACATTCTGAATACGGTATTTATCGCAAAATCGATAGAATGCGTGGCTTGCAAACTATGGACCATTATCTTGGATGATCCTTCGGAGCAGTCCAAAGCAGTAGATGACGTGATGCTTCAGGAAGATGATCACGTTCGAAGTTTTGACTTCGGCGAGTGGGACAACTTCCGCCCATTTGGAGAAGTAATTAGTGATCGCAAGTATGAAGCGATGTCCTCGGGAGGAAGGTGGGGTGATTAGACCAATGATATCCATTCCCCATGCTTCAAAAGGCCAAGATGCTACTGTCGGATGTAGAAATTCGGATGGTTGGTGAATGAAGTCTGCGTGGACTTGGCAAGCTTTGTACTTTCTAGCATATTCGATCGCATCTGCCACCATCATGGGCCAATAGTAGCCCATTCGGCGAAGACGATCTTGTAGTTTTGGGCCGGGCTGGTGGACCCCGCAGACACCGTCATGAGCTTCTCGTACTGCTTCTTTGGCTTCTGCGTTTGACAGACACCGAAGAAATAATCCGTCGTAGGAGCGGTGATACAGCATCTTCGTCTCTGTATCGTAGAAAAATCTAATTGAACGCCTTCTGATGGAAGTGGCTTCCTTTGGGTTCTCGGGCAGGATGTCGTAGACGACAAAGTCGATGATTGGTTGTCTCCAATCTGGGGCATCATCGATCGTCTGTGCGGAATAACTTGCCACGAATTGCACATTGTTTTTGGGACAGACCAGTTCATGGCCTATCACATCCACTGATTGGCGATCATAATTCGGAACTGCTAGGGAAGCGGCAAGACCTGCTAGGGCATCGGCTTCAATATTTCGGAGGCTGGGGACGTGCTCGATGAAGAACCCCTTGAATGACGAGATGATGTCAATCGCTATTTGGTGATAAGGGATCATGTCTTCGTGGCAGACTTCGTATGAGCCCCGGATCTGATTGACGATTAGCTGGGAATCACCATATGCTTCAAGGTATTCTACCCCCAGCTCTCTTGCAAGTTGGAGGCTAATGACTAGAGCGTTGTACTCGGCCACATTGTTAGAGCAGGGCTCGGTGAGGGAATAAGTGCGGTTAGTCACCAATCCGGAAGGAGAGATTAGCACTACCCCGACTCCGACGACTATATTGCCTTTAGGTCCGGTCCTCGAAGCACCATCGAAGAACATTCGCCATATATTCTCGTGAGAGGTTGCATGCGAGTCGACGACCTCATCTGGGATCTCTTCATATATCCAAGAGGACTCCGAGCCCGGGTGGGCTGCTAAGAAGTCTGCCAGGGCTTGACCTTTGATTGCCTTTTGTGGGACGAAGATCATATGATAAGGGGACAGCAATATTATCCATGTAGCGAGGCGAGAGCTGAGTGCCCCTGGTTTAGTCATGAGGACCCTTAGAGGGTTGACCCGTGAGATCACATGTATCGTTTGTCCAGTGACATAGTGCCGCGTCTTCTGAATGGCGAACACCAAGGCGAGGCATTCCTTCTCAACCGCGGTGTATCGGTGCTCGGGTCCCACCATCATTCGGCTGAGGTAGTATATGGCTTGTTCGTGCCCTGCATCGTTGTTCTGTGCCAGCAGAGCCCCGAGGGAGTGTTCCATTGCTCGTACATAGAGCAGGAATGGTTTTCCAGGAACCGGGGCTACCAGAACTGGAGGATTTGACAAGTATTCTTTGATGCTGTCGAAAGCATGTTGGCATTCCTCATCCCATACGAATGAGACTCCTTTCTTCATGAGGTGCGTGAATGGTCGTCATCGCCCGGAGAGGTTGGAAATGAACCTTCTGATGTAAGCTAGCCTCCCTTGAAGGCCTCTGAGTTCGCGGAGATTTCTCGGGGGACCCATCTCCATGATTGCTTTCGTCTTCTCTGGATCTACATGGATACCCTGTGCGGTGATGATGAAGCCCAAGAACTTCCCGCTGGATACGCCCAGAAAGGACTTCGTAGGGTTCATTTTCAAATTGTGCGTTCGTATTATAGGTCGAATACCGTCCTTAGATCCTGCAGATGGTCTCCCTTGCTACGGCTCTTGTCGGCTATATCATCAACATAGCACTCCACCGTCTTGCGTAAGTGGTCTCTGAAGATGATGTTCATGGCTCTTTGATATGTGGCGCCAGCATTCTTTAAACCGAAAGGCATGACTGTGTAGCAGTACGTGCCAATCGGTGTTCGGAATGATGTATGCTTTTCGTCGTCAGGAGACATTTTGATTTGGTTATACCCCGAGAAGCCATCCATGAATGACATACGTTCGAAGCCGCAAGTATTGTCGATCATGATGTCTGTAATAGGAAGGGGGAATTCATCTTTGGGGCACGCCTCGTTCAGGTTGCGGAAGTCGATGCAGATTCGAATCTTCCCATTCTTCTTGAGGACGGGTACTATATTGGCGACCCAGTCAGGATGTTGCTCCTCACGAATGAAGCCGCTGGCTATTAGTTTATTAACTTCGGCTTCGATCGCATCCATGACGCCCGGGCGGAAGCGTCGTTGTTGCTGCTTGACCGACTTTGCATCTGGCCGTATGTTGAGTTTGTGGAGAGCGATGTCAGGATTTAACCCTGGCATGTCTTCATAGCTCCAAGCTAACACATCAATGTACTCTCTGATAAGTTCTAACAGTGACTCCCGTTCTTCGTCAGTTAGGCTTTTACTGATGAAAATCGGTTTTGAAGAAGATTTGCTGCCGAGATCCACTTGTATGACCTCATCTTCAGTAGGAGGTTCTCTCAGTTCGAACTGCTTTTCCCATTGTGCGTCCAATTGTTGGGCCCAGGGCTCTAGCTCGAGGATTTCGGGGATGTCTTCGTCTTCTTCGTAAGCGTCGACGAATGCCATGTTGACTGACAGGACTTGTCTGAATATGTCTCCGATGCTGGTATCCGAGTCGGAACATGGTGACCCGGTTGAATGTGACTGCCAGTCATACTCTTCATCTGAACTCTCAGGGGTCGTTGTCGGAGTTACATACCTTAACCCGCATCGAGTTTTGCTATAGTAATCTCGTAGTTTGCCCGCCGGGACTGGTGGCTTCAAAGGTAATCGTCGCCCAGTGCCGTAGTTCAAACCTGGCGTCATCTCCAGATCATACCCCTGTTTCTGCATGAGGTATTTGGACTGGGGGCTATAAAGATACAGAGGCAGTCTCCCGGCATCTGACCCAAGATCAACTTCTTTTATGGTGAAGGGATGCGGATCGTCCTTTCGGTCGAAGATGATTGGATGGTCCCCTCCCTCGATTATTCGGTAAGCCTCTTCTGCTGGAGTAAGCTGGATCGCGGTATACATATTTGTCACTTGTGTGTGTAGATGAGTGCCTATACCGAGTTCCATAGCATACATTGTATATAGCTTATTGAGCTCGGTGTAGTTCAAAGATAACCCTTTATTGATGAAATAAGGTATCTTTTCTAGGGGGATTACATCATCAGCGGAGGGGACATTGGTGTGGGTAGCCATATACTTGGCTAGCTCCGGTTCCTCTTTGGCTACCCCCTGCGTGAATGAAGACTGAGAGGACGACCTGGGAAGCTTGATTGTCAGTGGTTCAGTTGATGGAGCAGAGCGTGGAATTGTTGGCAGACTAGCGACCCCCAGTTTGGCATTTGATGTGGAGCGAGGAGTGGCTGGTTTGCTAGAAGTATCAGACCTTGCATTAAGGTGACGACCCTTCTTGGGAAGGCGTATCGTCAGCGGCTTGTCGGAGGGATTGAGCTTCCCTGTTTGGGGTTGACTGACTCTCGGCAGTCTGATTGTCAGTGGCCCCGTTATGGGTCTCGGCACTTGGCCGGACCTTGGCAGCCGGATTATCATCTGCTCCTCTTGCGCCAAGAGGCTGATCGTGTCCTTCTGCAGAGTGGCGGTGAGGGGTACTGACTTGCCCGGTTTGCGCGCTTGGAGGTGGACCGTCAGAGGTCCTTCTGATCCCGTGGTCGTTTCGGTATTGGCTTGTTCATTTCCTTCATCAAGGTGCCTCTTCGACTTTTCGTATAAGCAGGAGTCCGAGTAGTAAGATTCGACCCCTTTGAAGGGATCGATATCAGCAAATTCTGTCTTCACGAAGCCGTGTTTGTCGACGTATTTGAAGCACTGGTGTAGCGTGGAAGGTACGATCATATAATCGTGTATCCATGGGCGTCCCAAGAGGATGTTGTAAGAAGTGTCTGCATCTATAACATAGCAGGTGACTTCGGATTGGAGGTCGCCAATTTGACACTTCAGACGAATCTTCCCAATAGGGTAGCTCCTGTCCGAATTGAAACCGCTGATGGCGGTGCTTGTAGGTGTCAGGCGATGCATTGGGATGCGGAGATGATGTAGCAGGCCCTTCGGGATGATGCTTATAGAAGAGCCAGGATCAATGTGCATCCGATCCACTTTCACGTCGCCAATGTATCTCGTGTAGTATAGCGGGCGATCATGTAGGTTGGTTTTGATTAGCATGTCCTGCGGAGTGAAGACGATGTTGGGCATTGCTCCCGTGCAGGCGCTGTCTTGGAGATCTACGGGGGAGTCCTCCCCGGTGAGGTTGGATTGAGCCAAATAAGCATCGGCATTTTGGAGTGCTTCGCTCAATACAATACGATCGTCCTTGGAGAGCCTTAGGAGTTCGTATAGTGACAATTTCGCCGAAGTGTTAGCCAATTGTGCTAATATGTCAAAGTTATAGGGCCTCTCTAGCCCTTGGGCTGCGTCCTTTCGGAGAGATTTGTCGAAGCGAGTCTCCTTCGGCCTAGGCTTGTCGGTCGTCGAAGGCTGAGCCGGTCCCGGAGCATCAGTTGTAGTGGGATGATGATTTTCAGCTGGGCTGTCAACCACAGGTTGGGATTGCGCTCCGAACCGTGTGACGACGGCTGTAGCTTCCTCGTTGTCTACTGAGATTGTATGGCAGGTCCTAATTTTTCTACTCTTTTTGTTAGTGGGAGATGGTGTGGGCCGAGTTACTTCTGACACCAAGTCTGGATGGACCCACATGACCTCCCCTCGTGAGGTGGTGAGAGGTACTAGACCAGCAGCCTGTTTCCGGGGAGGTGGAAGATTGGTAATCTCCATCGTTGCCAGAGGGACGGGGATTACCCCGTCTTGAGCCTCCGTCGGGGAGAAGCTGCCGAATTGTACGGATACCATATTGGCTGCTACGGTTACCTATTCGAAGTCGATGGCCAGAGCGTTCGAATCGATGAGGCTTTGGATGTACCGTTTTAGTTGGTAGCAGTCGTGTGTAGCGTGGTGTACATAGCGGTGGTAATGGCAGAACTTTGGGTTCTCCAAATCAGCCGACCGAGGCTCCTATCTCGGTGGAGGAAGCTGAATTCTACCTCCTTGTATGAGCATGTCTAAGATAGGCTTGACGTGGCCGTCTTCGAAAGAGTAAGTGATCTGAGGCCATTGCTTGTCTGCTGGCTGTGACTCGGGCTTCTGGGCCGTGTCGGCCACCATAACCTGCTTTTCCTTGCTGTCCCGATTGTTGGAGGGGTTACCCCATTTTCGTTGTTGGGACGCTTGCCCTTGTTTTCTCCTTCTGAGATGTGCAATCCCAGTTGGCGAGCCTTCTTCAGTCGTTCTTTGGCGCTTGTGGTGCTGTCACGCCCCTGAACCAGAATACTGGAGAGCGGGGGCAGACACAGCCAGCTACGTATATTGAAATAGAATACATCTCAACTATACGGTCACGGCTGTCTAGATATGAGGGTTTACTACAAGCCAGTAGTCTCTTAAGGTCAAGCCTATTGTCTCAATCTCAAGCAATTAACAGAGTTACAAGATGTTAGAGCATCAAATATATATATATAAGGCGTCCCAAATATTACATATTGGATGATCATGAAGCTAGTCGTACAAAATGATAGGACTAGCAAGAGTTCAGTCATACATGATCAACCCTAGGATTTGTTAATCATGTTTACAGCCCGTAGGCAGACAGTAAGTAAATGTGCATCGAGCTAACAGGTGCTCGTCGGCTAAACGCCTCAAAAGAATAAATTTACATATAAGTGGGTGAAACAAAAAGGGAAAACCCACTCGTAGCCCGGGTTCCGTCTAGTGTTCACCATTGGGCTGGAAGCTGGGTAGATCCTCGGGAGCTGCTCCGAAATCTGGCCACACAAAACTAGCTGGGTCAAACCCCAGAAAGAGCAAGTGCCACAAGAGGCCACAAATAAGAACAAAAGCCAGCATATAAGAACATAAAGAATAAAGGAAAGTACAAGTAATAAAAGTACACAGGGCGATAAACGACTAGGGACGTGGAACCATTCCGGGAGCCAGTTACAATCCTTAAACCAAACAAGGACCGGGATTGTAACCCTTCGCCTGAATAGCTCACTGCCTCTACCCATTTATCGTTAGAGATAAGTAAAACAATCATGATCAAGAGTTCCAGGTACAAGGCTAGACAAGACTTAGACAGGGCTGGACACCATTCATTCACAATCGGCCAAGCAAGTACTACGGCTTACTACTTTAACTAACTAGGGTTATCACAAGCCTAATTACTAACAAGATGCAAGTGAGAAACTCCCAGTCCCAAGCCAAATTACTAACAAGATGCAAGTGAGAAACTCCCGTCAGGGGTGCGCCACGACGGGCCACTATCAAGTCAGGTTGGTCGTGTCAGGAGTGCACCACTACGGGTCACTGTCATGTTATACTAGTTCCTTGTCATACCATGCTGTGTACAATAGTTATTCCAAACATATTAAGCAAAATCAAGTTCATGCCAAAAGGCGTAAGGATATAAAATGGGCGTAAAATATCTAATAAAATACTAATATAATTAGGACTATAGAAGGGCCAAGATCAAGAAATAACAAATTCATCATAGACAAGTAGGTTGTGCAGGGTATGTACTGCGCAGGGTGCCAAGTGCGCAGGAGGAGCTGCGCAGGGTACCAACTGCGCAGGGTTCCAAGTACGCAGGATGAGCTGCGCAGCAGATGGGTTGCGCAGGAAATAGGTTGCGCAGGAAATAGGTTGCGCAGGAAATGGGTTGCGCAGGAAATAGGTTGCGCAGGAAGTGGGTTGCGCAGGAAGTGGGTTGCGCAGACATGAACTGCGCAAGGGATGGCTTGCACAAGGCTGGCTTGTGCATGGCTGGCTTGCGCCAGCGCAGTCCAGCGCAGCGCAAAGTACTGGCCAAGTGATTGCGCAATCGACCATGCGCTAAAGAGCACAGGTCGGGGGTGCGCAATCGGCCATGCGCTAAAAAGCGCAAGGCAGAGGGCTGTTCTTCCTGGCCGAGAGCAAGTCCAAGAACACCAAGAACTTCAATTCCTCATAACTTAGCCAAATTAAAACCAAATCTAGATTTCCAAAGTTCTAACTTGAGTAAAATTGAATTCTCTTCCACATGGAAGCATCAAAACAAGCAAAAATCAAAGTTTAATAGATCAAAACCAAGGATTTTCAAAAATGGTTAAAACCTAGATCTAGAAGAATGAAAGCTCCAAATTACAAAATTCCGAGTTCTAATGTTGATCTACATGTCCTAATCTATCAAATGGACAAATAAAATTGGGTGCTTATTTATTGGCAAGGTACACTTGCCTATTGGTTGGGGAGTTGTGTGGAAGAAGGAAGAAGAAGAAGTTTGTAAGAAATGAATGAGAGAATAAAGAGGAGAGAGAAAAGTAGGTGGTGTTATAAAGTGGGGGAGTTGTGGTGTGTTGAGGGAGGAGTGTAGGTTAAGGTATTCCATTCATGAAGAACCAAACTAAACCAACTTTCACAAAATAAAACCAAGCCATGGTCCAAAACCCATTTACGAGAACCAAAATTCGCAAGTCGAGAAAATAAAATACGTACCAAAAATCAAATACGAGCATAAATACGAAATACAGGAAATGGGGGTGACAACTCTACCCACCTTCAAAGAATTTCGTCCTCAGAATTTAATCAAGGAGCTAGAGATTGCCACGACAAGCTATACTAAGCACAGACAAGCTACACTAAGCAGTTCAATCATACAATCATACAATACAAGCAAGGAAGGGAAAGCGTAAGGCACAAGGAAGACATTATACCTTACGAGTCAAACAGGTAGGGATATCGCGATCGGATGTCGTCCTCACGCTCCCACGTTGACTCACCTAGAGAGTGATGACCCCAAGCAACACGAACTAAGTTAATAGTCTTGTTCTTGAGCGTCTTTTCCCTCCGGTCCAAAATAGACACGGGCCTCTCCTCATACGAAAGGTTGGTACCAACAACCAATTCCGAATGATCTAGGATATGGCTCGGGTCCGGGATGTACCGTCTTAATTGGGATACATGGAATACATCATGTACCTCACTTAGCGACGGCGGAAGAGCGAGACGATAGGACACATCTCCTACTCGCTCTAGAATATCGAACGGCCCTATATACCTAGGACTAAGCTTTCCCCGTACGCCAAAACGAATGACGCCGCGGGTAGGCGAGATCCTAAGGAATACATGGTCGCCGACGGCAAATTCTAAGGGACGCCGATGAGCATCGGCCCAATGGCGCTGGCGATCCTGAGCAACTCGGAGGTGATCTCTAACTCTCCTAACCACTTCAACCGTCTGAGAAATCAGTTCTGGACCGAGCATCTGCCTCTCTCCGACATCGTCCCATGCTAACGAAGATCTGTACTTCCTGCCATACAGAGCCTCGAAGGGTGTCATCTGGATACTGGCCTGGAAACTATTATTGTACGAGAATTCCACTAGGTGCAGGTGATCCTCCCATGAACCACCGAAGTCAAGGGTACATGACCGCAACATATCTTCGAGAGTTTGTATAGTACGCTCTGACTGCCCATCTGTCTGCGGGTGATACGCTGAGCTGAACTTGAGACGAGTCCCCAAACTTTGATGAAGACTGCGCCAGAAGTGCGATGTGAATCTCGTATCCCTGTCTGATATTATGCTGACTGGCACTCCGTGAAGTCTGACGATCTGCCTGAGATACATCTCTGCTAGCTGTACTGTCGACTGTCCAACTCTAAATGGAAGAAAGTGTGCCACCTTGGTAAGCCTATCCACAATGACCCAAATAGCATCTCTGTCTGCCGGAGATCTGGGTAACCTAGTCACGAAATCTATGGTGATGTGTTCCCATTTCCATTCTGGGATCGATAAAGGTTGAAGAAGTCCAGCTGGCCTCTGATGTTCAGCCTTGACCTGTTGGCAAACCAAACATCGAGAGACATACCGGGCTATCTCCCTCTTCATACCATTCCACCAAAAGTGTTGACGAATATCTCTGTACATCTTCGTGCTGCCTGGGTGGATGGAATACTGCGAACTGTGAGCCTCTGCCATGACTTCCTGTCTGATGTCTCCACTGGGTACACAAAGACGCGTGCCATGTCGAAGTGTACCATCCTCATGAATACATAACTCTGGCCTTCTTCCTGCTTCGCACTCTGCTCTGAGCCGCTGAATCTTGGAATCTGTTAACTGTGCTGTCCGGATCCTCTCAACTATGGTGGACTGAATCTGTAGACTGGCCATCAATGCCACGCTGGAAGGAAGAACCACTTCAATTCCCATCTTCTGAAGATCCGACAATAACTCTGGTTGCGCTGTTAGAAGGTAGACTCCGGCTCTCCTGCTCAACGCATCTGCTACAACGTTGGCCTTCCCTGGATGATACTGCAAATCCACATCGTAGTCCACCAGTAGCTCGAGCCATCTTCTCTGCCGCATATTAAGATCCTTCTGGGTGAAAACATACTTCAGGCTCTTATGATCAGTAAAGATCTCCACTCTGTCTCCGTACAAGTAGTGTCTCCACAACTTAAGTGCAAACACTACTGCTGCTAGCTCCAAGTCGTGGGTCGGGTAATTCTTCTCATGATCACGGAGTTGACGTGACGCATAAGCAATTACCTTCCCATGCTGCATCAAAACACATCCCAATCCTCTGCCTGAAGCGTCGCAATAAACTGTGAATCCTCCGGTCCCATCTGGAAGGGTGAGAATGGGAGCCGTTATCAAACCTCGCTTCAACTTCTCAAATGATTCCTGACATTCTACCATCCAAATGAACGGCACATCCTTGCGGGTCAACTGGGTCATCGGCGCTGAAATCCTTATAAAATCAGAGACGAACCGCCGGTAGTAGCCGGCCAATCCAAGAAAGCTGCGAACTTCTACTACTGAGCTGGGTACTGGCCATGCCTCGATAGCTACAATCTTCTGGGGATCCACTTCCACTCCTCCTCTGGTAATGATGTGACCCAAGTAAGAAATGCGATCGAGCCAGAACTCGCATTTACTGAACTTGGCGTACAACTAGTGCTCTCTAAGAATCTGGAGGACAATTCTGAGATGCTGCTCGTGCTCTGCTTCACTCTTGCTGTAAACCAGGATGTCATCAAGGAACACTATCACAAACTGATCCAAGTAAGGTATGAAAATACGGTTCATGAGGTCCATGAACACTGCCGGCGCATTGGTCGCTCCAAAGGGCATAACTAGAAACTCCCAATGCCCATACCTAGATCTGAACGCCGTCTTCGGGATGTCCTGCTCTCTGACTCTGATCTGGTGATATCCTGACTGCAAGTCTATCTTCGAGAAAACTGAAGCCCCCTTGAGTTGATCAAACAAGTCATCTATCCTTGGAAGAGGGTATCTGTTCTTGATTGTCACTGATTTCAAGGTACAGTAATCAACACATAACCTAGACGTACCATCCTTCTTTTTCACAAGAAGCATCGGGGCTCCCCAAGGCGATCCACTAGCACAAATGAACCCCTTGGTTCTAAGTTCTTCAATCATCTTGTACAAAATCTCCAATTCTGAAGGCGTCATCCTGTAGACTCGCTCTGATACTGGTGCTGTCCCGGGAATCAAGTCAATGGTGAACTCGATCTCTCGCTCTGGTGGCATCCCTGGAAGTTCCTCTGGGAAGACATCTGGAAACTCTTCAACTATCCGGGGCAACTGTACTGCTGCTACTGCCATCCGCAATACTGGAGGAGATGGCTCTACTGTGCCTCTGGAAAATGAAAATTCTGGCTCTCCGGGAATACTAAAGACAACTCTGCCAACATGGCAGTCTATCCTAGCATAATGGTTCCTCAACTAATCCAAGCCTAGGACTACATCATAGTCTGCCATAGGGAACTCTATGAGCCTAGCGGGGAACTCTCTACCGCTAACTACGATCCGACACGAGGAAAACACTCGATCTACTCCCACAAGACCATTACCAGTAAGTATATTGAGCCTCACTGATAATGACTCGGGCTCCAATCCTATCCGTGTCGCGAATCGTGCAGATATGAATGAATGCGATGTACCCGAATCAAATAATACAGATGCTGGAAAGGTGTTGACGAGAATAGTACCTGCCACTACCTCACCTGGTGCAACTTCTTCTTCCATGGTCATCATCATAGCCTGACCTCTAGCTGCGGGTCCCCTATGCTGGAAACCCCTCTGTCGGTTCTGTGCTGGAGCCTGGGTGATCTGCTGCTGGTTCTGCTGCTGAAAGGCCTGGGCCTGGGGCAATAATGGCCTCAGGTACTGCTGCTGCTGCTGGACTGGAACTGGGGCTGGTCCTCTCACCGAAGAACTAAAAAGGTTGGATGATGATGGACCTCCCCTATTCGGGCAGGTCCCTATCTTGTGATCTGCTCCTCCGCAAGCCAGGCACAATCCCTGTGCCCTACGACACTCTGCCACTACGTGGCCCGGCTTCCCGCAATGAGAACATCCCACCGCGGAAGACTGCTTCTGCTTCTGCTGCTGCGGATACGTCGGGGTCGAATGCTGAACCGACGTCACTGAGGCCGCCCGCCTCGGAGTTCCAATGGTTATACCCCTAGCTGCCGGGGCTGGAGCTGAAGATTGGTGCATCTGGTTGTGGGACCGCTTCCTGCCTCCGGTCCTGTCCATAATTCTCCGGGTGGTATACTCATGCCTCCTCGCTGCCTTCAATACTGCATCGAACGTCTGGTGCTCGAACTGCTCGACAGCCAATAATATCTCTAAATGCAGCCCCTGCTGGAACCGCTAGGCCCTATCGAATTCGGTTGCCACCAAGGTGGGGGCGAACCTACTCAGCCTGGAAAACTCGGTCGCATAGCCATCGACCGTTCTGCCTCCTTGCTTCAAGTTGGTGAATCTGGTCTGCAGGTCGTACCGTGCCACCGCATCGAAGTACTTTGTCTGGAACCTCTCTCTGAACGTCGCCCAAGTGACTGGTGCCGCTAACCCCATGGCCTGAGCCACCCACCAATCGCGAGCCAAGTCGAACAACTGTAGCAGTACCACGGCCACATTTTCATTCTCAGGTGTCCTAGCTGCTTCTAGAACCACCTCGGTATCCTGAAGCCAAGCGTCTGCGGCAATCGCATCTTCACTGCCGTCAAAGAAGGGAGGGTTCAAGCGCTTGAAACTGTTGGCCGCCTGATTCCCTTGGGGACCTCCTCGGTTTAGTGCATCATGAACTTCCTGGTGCAAGGCGTCGCCTCGACGATCTTGGGATGCAAGCAGTTCTCTGATAAGCCCTACCAAAGGTCCCTCATCCTGTCTAGCTGGTTGAACGGGCGGAGCTGCCTGAACTGGAGGTTCTGAGCCTCTGGAAAGCATAACTCGGGAGGCTACTCCAGAGTGCTGAGCTTGATCTTCCTGGCGCTGGGGTGCTTGTCGAGCTTCCTCTGGCTGGTTGGCAGGTCCGGGAGTAATGCCGCTGAAGAAGACGACATAGGGAACAATAAGAAAAGGACCAGGACAGATCAATGATACAAGCGTGTGACCAGGTCAAGAATCTCAGGGATTTGAAGATACGAGCAGAGATCAAGGACGAAATATTGATTGAGACATCTATTCGATAAACCCTCACATTTCTTGAATGCCAAGACCTGCATGGGCCACCACTTAAACCGTGTCACGCCCCTGAACCAGAATACTGGAGAGCGGGGGCAGACACAGCCAGCTACGTATATTGAAATAGAATACATCTCAACTAT
Source organism: Iris pallida (assembly GCA_029216955.1). Lineage (NCBI taxonomy): Eukaryota > Viridiplantae > Streptophyta > Magnoliopsida > Asparagales > Iridaceae > Iris > Iris pallida. The sequence continues at coordinate 14,698,262 of JANAVB010012198.1, forward strand.
ACGGTCACGGCTGTCTAGATATGAGGGTTTACTACAAGCCAGCAGTCTCTTAAGGTCAAGCCTATTGTCTCAATCTCAAGCAATTAACAGAGTTACAAGATGTTAGAGCATCAAATATATATATATAAGGCGTCCCAAATATTACATATTGGATGATCATGAAGCTAGTCGTACAAAATGATAGGACTAGCAAGAGTTCAGTCATACATGATCAACCCTAGGATTTGTTAATCATGTTTACAGCCCGTAGGCAGACAGTAAGTAAATGTGCATCGAGCTAACAGGTGCTCGTCGGCTAAACGCCTCAAAAGAATAAATTTACATATAAGTGGGTGAAACAAAAAGGGAAAACCCACTCGTAGCCCGGGTTCCGTCTAGTGTTCACCATTGGGCTGGAAGCTGGGTAGATCCTCGGGAGCTGCTCCGAAATCTGGCCACACAAAACCAGCTGGGTCAAACCCCAGAAAGAGCAAGTGCCACAAGGAGGCCACAAATAAGAACAAAAGTCAGCATATCAGAACATAAAGAATAAAGGAAAGTACAAGTAATAAAAGTACACAGGGCGATAAACGACTAGGGATGTGGAACCATTTCGGGAGCCAGGTTACAATCCTTAAACCAAACAAGGACCGGGATTGTAACCCTTCGCCTGAATAGCTCACTGCCTCTACCCATTTATCGTTAGAGATAAGTAAAAAAATCATGATCAAGAGTTCCAGGTACAAGGCTAGACAAGACTTAGACAGGGCTGGACACCATTCATTCACAATCGGCCAAGCAAGTACTACGGCTTACTACTTTAACTAACTAGGGTTATCACAAGCCTAATTACTAACAAGATGCAAGTGAGAAACTTCCAGTCCCAAGCCCTGCAGACCATCCAGTTATCCTTTCGCGGGTTGAGAGTTATAGTTGGGTACATCGCCCGGGAGACAAATGTACCCTTAGGTGACTTAGAGGGTGCAACACATGACAGTGTGCTAGAAATGTGCTCTACTAGTCGGCAAGCTACAAGTCCATTAAAGCGCCCAGATAACGAGATTGCCTGTGACTGGGAATTCTCCATGTTCTAGTTTGATCTAATAATTAGCCTAATCCAATTTAGCGCGAGTCCCTGGCCGTGGTACCCAGGAAGTCACGTCCTAGACATGATACAAGACAAGACAAGTGGATTGTGCAAACAAGGGAGCAGGAACACCCACGGTGTCAAGACAAGTCAAGTCAAGTTATCAAGTCAAGTCAAGTCAAGAGTGTGCCGCCACGGGCCACTATCAAGTTATCAAGGTAAATCATGTAAGGGTACTTGTCAGGGGTGCGCCACGACGGGCCACTATCAAGTCAGGTTGGTCGTGTCAGGAGTGCACCACTACGGGTCACTGTCATGTTATACTAGTTCCTTGTCATACCATGCTGTGTACAATAGTTATTCCAAACATATTAAGCAAAATCAAGTTTATGCCAAAAGGCGTAAGGATATAAAATGGGCGTAAAATATCTAATAAAATACTAATATAATTAGGACTATAGAAGGGCCAAGATCAAGAAATAACAAATTCATCATAGACAAGTAGGTTGTGCAGGGTATGTACTGCGCAGGGTGCCAAGTGCGCAGGAGGAGCTGCGCAGGGTACCAACTGCGCAGGGTTCCAAGTACGCAGGATGAGCTGCGCAGCAGATGGGTTGCGCAGGAAATAGGTTGCGCAGGAAATAGGTTGCGCAGGAAATGGGTTGCGCAGGAAATAGGTTGCGCAGGAAGTGGGTTGCGCAGGAAGTGGGTTGCGCAGACATGAACTGCGCAAGGGATGGCTTGCACAAGGCTGGCTTGTGCATGGCTGGCTTGCGCCAGCGCAGTCCAGCGCAGCGCAAAGTACTGGCCAAGTGATTGCGCAATCGACCATGCGCTAAAGAGCACAGGTCGGGGGTGCGCAATCGGCCATGCGCTAAAAAGCGCAAGGCAGAGGGCTGTTCTTCCTGGCCGAGAGCAAGTCCAAGAACACCAAGAACTTCAATTCCTCATAACTTAGCCAAATTAAAACCAAATCTAGATTTCCAAAGTTCTAACTTGAGTAAAATTGAATTCTCTTCCACATGGAAGCATCAAAACAAGCAAAAATCAAAGTTTAATAGATCAAAACCAAGGATTTTCAAAAATGGTTAAAACCTAGATCTAGAAGAATGAAAGCTCCAAATCACAAAATTCCAAGTTCTAATGTTGATCTACATGTCCTAATCTATCAAATGGACAAATAAAATTGGGTGCTTATTTGTTGGCAAGGTGTACTTGCCTATTGGTTGGGGAGTTGTGTGGAAGAAGGAAGAAGAAGAAGTTTGTAAGAAATGAATGAGAGAATAAAGAGGAGAGAGAAAAGTAGGTGGTGTTATAAAGTGGGGGAGTTGTGGTGTGTTGAGGGAGGAGTGTAGGTTAAGGTGTTCCATTCATGAAGAACCAAACTAAACCAACTTTCACAAAATAAAACCAAGCCATGGTCCAAAACCCATTTACGAGAACCAAAATTCGCAAGTCGAGAAAATAAAATACGTGCCAAAAATCAAATACGAGCATAAATACGAAATACAGGAAATGGGGGTGACAGGTGCTAATGATGAACGCCTTCCAGTCTTTAAATTGACTTTCGCCCATCCAGAGGCTGATCGTTGGAAGCAGTCTCTTTTGGCAAATTTCGATCAAAGAGGAATCTGGATTTCCGGAAGGCAGCTTCATGGCGGCCTGGAGGAACCGCTCGATGTAGTTCCTTGTTAACTCCTTCTCCCCTTGGACAACGTCCATGAGAGTGGACATAGTGACGTCTTGTCCTACTTCGTAGAATCGCTCCAAGAACAGGCGCTTGAAGCCGGCGAAGGAGTGGATGCAGTTGTCCGGTAGATTGCAGTACCATTCGAAGGCGACTCCTTCCAATGCCCCAATGAATAACCGTGTGAGGATAGCATCATCTTGGGGCAGATGGTCGGTGGTGACCTCGAAGTAAGTGATGTACCGACTTGCTGAGGTTTTGCCATCATACGGGTTGATGTTGAACGGCTTATATCTTGGTGGGAATGGAACATCCCTCCATTCAGCAGGGTATGGTTGCGGTATTCTGAGATCTTGAGCATTTTCTCGGGCATGGAACATGGCTCGGAGCTCCTGGACCTCTTTTCTTACTTCTCGGGTCTCATCTGTCACGGTAGGGGCTGTTATTTCGGGAGGATTATTGCCCGGGTTTGGTGCCGCTGAGTTCGAATCTATATTGACCGCGGGGCCCGTACTTGTTTGACCTGGCATTCCTCCTTGTAGAGTGGGCAGGGCCATTTTAATCTCGTCTACAGACTTGACCAAAGCAAGTAATATGGCTTCGAGGTTGTCGATGCGCTGGCGATCATTGGAACCACCTTGATTACTGTCCATCATGAAAACCGTCCTTACATGAGGAGGAATGGAGGGAACGGTGGAGGATGTGCCCTCCGAGTCGTACCCATGCACCGAGAAGTCATCAGGATATGTGGGAATGTTCTCTTCGGGCTCGGACTCGGAGGTAACGGTATCTCCAGCTTCAGAGCTTGCTTCGTCTTGAGAGTTACGGATATCCTTGGGGACATCAGCGTCTGTTGCTCCTGATGGAAGAGTTGTCTGTACGGGCTCGGCTCCTTGAAACATCGGATTGTTGCGGATGTTCGGAGGAGTGCTACCCCCAGTTCCCTCAACCTCCAGCGATGTGGATGATGAATTTCCCATCGCGGTAAATTTTTTCTTTGAATGGGTGTGTTGGAATACACCGGTAGAGGACAACCGTTTAGACGATAGTTTCTTAGCTGTAGTGGTTGATGTCTTGGGACTGGAGATGCTTGTCTTTTTTCCCCTCCTTTCGGCGGGGACCTTCTGAGCGGAATTACAGGAGGCTACCGGAGGTGCCTCATCTTCTGAGCTCGGATGTTGTAGTCTTTGGAAGACGGATGGCCGATATTCCGTCATCGCTACATTGTTGCAACAGCAGTTGACGATGATTTAGGTACAGCAATGTCCAAGCGGGGACTCTTTGCATGCCGACACTCCTCCTCTTTCCTTGCGTTTATGGAGGATCGCCTCCCTCAAGTCGGAAGAACCACTCTGTCCGTTTGTCGCCGGGGGCTGGACTCGAGCGGTTGTATACAGCTTCCCATCCGAGGCCCGTGTGATAGTCAACGGGACGCCCCGATAGTCAGAGGTTGGGACAGCTGACTGGGCCTCATGAGCCCGCGCTGCCCTAGACTTCCTCCTTTTAGCACTTGCGGGTGCGTAATAGGAGGAGTCCAAGTTGAGTGCCATAGAGTCTGGCTTATCATCCAGAGAATCATCAGGGTCAGGACCGCATGAGAGACGGTCAAAGACTGATCGAGAGAAGCGTGAAACGGATGCTATACGGCTAGGGTTGGGTACCGTGCAGGCTGTCTGTATGCCGTTGTCTTATGCCGTTGGACGAATTGTTTTTGTGCGGCTAGGAGTCACGACCGTACGGGCTGGCCGCATGCGGTTGGCAATAGTGGCCGCATGAGTTTTCTGCAAGCGATTGACTCCCACAGCCGTATGAGTTTCATTCGTGTTGTTGGCAACTGTAGCCGCATAAGCTATGCGGCTGACAGATATGGCCGCATGAGTTTTTTTCATGCGGCTGGAGGATGTAGCCGTATGAGCTTTCTCCCTGCGGCTGAAGGATGTAGCTGCATGAGCTTTCTTCCTGCGGCTGATGACCTTATGCGGCTCGGATCTCATAGAGTTCCTCTTTGCCCCTGCAAGTCCAGCATCATGATGTTTTTTTCTGCCGGACTTGGGGACAGCGGAGTTGTCTACGATCTGAAGTGGGGCCGCAGGGGAATCTTGCTCGCCCTCTTGAACAACAGAGGGTGTCTTTGCAAGAGCTTCAGCAGGAACGAAGGATCAGGGTCTCCACTCCTTACGGGCCTTCTTCGTACGGGCTCACTTCTAGACCGGGCCAGTGCTCTTGTCGGAGAGCATCTCTTCGAACGCCTGTTGGTCGAACCGGGCGACCATCTTTTGTTGAGTGGAGCCAAGCTTGGCTGCATCCGATTGCGTCACCAACTCCTCAGCCGTGGAGAAGTTAGTCCCCAGCAGAGTCGCCATCGTGTTTGCCATGAAATATAAAAGAACAGAACAATTATCGGAGGACCGAACTTTTACTTCACATTACAAACTCGCTTGTACAAAGAAAGCCTAGGGACGAAAACCTAGGTACAGCAGTCTAAGTACAATTATTTATTTTAGATTCTGGGAGGTGACGATAGAGGCTCAGGAAAGCGACGGCAGCCCTGCCTTACTCCTTGGATGATCGGTATGCAGCCTTGGCTCCTTGTGAAAAGATGGTTGGCGTTGACGAAGAAATGCTCTTCTTGCTCCTTTGTTGCTCTTCTGGCTTCTCTCTCTCTGTGTATATTTTTTCTGACTACTGGGGAGTCTCTCTGTATATACGTATTTCTCTCTCAAAAAATGTATATCTCTTACAAGGGAATGGCACCTTGCTATTTATAATAGTGGGATGTGATCATTAGGGTTGCCAATGATTAGCTTTTGGAGATGGCAGCGGCTTGGGGATTGGTCCATCTTGGCCATTCGTTTTGATTATGATAAATCTGGGCCATTAGGTGTAGATTACACCAAATCCCATGAGCAATTAATGCTGATTGGAATAAATCTTCCTTGTACTGATCTTCTGATATCTGCGAATAAATCAGATCTATTCTTCTGCCACGTGTCCCAGATTTATTGGGATTTGACCCAATCTTTAATGGCAGCAAATTTGAGTAATTAATTGGTTTAGGACACGTGTCCTAGGAACTGCTGGGGGGATCTGGGCCGCATGATGAGTGAGCCGCATATGAATTTGAGCCGCATATGGTTAAGCCCACGTGTCAGGGCTGCATGGGCAGTGGCCCTCACCTGAGCCCTCGAACTACAGGGGGGTAATTCTTATGGTCCGCATAGGTACATATCCGCCTGGGCCGCATGGACATGATCCTCTTGAACCGCATAAGAAGTCCTCGCTCGAGCCGCATGAGACTTTCATGTCCTGAGCCGCATAGGATGGATTCACTCTGAGCCGCATGGGAAGTCCTTTGCTCGAGCCGCATGAGGCTTCTATGGCCTGAGCCGCATAGAATTTATTCTGAGCCGCATGAGAAGCGAGCCGCATACGAACGCCCACGTGGCATTTTTATGGCTCTCGGGGGATTTGTGTCAGAGATTTCTTTCCTCTTCCCTAGAGATTCATCATTTATGACAGAGTCATAATTACCTGCCTTTGTGTCAGGGCTGTCAACTTTTCAGAGGGGTCAGCCATCATAGCAATTAATGCAGCGTGGGTGGAGGGGAGCACTATCAGGCCACGTGTCTTCTGAGCCGCATGGAATGCCTTAGGCCGCATAGCTCCTTATGCCGCATGATTCCTTGAGCCGCGTGAGTCTTCTGAGCCGCATGGATCTTTCCTGGCCGCATGAATCATTTCCTTTAGTATTTTCCATGCTTCTACAGGTCCGACACGCATTTCGGTGCAAGTCGGATACCAATATCCGGGTCAACGGGTCATTTTGAGATCGGCTCATCGAAATCCAATTCTGCAGATACCGTTGAGTTCGTATCATCATTATGGACTCGTTGATAGGTAGTTTGCTGAGTTTTGAGAACTTTAGCTCCGGCACGTATTTTCGTGCAAACCGGAATTCCAAGTTCTGGTCAACGGACCAAAATGAGATCGGGTCAACGGAATCCAATTCTGGAGATACCGTTGGGTTTGTAACGTCATTCTGGTTTTGTGGACATATAATTTATTATATTTTATAGACTTGTTTTCTTGCACATTTTTCGGTGCAAAACGGCTCCGACACGAATACCGTTTTGACCCAAAATTACATTTTTGCCCTTGTGTCCAAATTGGACCGATGGGTAGGCTATCCTAGCTAAATTGACCATTCTGGACAAGTTGGCGATGTTTATTTCATCGTCCAACAATGTTTGTTGATAGTTTCTCTGAGTTTAACTTATTTTATAATCTTTTAATAATTAATTCTTATAATTTTCGTATTTCGGGATTAGTACAACGAAACTGAGATCAGTCAATTCCAGTGATCTTACATCGCTGAAATTGACAAGATGGACATGTGGATCACTATAATAAGATTATCAACTTTACCGTTGAAATTCTTATCTCGATTTGCGTGTCGTAAGTTTCGACGTACGAATAACAAAGTACACTTTATATCTTTAATAATTAGACGAGAATTTACCCTGTTGACCAGAGTTGACCAGTTGACCCAAAGTCAACTATAAGTCAACACTTGACCTAGTATGACTAGATTATTGACCGGAGTTGACCTAGAGTGTTTTGACTTAGAAGAACCTAGAATAATAATAGATTGCTTGTAGAGATTCTTTTATTACAACTTGAACACCTTGTAACCTGTATTGCTTTAAATATGACTCTGTGGCTTCAGTTGGACCCCTTTACCTATCAGCTATTCAGGTTATCAGGCGAGTACATTCTCTGATCATTTTATATCATGTTTAGGATTATATTTCCTGCTTTAGACTATCTTACTTGATGCTGACACGTTGGAACACGGATTGGTACTATATGGATCCCTTCATGAGATGTTATCCTTCTCGGGAGCATCAGATACTTTTGTTTCATGTGTGTTTCACTTGCATCACGTATCTTATGCTTCTATTATCATGAATCTTCGGGAATCAGCTAGTGACTCATGTACCCTCATGATCACCGAGCCTTCACGAATCAATTCATGAATCACCCTATACGGGTAGTAGTTTAGTCACGAATCTTAACGTAACTTGACTGGATCCTTGTGTATTGATTGGGGTACGAGGGAGTATAAATGGTCATATGAATAAATATCCAAAGTAGTGTAGTCATGAATCACTCTTAGTGTAGTCATGAATCAGTCCTAAGCCATTCACATGTTTGTCTGTACTCTAAATCACTAGCACTATCTCTCTTTATATATATCGTAGATATTTACTTACAGTCTCTCTTTTACATTATGCTATTCTTCAGATCCTGTATTTTATTCTCTAGCATGATTACATTTCCTTTTCTGCTATGACTTGTTGAGATGTATTGTGCTCGCTCCAGTCCTGACTGGACCTGTTGATAAATTTTACAGATAGCCTGGAGGTTGCCTGCTAGCCTAGAGGAGATAGTAGAGGTTGTATAGATAGCTAGGGTTTGCTCATAGTTTATTTTCAGTTGTCTTGAGATGTATTTATGGATTACTGTATTTGAGTTTTGAGATGTATTCTGAGTTTGTATCTTAGACACTTAGACTTCTATCTGTTGTATCTCTTTTAGATTTTCATGTTTTGTCTATCTTCCATTATGCTCTACCTTAGATGTGATTGAGTTTACATTCTGCTATGTCACCCCCATTTGGGGAGTATAAACTGCTTAGCCTTATACTGTTAGATACATGAGACCTAGGACAGCGTTCTACCGCCGACACTGCGACGTAGGCTGGGCGTTGTTACGTTCTCGTGCCCTTACTCTAGGGTGCGGGTCGTGACACGTTTTTAGTGGTGGCCCATGCAGGTCGAGTTTGTGTAGTGGTATTCGAACTAGAGTACCACTACAGCCTGTAATATGATTAGAATATAATTTGATGATACTCAATCACAATTAGGATCCCTTGAGAGATTCCTGGGACGACCCTTGAGAATCTTATTTTAACTTCGATTTGAAGACTCTTTTTCCTTGATTTGATTTATCTTTACTTTCTGTTGTTGAATTTGATTTTGATGGATTATTGTTGAATTTGAGTTTGTATTTATTGCTTTTCATGAAAGATTGTTGAATTTTGAATCTTGATGATAGCTGTTGCATCCGAGTTTGTATTTTGATGGATTTTTGTTCATTTTTGAATTTAACGTTCGTTGATAAATTTGATTTGATTTTTGGGAATTCATTGTGGATTTAATTTAATTTTTGTCAAGATGAAATTATATGGGCTAGGTCATCTAAATTATGGAAACCTAGTCTTCTACGGTCACATTAGTCAGCATGGTGAGGACATATAGTCTGACTTGGATATATTTCTCAGGTGTGGGAATTTAAGGTTTTCGCAGCAAAGCTAGCGGCATCGCAAAAATGTTAAATACCATGATTCTAGAGGTATATGCCTAAGTCGAGGACTCTGTGATTATCGTAGCCTTGCTTACTAGTATGACGAGGATTTAGTGTACCATAATTTTGGACAGACGCATATGATTATCAGATTGTACCTTAAATATTTTCGAACATGTTTTCTCTACTTTTGTTTCAGTCCTTCAAAAAAAATTATTATTAATTGTTTTTTTTTGTTTGCTTCTCATTATTTAACTTAGGAGTAGCTTTAGCTATCTTTCTAAACCTTGTGTAACTTCTTACTATGAGTTTTTCATAATACAATGAATTGATGGTTTTGCTAAGACCTTATCTTGGACTTGATATTATAGTTCTGGTTTCAAAATGGTTCCTTCTTTTAAACAGATAAGCAAAATAGATTTTATCGTTATTCCCTTCTTGCTATTATTCTTGTATTAAATGATAATAAAACTGTCTTGATTACATCAATCACTAGTTTGCAATCTTGGTAGGAATCTAAATGCTGATCTTGATATGGAATCTGATTTTTATAATGGGACATGAAATATATATAGTGGACACTTTGCCTGACACGTATGCATGCTACACTTGATTTCCCACCTAGCTGAATACATATTGATATGTCGTTGATGTTAAATTCTCAAACCCCAATATTTCTGGTTCTCTACTTTTTTCAGTTTAAATTCGTAATTTAAATATAAATTTCTTGTTATTAGTTTTGTCTACATAACTGCACATGTATGATAACTACAGGGTTTCAATTTTTAGAGAAATTGGTGAAGTTATGTTAAATTTGTCAATCTGAGACTGTGTGCATATTAACCCTTAATACGGATTCCAAATGTTAGTTCAATTTATTGTTTTATTTTTTTATGTAATATTTTGAGCTGTGTACATTATTGTAGGTAGGGGTATAATATTAGGCTTCGTATTCTTACATGTAGGGTGTGATAAACATTGAGTTGGTTTTGATGTTCAATTTCTTCAAGATCCTGAAAAAACTGAATACATGTTAATATTTTTACATTGATTTCCATGTTTAGTTCAATTTCAGATTTAACATGTAATATTAAACTGTATGCGTAGATAAATTTATGGATAGTATGTTAGGGTTTCATTTCTACCATGTTAGGATGTATTGGGAGCATTGAGATTAGTTGTGATGTTTCAAACTCCTAAAATTTGAAATTGCATTATGTTAATATTTCACTGGTTTAAATGTTAGTTCATTTCAGATTTTGTATGTAAATGCTGGACAAAAACTGGGTTTAACCTTTCAATACTAAGCTATAACACTGTACAAGGACACACACACACACACACCCTAACTTAGTATACGCTGTCATGTAGCCTAACATTTCCTCTCTATGTTATGTTCATATATCTATATAGATATATATAGAGTTTATACGTACATGTTATAATGTATATAGATAAATAACTAAATCTCTACCTCTTTATATATATATATATATATATATATATATATATATATATATATATATATATATATATATATATATATATATATATATGTATAAGGTTAGCCATGCATGTTATAAGTAAATAAGTTGCGTATTGTAGATTATTTAACCAATATGCCATGATTAGTGTAACTTGATAGCCGTTGTTTTGAAACCCAAATCCTCATATACAATTTCATGTATATTCACGTACACACACGCCTACTATCTAACCATATGAACATGTCCCCATACACATAATGCTAGTTTTCCCCCTCTAACGCTCTATATATATATTGTGATTGGATTTCAATGCAAGTGATTTTCAATTCCTTAATTTTTGAATTTGATTTTTGTGTACCCTTTTTAGATAATTGGTAATTGCCTTTATTTTATTTTGGTGAGTGCCAGTTTTCATATAGGATGGTAGACCGCCTTACAGTTTTGATGATTTGTTATTTCTGTAACTTTTCTATTTTAGTACCCTGGATTGCTTGTGTGTTTTGATACCCTATGACCGTTTGGTTAGCATGACTAGTATACCTAGATGAGACTTACTACCACCGTATGCCATGACCCTATATGCCGTTCTTTTTTTATGGTATGATTTGTTTAAGTTCTGGGACTTGATTGTGGGGGTTTGACCTAGAAGGAGTATGAACATTTTAATTTCGAGGACAAAATTTTTATAAGGTGGGTAGGATGTGAGCACCCTGAATTCCGGGTTGATTTTTTTATTTTTATTTTATTTTTTCTGATTGTTTAGTTTCAATAAATAATTTATTCTGTTATTTTTCCTTAAGTGTACTTTTTCGTGCCATTGATATTTGGAGTGTCAGGGATGTTCAACTCTGGAAATCTTCTTCACGAGTTTTAGAGTGGACATGATTACCTTCATGATGGTATATAGTGTCCCACTCAAACTTGTTCCCTTGTGCTCTTTTTGCTTCGCAGAACTTTGGGTCGATTTAGACCATTTGATTATTAATTAATTTTCCCACTCTTTTCCTTGATCATTATTAGCACGTTACCTTGACTTTAAATTTGGGAGCGCAAGACCAGTCAGTTTTTTGAAACCAACTCCTCATTGATGATCTACTCGAGACGCTCGTCACCCATGACCTTCGTGTCCCACTCAGACACGCCATTTTGTGCTCCATTTGCTTTGCACAACTTTTTCGACACGTGACCCAATTTTATTTCACCCTACGGTGTCATATTTATCTTCCAACTTGATTTGTGGGTCCCCTGTCGACCAAAACCTGTCCGCCCCAACTATGTACATGGCCCATATTGAGCCTACTACCCGTCCGACACTTGTGTCCCATTTACTGGAAACCCCATGTGCTACTTATTTACCTATGATCATCGACACCTAATTTTAATTCGATTTTTGCACAATGTCCGATTTTGACCCAACCCGGCTCCACCGAGTCCAGTCTAGCTCCATGTTGTCCTCCATCATGACACCCTCATAATTCTTGCCCAAAAATATCAAGTACTTATTTTACCTATTTTTAATATTTAATGGAAAATTTCTATTGATTTTAATCCATTGGAATGATCCCATTTTTTTAGCTATTAATTCCTAGCCATTGATTTCCCTCTTTAAATCCTAACCCTCTATTCCCAAACTTCTCCTCACAGCCAACAACCCCCTATGGGTTGGCCGGCCCTAAATTCTAGGAGAGAACACATTTCTCTCTCTCTCTCATTAATTAATTCTTCTCTCTCTCCCACTCTAATCTAATTCCTATACACTACTACAAAAAAAACAACCCACAACATCAACAAAAAAACTCCCACCCTATGGCCAGCTCGACACTCTTCCATCCATGGCCGAGCTTGGCTTCGGCCACCGCCCCCGGCCGGCCTCCAGGCCGTCGGCCACCCGAGAACCAACACTCCTCTCCTTCTCTCCTCTTCTATTTCATTCCACCCTCACCACATCCGCCACCACTCCCTCCGTCGAGCCCCACCGCGCTCGCCGTGCGAGCCGCCGCCCCTCGCCGCACTTTCGCGCGCAGCCCCGCGCGTAACCCCACGCGGGCGGTGGACAGCGCGCTGCGGCAGCAAGCACAGCCGCGCACCCTAGCGCGCGCGCACGGGCGTGCAGCGTCGCCGTGGCCGACCACGCTCCATCGTGGCCCCCTTCGTGGACAGCCTCCCCTCCAGCGAGCTCAGGAGGGCAGTCCCCTGACGGCCACCGTCCTCTGGGACACGTCGTCGAGGCGATTCGTGCATTTTGCACGACGTCCCGTCGTGACGCGCGCGGAATCATGTTCATTTTGGCGTTCCGTCGCAGCAACTTCGTGCACGTTTTCCCGGAAATCTGACCGTTGGATCGGTGATTTCTTCACTCCATCGCAATCTCGGTATATTCACCTTCACTCCTGTCAATTTTCGTCCGTTAATTTTATCGTTTGATACATTAAAACCAGCCACCAAGTTGACCGTTTAAATTATATTAAATTTTGACAGTTTCGCGGGGCCAACTTCGTCATCTTGTATCTCCTCCACCGCAGCTCCTTTTGGTGTGCTACCAGTTCCTCTGCAAAGCTGGTATAACCCTCTTACTACCCCTCCAGTTTCGTTTCATTGTGAGCTTGTTTGATTGGTTGAATTTGACACCAAAGTTGGTTGTCCGAATTCGTAATTTCCAACTTGTAAAATTCTATTTTTGAACACGGGACTCCAGATTTCATTTCTGACACCACCATTAGACTCGTGGCGTCGTTCTGGCATGTTTTCATACAAAATTTGTTAGATTTGGAGAACGTGGGTCATGGCACATTTTTCGGTGCAAAGTGTGTCCCACATTCTGGGTCAACGGGACTTTTTGACGCCGGCTCATCGGAATCCAATTCCGAATATACCGTTGAGTTCGTATCATCATTCTGGACTCGCTGACATATAATTTTCTAGGTTTTGGTGGACATTGGGTCCGACACGCATTTCGGTGCAAGTCGGATACCAATATCCGGGTCAACGGGTCATTTTGAGATCGGCTCATCGAAATCAAATTCTACAGATACCGTTGAGTTCGTATCATCATTCTGGACTCGTTGACAGGTAGTTTGCTGAGTTTTGAGAACTTTGGCTCCGGCACGCATTTTCGTGCAAACCAGAATTCCAAGTTCTGGTCAACGGACCAAAATGAGATCGGGTCAACGGAATCCAATTCTGGAGATACCGTAGGGTTCGTATCGTCATTCTGATTTTGTGGACATATAATTTATTATATTTTATAGACTTATTTTCTTGCACGTTTTTCGGTACAAAATGGCTCCGACATGGACACCGTTTTGACCCGAAATTACCTTTTTGCCCTTGTGTCCAAATTGGATTGATGGGTAGGCTATCCTAGCTAATTTGACCATTCTGGATACTTTGGCGATGTTTATTTCATCGTCCGACAATGTTTGTTGATAGTTTCTCTGAGTTTAACTTATTTTATAATCTTTTAATAATTAATTCTTATAATGTTCGTATTTCGGGATTAGTACAACGAAACTGAGATCAGTCAATTCCAGTGATCTCACATCGCTAAAATTGACAAGATGGACACGTGGATCACTATAATAAGATTATCAACTTTATCGTTGAAATTCTTATCTCGATTTACGTGTCGTACGTTTCGACGTACGAATAACGAAGTACATTTTATATCCTTAATAATTAGACGAGAATTTACCCTGTTGACCAGAGTTGACCAGTTGACCCAAAGTCAACTATAAGTCAACACTTGACCTAGTATGACTAGATTATTGACCGGAGTTGACCTAGAGTTTTTTGACTTAGAAGAACCTAGAATAATAATAGATTGCTTGTAGAGATTCTTTTATTACAACTTGAACACCTTGTAACCTGTGTTGCTTTAAATAGGACTCTGTGGCTTCAGTTGGACCCCTTTACCTATCAGCTGTTCAGGTTATCAGGCGAGTACATTCTCTGATCATTTCATATCATGTTTAGGATTATATTTTCTGCTTTAGACTATCTTACTTGATGCTGATACGTTGGAACACGGATTGGTACTATATGGATCCCTTCATGAGATGTTATCCTTCTCGGGAGCATCAGATACTTTTGTCTCATGTGTGTTTCACTTGCATCACGTATCTTATGCTTCTATTATCATGAATCTTCGGGAATCAGTTAGTGACTCATGTACCCTCATGATCACCGAGCCTTCACGAATCAATTCATGAATCACCCTATACGGGTAGTAGTTTAGTCACGAATCTTAACGTAACTTGACTCGATCCTTGTGTATTGATTGGGGTACGGAGGAGTATGAATGGTCATATAAATAAATATCCAAAGTAGTGTAGTCATGAATTACTCTTAGTGTAGTCATGAATCAGTCCTAAGCCATTCACATGTTCGTCTGTACTCTAAATCACTAGCACTGTCTCTCTTTATATATATCGTAGATATTTACTTACAGTCTCTCTTTTATATTATGCTATTCTTCAGATCCTGTATTTTATTCTCTAGCATGATTATATTTCCTTTCCTGTTATGACTTGTTGAGATGTATTGTGCTCGCTCCAGTCCTGACTGGACCTGTTGATAAATTTTACAGATAGCCTGGAGGTTGCCTGCTAGCCTAGAGGAGACAGTAGAGGTTGTATAGATAGCTAGGGTTTGCTCATAGTTTATTTTCAGTTGTCTTGAGATGTATTTATGGATTACTGTATTTGAGTTTTGTGATGTATTCTGAGTTTATATCTTAGACACTTAGACTTCTATCTGTTGTATCTCTTTTGGATTTTCATGTTTTGTCTATCTTCCATTATGCTCTACCTTAGATGTGATTGAGTTTACATTCTGCTATGTCACCCCTATTTGGGTTGTATAAACTGCTTAGCCTTATACTGTTAGAAGCATGAGACCTAGGACAGCGTTCTACCGCCGACACTGCGGTGTAGGCTGGGCATTGTTACGTTCTCGTGCCCTTACTCTAGCGTGCGGGTCGTGACATGTTTTTAGTGGTGGCCCATGCAGGTCGAGTTTGTGTAGTGGTATTCGAACTAGAGTACCACTACAGCCTGCAATAGGATTAGAATATAATTTGACGATACTCAATCACAATTAGGATCCCTTGAGAGATTCCTGGGACGACCCTTGAGAATCTTATTTTAACTTCGATTTCAAAACTCTTTTTCCTTGATTTGATTTTTCTTTACTTTCTGTTGGTGAGTATATACTCTTGGAACATGCATGAGGGGATATATTTTTGGTCGGGTTCAAGTTCCAATATAGTATTAAGTTGAACTTGGATATTATTGTATTGGTAAAAACCTTGAGGATGTGTCCATGAAATGTTGGAACATAAAAGATGTTGTAATAAAGTTGGATGTGAAGCGAAAATTGTTTAGAAAATTATAGCTATTATGGTATAGTTTCTTCTTCCCATTGCTAATAGAAGGAATGAGTGAGATGATTTGGAGAGTATCATAAGACTAACTGTATACATTTATGGAGAATGTATAGATGGCTGACAAATTGAGGAGAAGAGTACTTGAGATTGTAAAGGAAGTATAGAATCTGTAGAGTCCATATTTTAGACAATAGTAGTGGCAGGGTTACATAAATTACTAATATAATCTTTAAATTTTTAGTAGCCAGTTTAATATAAGATCTTATAAGTAAGATTCTTAATTTAAACAATTAATTAGTCTTAATATTATTCTCTAGGTCCTTTTTACACTTTGGACTCTACGGACTTGGACATTGGACTAGCTCTTCCTCTTCAGCGACCGGAGCCAGGCAAGTGTACCTTGCCAATCTTGTACTTTATTTTATAATTTGTTTTGTTTTTTTAAAAATATCTGCTTGAATATGTTATTACAACACCTAGGACCGTGTTCGGTACTTCGCGTCCGAATTATATTCGGGTGCCGATGGACGTTAGCGCCATCAGGTATCGATAATAGATATTCACATTTGCGTTACCGCGACAACTCATTGTGGGGTACAATCTCTGACCATAGGACATATTTATGTGACACTACATTATTGACGAATTCCCATACTTGATTACATCTTGATATACGAAAATCCATTTTTGGTTTCTAGGATGATGACATTTATATACATGCACTGTTATTTTTCTATTATGACTCGTTGTCCTAGCTAGAGGTTCTGGCCGAGCGCCTTGTGGATATGATTCGTGAAGTCACATGGGTGGGAAGAAACATACTACATGCGCTTGGGCTACTTTTCCACATTGTTACCGTTGCCTCTTGCCCAGAGCCTCGGATATTCATAGTTGCCACACTTCCTTATCGGAATTGCAATTTTTTCATAGTTATCAAAGTTCCGTACCAGATCTTCGGATTACACCGTGATAGCCCATATGTTCTAGTGATGTTTCTTAAATTACATTTTATACTAGTTGGTTATGTTAGATTTACCCACTTTACCAGTCTTACTATACTTGTTTATTCATTCATTACTATCGTACACTTGGCCTGTATTATGTACGTTGTTGCATCCCTCTGAGGACCTGGTTTTCCTTCCAAGTTGACTGAGTAGGTTTTTGTTGAGAGCCTTGCTAGATTGTTGATGGTATTCATTTCATTACAGGTATTCAATCTTTTAGAGTTATATATTTTATTTACTGTTATTTATATCTGCTTAGTAGCCTAGTATTTATAGAGTCATATTATCTTTTTGAGTCTATTCGGACAAGTATGATTATTAGGCTGCAGACTACTATTCATATTTTTCTTTCTTATGTTTCTGTTACTTGGATTGAGATATAGGGTTGATGTAATGATAGTTACACCGCTTTGAACGGATTATATGTATTCTAGTTCAGACTAGAGTCTGGTTAAATACGTAGCTGGCCAATGCCACATGGCTCGGTTCTCCATATTTTGGGACTGGGGTGTGATATAGTTTTTTTGGTGGCCCATGCAGGTCGAGTTAGCCGTTTCGGTTACGTTACAGTACCGAACAGGCCTGTGATCGGACAATATATTAGAATCTTAATCCACTGCTATTGGAAATTCACTTGACTTTTGTCATGACTCGCACCCGCTATAAGGGCACGAGTGCGTAACAGCGCCCAACCTATGTCGCAGAATCGACGGTAGAATACTGTTCTAGGTCGCTAACAAACAACTCACACAATGATATATATTGTACCTGTCATTGATCTCAACTCCGAATGGATGACAATTATAAAGATATGATAATACTCAATCACAGTCTAAAGCACGATAAGATATCAAAGAAGTCTAAATAACTATAAAGACTTAACAAACAACAACTAAAATAATATCTGAAACAATCTCAATACAAAGTCAAAATCTCCAATTATTACAATTCAAGTTCAAAACAGAAAATCTAAAACAAGTCCACTAAACTAGTCTCTCGGTCACTCCTGAGAATCGGAAAGGCAGCTATCCCCTCCTCGGATCCATAGAAGGTAGGACATGTGTCCTCTGGGCAATCATCTGAAAAATATATCCAGTCAGGATAGAACGGGCACATCTCCTCTAGCAATTCCAAATAAATGACAAAGACTATAAAACAGTTATAGACAGTTATACTTGATGAATCATGAAAAGTTTGAGACGGGTAATAAAATAGAGCAACAACTTAGAACAAGGTAAGTAAATACAGAGAAACATGAGAGCATGACAATGAAGACTGTAAATAGAAATAACTAACTAGAATAATGTGAGACGAGTCCAATCTGTAAAACATGAGACAATGTGAATCTAGTACAAGACACTAATCCAATGTGTTTTGAAATACTGTTTTCGACATGTAAATGGGTAGCGAGTAACTACGGCACACAGTACACTTGGAAAGCATGTGATGGCTATCTTTCATGATTAGACGAGTAATACGACACATCGCATGCTTGGCCAAGCGATGAAGGCTATCTTTCTTGTAGGGTGGTTTTTGTTGAATATGGCACATCGCACGCTGGGCCCAGCGGCGACAACTATCTTGTTTATAGTGATGGTTCTTGCATGATTGGAATAATTAGTACTTGTAGGTGTTTCGAGTCGGTGGTTCTTGTGAATGATTCAAGTAGTTGAGGCTAGACGAGTCAAATACATGTGTTGCGAGTGAATGAATCCAGAATACTAATACGTGTTATGACAATGAATCAAATAGAACTATACTAGAAGCTGAATCACAGTAATCATCAAATAAATGAAAGAACTATCAGAGAATGTACTCACCTGTCATCCAGAGCAAATGAATGAGGACCGATGTCCAAGGTGGTGTCACATAAACCTATATTTGAGATATACATGATCATTTATTGTTCTAGAGTAAACAGTGTATGTAAAATGCATTACTACATGTTGCTAGGCTATCTCTAGGTCAAAAGTCCACTATTAGCCAACTTTAGTCAAACTAAGTCAACTATAGCTAATTGGTCAACATGGTCTACTGGCCTAATCTAGGGTTTGTGCTATGATAGCTATCTAGATGTTTAGCAACTGGGTATCAAAGCAATTCAACCTAAATCATACTCAACTCTAGTCCAATATATGAATTAAGCTACCTTACCCCATATACATATAATTATATGAATATAACCCATGTATACCTATAAGCTATATATATATATATATATATATATATATATATATATATATATATATATATATATATATATATATATATATAATCACTTATCAATTGTTACCCCACCCTCAAC
This sequence comes from Iris pallida, assembly GCA_029216955.1. NCBI lineage: Eukaryota > Viridiplantae > Streptophyta > Magnoliopsida > Asparagales > Iridaceae > Iris > Iris pallida. The sequence continues at coordinate 14,717,560 of JANAVB010012198.1, forward strand.
CTCAGATACCATATCATACACATAATATATATCACAAAGGGGATCTAACATAACATGTCTACTAGTAACATGCATATATATAACATATAGATATATGAATTAGAGTTATGCTAATTAACTGACCAAGAGAACACATGGGGTCTGCTAATTGGTCTAATCAAGACACCCCAAGTGGGCTGGACCAAAAGTGGAGGTAATCCCTTAGTTCAGGTTTTAGTACCAAGACATGGCTATGCATGCCAATGCTTAGTACAAACCATATAGGATTAATATATAGGGATCCTGTAGGTATAAAGGGGACAGGGCCTATATAGGAAGGTAGGACATCTATGGTTCTGATACGTGGCAGATACCAAGTCTCCCTTAGAAGCTTTAACTATCATAACTCAACCCTTAACTCACTTGCCACATGGAATATGGTGGTCTGCTATACTAAGATTGGGACAGAACATTCTACATAAAACGAATCAGATGGTTAAGGGGGTTATGCAGGACAAGTTATACAAGGTCTGAACCAATAAATAATATAGGCATTTGCTAAAATCTGAACAAAAGAGGGTGCAAATGACTGGGCTAACATGTCAGGGTTACAGTGAAATGAATAAGGAATGATACTTAAGAGTATTAGCTAATACTTAATCAGATCAGGTTATCTGTGGAAGGGACAGATGTTTGACAATGCAATGCACAACATGAAGGTGGATAGGACCAATGAGATAGGTTGATGTTTATGCCCAGGTATCAACTGAACCACTTATGAAATCTGAGCAATAGATAAAACATATCAAGTGTAAAGGTGTGCAAGTAGAGGAAGACTGCAACAACAACTCGAGATCGCACACTCGTCCTTCCCTTTATCCCTATATTATAATTATATATATAACATATACCTTCCTAATTAATGCAGTGAAGGGAAAATTGTATGACAACTGTTCTAAGCGATTGTTGCATGAGGATAATTAGCTAATGACAGTAAGCTAATCCAGGCCTATAGCACATTACAAGTGGTATCCTAAGATGTCCCAACACTGTTGTTGTGGCCATTACCCTCCTCTCATATTACCTGCAGATAACCACCTGTGCCCAAGTATCACTCTTCCTTAACTCACTAACTAAACACTAGAATCCGAGACTAATACTAAGACCAAGGGTCTGATATAATGCTACAAGATTTGAAACCTCAGAGTAAAATCTGAATCCAAAAAGGGAGTGGACTGAACCATACTTAGAAAGATTGATCAAGCCCTGGTTGACACAGACCAAACTAATAGGGATTGACCCATATGTGAAATGTATCAACTGTAACACCCAGTTTTCTAAAATGAGAGTAATTTTGAAATTTTGTAAAATTTAATCATTTATTAATGATATTTAAATCATGATATGATCTTTGGTGACTTTTAATCATTTTAAAACTATTTAAAACCATGACTTGTCACTTTTGGCCTAGGGGTGTTTTGGTCATTTTGATTTCTTTGAATTTTTCTATTATTTATTGTATTGGTGATTGTTATTTTTTGACTTTTGCTAGTTATGACTTAAGAGACTAACTTAGAGTTGACTTTGACTTCGGTAACCAAGTTAGCATGGTATGGGACCCTAATTTAACTTAAGTTGGTCTTGATTGACTTGATAGTGGCTAAGTCTCATGGAGAGATTGGGTGTTTAGTGCATTTTGACTAAGGGCTAAGTAGTTGAGCTAGTGAGCTAGCAATCTTGGCCTAATGTCATGACCCGCATCCAGTGAAAGGGCACGAGAAGTGAATACGTCCAGCCTACGCCGCAGTGTCAGCGGTAGAACGCTGTCCTGAGTCACAATATCTAACACAGTCTAGAATAGCTCCGAATGGAGAGTAAATAATAAGTACTCAATCATGACACTAAGATGGAACAGAATAGAAAATCACAAGAGAGCCACAACATAAATAAGAAGTCTAGGTGTAAACCACTAGAATAAATCTCAAGTACAACTCATAAAGTCTCAAATAGAAAGACAATGAATGCTAAGTCACAGCTAGACTATGGGCAAGTCCTCAGCGACTGTTGGATCCTCCTGAGGGTCCACGTCGCCAGTGCCATCTAAGCCAATGCCATAATAAGTAGGGCAGAAGTCCTCATCATCACCTGTAAAATTTTCAACATGCCTAGTCAGGACGAAACGAGCACATATCTCTCACAACAGTTCATATCAGGATTGGGCATATAAAGCAAGATATAGAAAACTATACATGAATCGCTGTAAAGAGAATCAACAAGAGAGAGAGACTATAAAATGAGATATAATATGATAAATAGAGAAATACAACTTCTATGTGATTTAGAGCATGAATTGGTTATTTAAACGGTTTAGGTTGCACATGGATACAGCTATGGAGTGCACATGGATACCTACTGGGGATAATGATCACATAACAAACTACACCCTCCCTGTCCCTAATCAATACACAAGGATCAATACATGTTATGTTATTGCACATGGATAATAATTACTTTATACATGGGCTCATATGGTCATGAGTGTACATGAATAACACATGAGTGCACATGGATAAATATGAATACATGGAGTACATGATGGCCATGATAAAGTACATGAACATGATATACTCGATGTATCCGAGGGGATAACATCGCATAAAAAGATCCAGAGGGTACTAATCCGTGTGAACATCGTGTCAGCATCAAGTATACTAGTCTATAACAAGAGAACATATCCAAAGAAGTATGAAAAGATCAAAGAATGTACTCGCCTGGCAAACTAAACTGCTGATGATGAAGTATAGCTAAATTGGGGCAATATAAACCTATTTAAAGTACACATGTCACAACCAAGTCTAAAATATCCAAAAAAAAATAGCTACAATGAAAGACTACATGCTTCTAGGTCCATTTTGGTCAAAGTCAACCCTCGGTCAACTCTGGTCAAACCTGGTCAACGTTGGTCAAACCGTGTCAAACCTGGGTCAACTAGTCTGTCTACTAATTTCTAGGTCATACACAAAATTCTAGGTCATTTGGAGTTCGTTTGAGTTGAATTGGATCAAGTTTGACCCAAAGTTGACTTTTGTCAATTTGGTCAACTTGTCTGCCAATTCGACCTAACTAGTCTCGAAATAATAAACCAAATCTGTCCTAGGGCTCCTATAGTTATATACACAACTACAATCTATTCTAATAGAGTTATCAAGCATAAAATATCTATATACATATAGGTATATACACACATGTGTATATACAATACAAATCAAACCTTAATTCTAACAAACGATGGTGTGTGTGTGTGTATCCTGGAGCTTACTGAAATGAGGCAAATTCTGAGATTAAAACAGCGAACACAACCATGGTATATCACAATTTAATATAATATTTTATACATATATACAAAATAAGAAAACTACATATATATATATATCGATATATACAAATGCTAAAAAGGATGAATAACCAATGGTTTTTGAAATAGTTTTAGTGAATCCAAATATGGAATTAAAACCATCTCGGCCCATTCTCAACATGTATACATTAGCAAATGGGTTTCAATGGAGTTATATATATATATATATATATATATATATATATATATATATATATATATATATATATATATATATATATATATATATGTAAATATATATGTATATATATATATATATATATATATATATATATATATATATATATATATATATATATAGAAAAGTGCAAATACTCATAATTGGTAAGAAAATATGAAACAAAACCAAAAGTTGGTTCATACAAATCCGAAACCTCATATAAGTCCTGAAAACTTAGATTTTATAAACTAAATAGCTGGAAATCAAAATATCGCATTTACTCAAAAATCAAAATTAAAGAAAACTCATCCATTTCACACAACGACCCAAAATGCAATATACACCAAACGAACCCGCGAAACTCGGCATACACATTGGTCTCGACCCACGTGATGCGCTCGTATACTCTCGGGTTCGAAATCATGTCCGTGTCGTGTCCACAGAAAGCGTATTGGAATTTCTCGATACCGCGTGACAACGCGTGCGTTCTCGCTCGATTGAGCGCCGCACACACAACGAAAAGCCCTGTGCTTGTGCAGGTAGCTGCGGGGGTCTTACGGTAGGTCTAGTACACGGCCACGTAGCGACACGTCCGTGCCAAAGCGACGCACGTAGCCCTGCACCCGCGCGGCCTGCGCGCGCTCGCGCGCCCTCGTGCACGCGGTTCCGCTCTTCCGGCTCGCTCGTCGGGTCACGTCGCGACTCGGGGTTCATTCCTCGGGTAGTCTAGGTATAGGTCAACGAGTCCTAGGTCCTGGAATAGGTCTTTGTTGCGTCGTGTGCGCGCACGAAGTCCGTTTCAGCGACAAGAAACAGGTTGAATGCACAGTGCGGCTGGGCGGTGCACGCGCGATTTCTCCGCTCTCGCTCAACGAAAAGTCATAAAATTTTACGTACGATTTCCCCACATGCTCAAGAAATTTCACACAAAAATACGGCCTGTGCATCGAGAAACAACACGCGGACAGCAGGGCACGCACGGCCTCGTGCACGAGATCCGTGCACGTGCGTCCATTGCCCGAAACGCCGCTGATACGTTGTCAAAACCAAATCCGTCTTCACAAAAGTTTATCAAAATAATATTATCTAAATATCCATGAAGACAGAATCGAAAAACAACAACTTTCTATCCTAAGCGGCATTTCGTCGAATACGTGCCATAAAGGACCGACACGTGTCCGATACCTCCATCAAACGAAGTCGAAATCTAACCAAATTTCGTTGGCAAGTCTAGGGCACCTGTATGGATGCAAAAATGAAAAAAATTCTAGATTTACAATGGTAGATTAGGGTTTACCTATTGAGTGTCAAAAACTCAATGAATGGAGCCCATCGGTTGTCGTGTCGGTCGATTTTTCTCAAGCAAAAGCCTCCGTCTCCTCGATAGAACTGCTCCAGTATATCCTCCTCTTCTCAACTAGTGCAACGGAGTTTGTTTGGGAAGAAACGGACTCCGGATGAAGGAATTATGAGTTTTGGAGAGGAGAAACTATTAGGGTTTCCTTGTGGAGGCTACAATTCCACAAATGAAAAAAAGAGGGAGGGGTTACTGCTGTTGGGCAGCCAAGACTAGGTCTCTAAGGGTTAGGGTTTCACTTGGGCCAACTCATTCTCAATTAGAAATGGGCCCAAGTCAAAAAGGCTTAATGGCTATCATGAAAAAGGCTAAAATAAATCAATTAAAGCCTTAAAAATAATCTAATGCCTAAAATAAATTCTAAAAATAAAAATAACAATTCTAAGGCATGGTTACGCCCATATATATATCCACTAAGGTTAAACCAGTTGCTAGCACAACACAAGTCAACATATCTAGAAAATGACAAAAAGGCCAAAATGGCTAAAAGACTAAAATCATCTAAACCACTCCAAAAATAGATATTAAATCTAAAATAAAATTTTAAAAATAAAATGTAAATTTTAATTACATTATTAGTCTTCTAATAAAGGTTGACTAAGGTCAAACTACTTATACTACCAAGTCACCAGTCTGCAACCAATCAAATCATACTTCAAGCAATCTAATTAATAAATAGATAAAAAATCAAATAAAAATCATAAAAATTGAAATAAATAACATTTACTAAAATACCCTTGAAATTAAAAAGTGAGTGTGACACCCAAAGCCCAATATGAGAAACCCTAACCCTAGCTCTTCATTTGGACAACCACATTGAGCCAAGTGTGACCTAAATTGAGGCCTATTTAATCCCTCTTGATTACAAGTTGTCTCTTTTAGAACACACTTTGTAGGAAACCCTAATTTCTTCCATAAATTGACAAACTTCACCATTCCTCCACCAAATTGATCCCAATCTTTTGCATTTGGATCTAAATCTGGAGTAGAGGTTGAAGGAGGCTTGCTTGCAAGTAGTAGAGCTCATTTGGACATTGTTTGAGGAAGGGGGCTTCTCTATTTTGGGGCTTTTCATTGAGACTTCAACCTCAATAGGTAAAACCTGTCAAACTCATTCAAATGCCCAATTTCTTTACATAGATGCATAGATCTATGTGCCCCTAACTGTCCCTCAAGTTTTGTAGGAAACCGTGTCTATTTCGTGTCCGTATCGGACACGTACGTATCGGTGCATGTGTATGTGTTTGTTAAAATGCCACAATGAGTTTTTCTTTGATATTTTCAAAATGGTTTTGAACTGATTTGTTGATTTACATGTGTACTTTGATTTCCCCCATGACTGAGTTGATTTTCGAGCTGTGTCCGTGTCCAAACAGGATAAGAACACGCTCGCAGCAAGCACGGGCAGAACCCTGCTGCTTTCTCCTCGTACAGGCCATGTGGGCAGCTGCCACTTGGCAGTAAGGTGGGGGCCATGACTGACATGTCATCTCCCAAGCCTCGTTTCAAGAGGGTTTGTGTCGGACACGTAATACTAAGTACAGTGGGTTTGTACACAGACACAGCGTACGGGTTTTCGTCTCTGATACGTGTGTTGTGTCGTGTCCTGATATGACGTGGATGCATGGTGACGTGTCGTTTATGTAGCCCTATATCAGAGCTATATGTGGACGTGAGCACGTGTTGTCTCATGTCTTGTGGAGTTTCTACGAAGCCCAGAACCCGCCGTACGACACGGTCTGCTGTATTCTCTGTAAATCATGCGTTTATTAGATTTAGACATGTCATGTCCCACTTAGTGGACACAACGCACACTGTGAAGCATGCCTACATGTACACGATACTTTATCTACCATTTAATCTGGTTTTTTACTTGTATTTCAAAATGGAATTGGGTATCCCCCCATTTTCTGATACTATGTTCAAATAATGCAATTTCTAAGATTTTAATTGAATATTAATCAATAATTAAGTGTAAAATTATAATGTTAGGTATGTTTTTATGTCTAGGATGAATGTTTACATAAGTGGGATAGATATATGCATGGTTTGGATTGTAATTGGTTGGAATACATGTATATTACTGATACAAATGTCTGATACATTCTGTGTTCAGAATGTTTATTAAATTATAACAGTTTAAATGATATTTTCATGTTAATTAGATGTTATTCTATATGTATACAGTGTCTGAATTAGTGATTTCATGAACTAGAACCATTATGATACATTTTGGGATTGTGGTTGAGGTTTTCTTCAAAAAGTCTGATACTCTCTTTTCTGGATTTTTGCATCTACACATTGTTCATAGGTATCCATTGATATTGCTGTCATGAACTGAACTGATTAATGAAAAACTAAGTATAGTTTAGGTTTTAGCATTTATATTGATGGATATTAAAACTGGGATATGGGTTACCTTTCATATATGGTGTAAATAAGAGATTAAACCATTCATGTTAACTGAGTTAGTAATATTGATATGTAAATCTGAGTTTAAGATTGGTAAATTGACATGATGTTGAGGTTGAATCCTATTACTGAAACCTGGACACTTTAAAATATGCATTACACTAACTTGGCATTTCATTCACCTAGCACTTTACAATACCTGGACTATGTAATAAAAACTGAAACCTTCTTGCATTCATACATTCTTGCATATGAAAACTTGTAAACTGAATGTAACCCTGACCTGAACCACTTCACACTTATATATTGCACTTAACCTTGACCCCTTTGATTAACTGGAACTGAACACATGATGCATCACTAACCCATAACTGAACCCTCATGCTATGTAACCTACATCATCTAGCTAATTGACATAACCTATGTAACCTATATGTTATGACTGAACTTAAACTAACTAAACCATACTCTCTTTCATGAAAACTGAAACCATTGCAAGTAACCCTAATCTTACTCTAAACTGAACATGTATGGGTACATGTTAGCCTTTCTTTAACTGAACATTGATAACCTTTGTAATTGGAACCATTGTATTGATACCTAGTTAGCCCTTATATATACACATTTGCCCTGACACTATACACAACTCACCTCTCTACATCTCTCTATATATATTTTGATATATGGTAATGTATATATATATATGTATATATATATATTTATATATATATATATATATATATATATAGATTCTGAGATCCAGTTTTTGTGGAGCGGTCTCCTGTGCGATTCTGGGTGATCGGTGTTTGGACGCGGATGGCTGCACCGACGGGGGGCTCCGCCCCCCTGGTCAAGGACCGAGGATGGTTCAGGCGTTCTCGGCCGGTGAAGACCGGGGGAGAGGTCCGGCGACGGGGGGAGTTTCCGCCTCTGGTTACCCTAGCGGACCTGGTTTTGAGGGGGGCCGATTGTCGCTGATCCGGCTGAGTCGGATCCGGCGATGGTGGCTGGCGGTAGGGAGGTTTTTCAGGCGCGTAGGTCCTTTGCTGTGGTGGTGGGCCGCTCAACTCAGGCGGGGGGTTCCAGGGTTGCCTTCCGACCGACCATTGCTATTGACGGTCGGAAGGTTGCCGTCTTCTCCCCGTCGGACATGGAGGCCCTCACGGCGCCTTGTGGCATGGACCTCATTGGAAAGTTTGCTCGGCGGAGACTTCCGATTGAGGGCGTTAAGAAGGACTTTGCTTTGCATGGATTCAGGGGTCTGATCGAAGTGAAGGCCATTGATGATCGTCATGTCCTCATATGGCCTCTTGTCGAGAGTGACTTTCTTCGGCTTCGTTCGAAGGACTGTTGGTTCGTTGGACGGGTCCTGATGGCACTATTTAGATATTCGGTGTATTTCTCGCCGTTGAAAGAGGATCCTAGAGGTCCCATCTGGGTTACCTTTCATGGGCTACCTCATTGCATGTTTGATACCAATACGGTTCTCTCCATCGCTTCTGGTCTTGGAACTCCGCTCTATACGGACCGCGCTACGACTTCATTTTCCAGGCCGAGTGTTGCTAGGGTTCTGGTTGAAGTGGACGTTAGCAAACCGTTACTTCAGGAGGTATTCTTCCAACTGCCTGATGGCGTTCGTTCGCAGCCAGTTGTTTACGAGCGGACTCTATCCTATTGTGCTGTATGTGGCCTTCATGGCCACGTAGAGAGTAGTTGTGCTCGATCCCAGGTTGAGATGCCTTCTGGGGGTGTGGCAGAGAGGATGCCCGTCATCGATGCTTCAACTCCAGTCGTAGAGATTGGGGAGGATGCTCCGATGGGTGGACGTGGGGCTAGCAGGGGTCGTCGGAGGCGACGCTCAAGGCGTAAGAAGGGGAAGGAGACTCGGCAAGTATGACGGTGCATCCAGGGGCGTGATGCTAGCACTAGCAGTGGGTCCATGCAGCTCGGATTGCGTAGGAGTGAAGGCAATCGCGCGTTTTTTGCTCCGCCTTCATGGAACATGGGGGATTCATCTTCAGACCAGCTGGCTTTATGGTCGGATGAGGGACGCCCCATGCAGGGGGACGTAGCGTCCCGAGTTCTTGTTTGGATGGCAGTCGGGGCCTGAGCGAGGTATTCATCCTATTGATTTGTCGGACCTTTCTATTATTATTCATAGTCAACTGGGACTAGGAGTCATTGCTGCTGGTTCCGATACTGAAGAACGCAGCTTGGTGGTGTGGGAGGAGACAGTCCCTGGCCCAATCAGCATATGGGGTGATGATCTTGCTCAGGGGGATGATATGGTTTCGCTGCCTGAATATAGCACCTCCATTGTTCTTCTGGAGGGTCGAGATGAGGGCTGGCAGATGGTACCTTTCAAAAAGGCGGCTGGTAAGCGCAGGAAGTTGATGGCGCCTCAGTCGGATGGATGTCTTCGTTTACATGCTTCCCGGATTAGGCGGGACCCCAAGAGGGTCCATGGTTAACTTCCTTATATGGAATGTTCGGGGGACGGCGAAAAGATCTTCTTTATGCCATCTCAGGTTCTTGTGTCGGACCAACTATATACATGTTCTTGCTATTATCGAGCCCAAGGTGATATCCTCTAAGCTTTTGTCTTATCAGTTGAGGTTGGGTTTTGATGCTAGTTTTCGCAATGAAAAAGGAAATATTTGGTTGCTCACCAAGTCTGGTATTGGGCTCACCTGTATTGATTCATGTAATCAGGCTATCTCGATGCAGCTTTCATTGAGCTATTTTTCTGTCCCGGTGCGGTTGTCTGTTATTCATTGTAACGCCCCAGTCCCAAAATACATAGGACCAAGTACGTGAACATGCCAGCTGCACATATATGAAGAATACTCCAATATATAGAATCCTCGTATATGCACATAAGCTGTAAATAAATAATCACAGGCTAGAATAACATATCTAATCTCATCACAGCTCAACACAGAAGATAATGAAGTCCAAATAAATAAATAAGAGTATCAAAAGATAGTCGGGTGAACATACTCACTCCAAACAGCTATGAAAAATAGTCTCACAAGATCGGAGTCCGACCTCCACAAAATAGAAAGAAAAGAGATGTAAAATAATATCTACAACTGTCTCAGATAAGAAATAGACTAGAAATCATAAGGCACTACCTCGTCATCAATATAAGATAGCTCCAATGCCGCTCCGTACTCCTGTGGAAAATCGTCTAAACCTGGAGAGATAACCAGGTCCTCTGGGGACATAGCAAGATACAAGAAAACACCATGCCGTATAAACTGTGATAATATAATAAGAGAAAAATGTATGCATGCAAACAGGTTCCTGACCATTCTACTGTAATATGCAGTTGAGATACATTCCTTCGACGCATGAGCCCTGGCTGAATATAGGATCCGGTATATTCCCCTCTTGGGCACCAGTGACCAAGAGCATGACGTTCAAAAACGACAGTGGCCAACCTGAGAGGCTCATACCCGTATCTCCAGCGGAGCTTCCGGGTTACAAGGGATGTACAATCAAAACCCATAGGTCAGGTAATGTTCTTCCCACCCAATGCCTAGCATCATCATCTCCATGACTGACATGTACCTCTAGTAACCGCCAAGTCTTCTAGCATGCAATTCTATTGACAGTTATCCCTATCCGTCGCACGCTCCATACGTATCGGTGGCCAGCCGACTACGCGGATACGTGTCCTACATGTGACTCACATCACATGATACAACAAGTGTCAAGGCCGTATGAGATATACCAATACCTCAACATCAATGGGTGGTCAATAAACTAAATCAATACAAGAGAATAAATAAAGCAAGAAAACGACCGATAGAGTCGCTTGCACCCAAGTGTGACTTGGACGCACAGTTTAAATAACACGAAACAAAATGCTAAAAATAACAACTAAAAATAAGAATATAATAATCACAGAGTAATCACTACAACAAAAAACCCTTTTAATGACGCTCGACAGGGAGTTTTAATGACGGCTGATACATAAGCGTTATCAAGTTGAAAAATATCTTTTTTCTATGACGGTTTGGACTAATTTTGGGCTTTTTATAACGTTTATAAAACAAAACAACATTAATACTTTAGAGCGGTGGCAAACTTATAATTTTTTCACTGTATAAAAGCTAAGTGGGAGAGAGAAAATTTATTTCTCATCCATTTTCTAAGGAGCAGCATCTCTCCAAACCTCTTCTCCCCCAATTTCCTCAAGAGTTAGGTTAGGGTTTCTGATCGATGGATCTTAGCCGAGGTACGATCTCGACCATATCGGAGGGGTCGTCGGAGGACCTGAAGCTGGTGATGGAGGTCCGGCTGGTGAATACCGCGCGCACATGCTGGAGATCGGCGGCGGGTGCGACGTCTTCGGCTCCGTAGCCGCCTACGCCCGCCGCCGCCAGCGCGGCGTCTGCCTCGGGCTCGTTTCTGCCCCCGCCGGCCCCGTCGGGGTCCACGAGCCTCACCGTGTTCCTGGCGGAAGGGTAGGGGCAGGTGGTCGGGGGGAGCGTCGTCGCGGCGCTGATCGCCGCGGAGCCTCACCTTGTTCCTTGGATCCTACAAGGGCTCGAAGTTCGCCACCGCTTCACTCCCTTCAGTCGAAGCCCCTCATGGAAAAGACCAGGAACCGGTTCGCCAAAGACCTGGTCCCGATCTGGGATGACGTAAGACTTAGAATTCCTTCCTTTTGATCCTCCTTTCTTTTATTGCACAGACGGTGTTCGATAGAAAGGTTAGCTAAAGTTATGTCGAAACCTGGTCCCGATTTGGGATTAATAGGTTCTTGTCGAGTAAGGTGGAAGCATTTTCCATCCAAATAGTTTAAATATACAAGAATGTGATTTTAATCTCTGAAGGTAAATAAATTGTTTGTTGAGATGTGGTTATAGGGGGTTTATCCAAAGCCACAGGTAGAGATTTGAAGCTTGAAATCCCTATGATTGTTTGGGATTCTAGAAAATGTATCGAGTACCCCATTAGTCTGTACTGCATAGATACAGAGGTGTCCTTTTCTTTAGCTGTAAAATTCTAGCATAGGTTGAATCATCTTACTCAAGCATCATCCGATTAAAGCACCATATGAGTCTTACTCAAGTATCATCCGATGAGGCACCATTTGAATAGGAATTAGAAAATAATAATTTGAGACTTTTTTGGGTCATATTTTGACATTTATTCTTTTTGTAGTGCAGTCTTGCTATGGCATTCTTGAATTATTCCAGGTGTCTGCTCTGTTTGCAATTATTCTCGGGTTTGTTTTGATATACTTTTCTATGTGAAATACACATTTCTATCTATTTATAAAATAAATTGTTTTGTTATGATTGGTTTAGCTTCAAACTAGTTCATTTTATGCACCTTTATGCTTCAAAACAACATTCTCTTGGTATAGTGATCTAAGACAATATCTGATTGCGTAGAGGCTCTAATTGGGGCATATTATGTTGGTGGCGGATTAACTGCTGCTCTTGCTGTATTGAAATGGTTAGGCATTGATACTGAACTTGAGTCTGAAATGGTTGGGAAAGCAATGACCACCTCTATGTCATTTTGGAGTTGTGTTCCCAGATCTGATGACATGGAAATTCTGGAAAAGAAATTACGCTATGAGTTTGCTATTAAACGCCTTTTATTGGAGGCAATAACTCATGCTTCTGAAATTGGAACTAGCTACTGCTACCAAGTAAGCAAGTTTGAAAGTTTTTTCCTAGTTGATACTAGATACTGATATATTTATCATTTTTTGTTTGACACTCAAAATTACTTTTCATATTTATAATCATGTATTTGACTTCTTTTTCTTTATTTTTTCAAAACCAGAGGCTTGAATTTCTTGGTGATGCAGTACTAGACCTACTTATCACTTGGCATCTCTTTCAAACTCATACAACTATAGATCCTGGGGTGTTGACTGACTTGAGGTCGGCATCAGTTAACAATGAAAGATTTGCTAAATGTGCAGTCAAGCATAAGCTTCAACACCATCTTCAACATTCATCAGGGTTGCTTGTAGAGCAAATAACAGAATATGTCAAGAAACTGGAGGAATTACAAGAAGTCGAGTGTCCACTTGTATCAAATGCTTCGTCTAAAGGCTACAAGGTAAAGTTTTTTATGAAAGCCTAAACATCATATAATGATGACTGAGAAATCTAAACATTATGTATGATGATTTTTCAGAGTATCTAGCATTGCTTTTTACGGTGTTATTTACTTTGTACCATTTTTGCTGTCGCAGGTTCTTGCAGACATTGTCGAAAGCATAGCAGGTGCTATATTAATTGATACAAGGCTCAATCTACATAAGGTTTGGAAGGTATTTGAACCATTACTTGCTCCCATTGTATCACCTGATAGTCTTGAACTGCCCCCTCTGAGAGAATTGTTTGAGTTGTGTAGTCATCTTGGCTACTTCTTTAACACAAAGTGTATGATGGAGGGAGACATTTTTCAGGATTTTGCTACGTGATGCCGACAGTTTTGATGTGCTCAAAGTTGAAGCCAATGTACTAATAGTTTTGAGGGTCTACTTACTAGTAGCAGTTGTAAATATATGTATTTAGATGTCTTATTTTGAAAAAATGTAATGAAGATGGTGATATATGTTATGTATATATTTGTAAATGGATTAAATGGTACTCTATAACATTTAGATGTTTTCTTGTGAATATGGTTCAAAATGAATGTTTTGAAATTGAATTGAGCAACATTGAGCATTGATCTATAATTTTTGGAAAGTAATATATAAATGTGCAGAATTGAGCGTTATAAATGTGCTGAATTGAGTCTATACAGATTATCTATTCATAACGCTTTCAAACTATGCTGAAAATTAGTGTAGCAGAAACTCATCATATTCATGACGGTTATTTTATGACGCTTTTAAAAAACATTTATAACACCCGTTTTCATGACGGTTGCTGCGGAAAAAAAAGCATCATGGTACGTCATTAATGACGCTTTTTAGCCGTCATTAAAACGGTTTTTTGTTGTAGTGAAGGTGGCAAGGGATCTTGCCTGGTGGTGCAAAGTGGCAAGTCCAAGAGTAGCAAGTGTCAGCACAAAAACTCACAAATCATAGATGACTCCAAACGCTGAAACAAACATCAAAAATGATCTCGGTGAAGAAGATATACCTAGGAAACGCCTGTCCAAAAGTCAAATTCTGGAACAGGAGCAAAATCATAATTTTGGGTCAAAACGATGTCTACCGTTGGACTCGCTTTGCACCGAAATGCGTGCCAAAGTCTACGGTCTCTAAAGTCGTCAAACTATATGTCTACGGTTTTAGTTTGAGGAGAGGAACTCAACGGTATGTCCAGTTTTGGATTCCAAGGAGCCGTGTACAAACTCGCCCGTTTGAGTGGGTCGCGAGCCCGCCAAAAATGGGTTCTGATTTGACCTTCTCAGAATCGAGCCAAACTTGGCATGCAGGACCAAAATTTCGATCCAGACCTGTCGACGCAAGTTTCGTCTCGATTCGACGACTGTACAAGAAGTTATGGACAAGTTTACAAAACGTCGATACGGGGGTATCTCGAGTGGGAAAACTGCTCCGTGGGTGACGCGGGGCTGACTTCTGATGCTCCTTTCGTCGTGCACAAAGCTCCGTCGCTGGTGAAACGAAGTCGTAGGCGAAGGGGGTATAATCAGCTTCAACTTTCGTTTTGGAAGATTAGGGTTTTGAGGCTAGTGGAAAAAGTGATATTTATAACAACTGGGACAAAAATCCTAATACTTCTACTATTACTAATACCAAAAAAATCCATACACGAGCACTCACGGATTTGCTGCTGAACGCAATGGTTAGATAGGGGTGGGGCCCGCCCCTTTAAGTGGGGTGGGTGAACATTTTTTTCTTTAAACAATGGACTCTATGTGAGTCCCATATCAACAGGGACTGGCCGCCCTTCGCTGGGTTTGGCCGAGCCACCATTAACCTTTTTTTTTTTTTTTACAACTATAAATATATATATATATATATATATATATATATATATATATATATATATATATATATATATAATCTTTTTTTTACAACTATATATATATATATATATATATATATATATTTTTATATATATATATATATATATATATATATATATATATATATGTATATATATATATATATATATATATATATATATATATATATATATATATATATATATTAAAATATATATATATATATATATATATATATATATATATATATATATATATATATATATATATATATATATCAAAATCGTAAATATATATATATAGCAAGCAATAAATTCCCAAAATTTACCAATAAATTCCTAAAAATCCTAAAATTTATTATACGCCTTATTTAATAGAAATATTAACATGCACCCATATAATAATGTATATATACACACATACTTTAATTTTACCAACAACTTAATAGTAAATAAATCCATAACTAAAGAAATACGTAACAAAATTAATTTAAATTATAAAAAAATCAATTATAAATTATGGGGGTTTACATCCTACCCAACTTAAAAAAATTTTGTCCTCGAAATTAAAATAAGGTCGGGGGATTAAATGCAATGCATGAAAAATATAAATGCAAGCCATACCTTCGCCTTCGAACAACTACGGGTAGCGATTTCGGATGTCGTCCTCGCGCTCCCAAGTAGACTCCCCTGGCGAGTGATGCTTCCATGCCACGCGAACCAATAGAATAGATTGATTCTGCAACGCCTTCACTCGGCGATCGAGGATACCTACTGGTTGCTCTTCGTACGACAAACTTGGTCCAACTGTGATCTCGGAGTGATCAAGCACATGATTGCTGTTTGCCACGTACCTCCTCAGCTGAGATACATGGAATACGTCATTTACTCCCTCTAGTGACGGTGGCAATGCCAATCTGTAGGCAAGCTCTCCAACACGTTCCAAGACATCGAAAGGGCCGATGTACCTTGGACTCAACTTGCCACGTCCTCCGAATCGAATCGTACCTCTGGTGGGGGATATCTTCAAGAACACATGGTCACCCTCTTTGAACTCCAAGGGTCGACGATGATTATCTGTCCACTGCTTCTGACGATCCTGCGCTGCTCGCAGGTGGTCCTGAATCTTCTTCACTATCTCCACTGTGCTCAAGACCAACTCGGGATCCAATAGCTGTCGCTCTCCTATGTCGCTCCAACAAACAGGAGACCGACACTTCCTAACATACAATGCTTCAAACGGAGCCATTTGGATGCTCACTTGATAGCTATTGTTGTAGGAAAACTCAACAAGATGAAGATGGTCCTCCCACGAACCGCCAAAATCAAGCATACACGCTCTCAACATATCCTCTAGCGTCTGAATGGTACGCTCCGACTGGCTGTCTATCTGCGGATGATATGATGTGCTAAACTTCAATCGGGTGCCCAAACTCTCTTGTATGCTCCTCCAAAAGTGCGAGGTAAATCTTGAGTCGCGGTCTGATACAATACTAACAGGTACACCATGTAATCTCACAATCTGCTCCATATACACTCCGCCAATACCTCTGTCGACTGGCCCACTCTAAAAGGCAAGAAGTGTGCTGACTTCGTAAATCTATCAACAATGTTAGCACCTTGAATTTCGGGCTAATTTTTTTTTATTTTATTTAATTTCCTGTTTGATTGGTTTTGATAAATAAATTATTCTGTTAATTTTTTCTTAAGTATACTTTTCCGTGCCATTGATATTTGGAGTATCAGGGATGTTCAACTCTGGAAATCTTCTTCACGAGTTTTGGAGTGGACACGATTACCTTCATGACGGTATATGGTGTCCCATCCAAACTTGTTCCCTTGTGCTCTTTCTGCTTCGCTGAACTTCGGGTCGGTTTAGACCATTTGATTGATATTTATTTTCCCACTCTTTTCTTTGATCATTTTCAGCGCGTTACCATGACATTTAAATTGGGAGCGCCAGACCAGTCATTTCCTTGAAACCAACTCCTCATTGATGATCTACTCGAGACGCTCGTCACCCATGACCTTCGTTTCCCACTCATTCATGTCATTTTGGGCTCCATTTGATTCGCACAACTTTCCCGACGCGTGACCCGATTTTATTTCACGCCACGGCGTCACATTCATTTTCCAACTTGATTTGTGGGTCCCCTGTCGACCAAAACCTGTCCGCCACAATTATGGACATGGCCCACTTTGAGCCTACTACCCGTCCGCCACTTGTGTCCTATTTATTGGAATCCCCATGTGCTACTTATTTGCACATGATCATCAACGTCTAATTATAATTCTATTTTTGTACGATATCCAGTTTTGACCCAATCCGGCTCCACCGAGTCCAGTCCAGCTCCATGTTATTCTCCATCATGGCACCCTCATATTTTCTTGTCCAAAAATATTAAATGATCTCCTACATATTTTTCTATATTTTTGGAGATTTCTAATTATTTAATTTCCTTTGGAATAACAATTTTCTCTCAAATTAATTTTGGCCCTTGATTCCTCAAATCAATCCTACCCATTGATTATTCCCCCAACCCCATTCATAGCCAACATTGTGCCGGCCCTAATTCCTATGTGGAACACCAACTTTTTTATTTCTCTCTTCCTCTCATTAATGAATCATTCTCTCTCTCCCCTTTCTTTGTTTTTCCTTCACACCAACAAACTCATGCAAACCTCTCCACAGCAGCAACGCCATCCCGACCTCACCTTCTCCCTCGGCCAACCCGACTACCTCCACTCCTCCTCGCCTTGCTCCGGCCACCCTGGCCGTCGGCCAACCACCCCGCAGTCTCCTTCTCCCCTCCTGCTTCCACCATCAACTCCACTCGAACCACCACCTTTCCCCCCGTCGTGGCCGCGGCGCCGCCGCCCTCCGCCAGGCCAGGCGAGGCTGTCGCCGCTTCGCAGCACCGTGCGCACGCCAAACAACGCAGCGGTAGCAGCTCCACGTGCGTGGCGTTGGCGCCGCCGCCGAGCCGGCCACGCGCTGCCGTGACCGCCGTGGGCACCCCCCTAGCTCCGGCGAACTACCCCCTGGGCGTGCCCCACTCCGTCGAACCCTTCCATGGCGGCCACCGTCCTCCGGGACGCGCCGTCGAGGCGATTCGTGCGTTTTGCACGACGTCCCGTCGTGACGAGCTCGGAAACGATGCTGAAATTGTGCCCCGTCGCAGCAACTTCGCACACATTTTCCTGGAGATCCGGCCGTTGGATCATCGATTTCTTCGCTCCGTCGCAATCTTAGTACATCCACCTTCATCCCTGTCAATTTTCGTCCGTTAATTTTATCGTTTGATACATGAAAACCGGCCACCAAGTTGACCGTTTAAATTGTATTAAATTTGGACAGTTTCGCGGGGACAACTTCGTCAGCTTGTATCTCATCCACCACAGCTCCGTTTGGCGTGCTACCAGTTCCGGTGCGAAGCTGGTATAACCCTCTTGCTACCTCTTCAGTTTCGTTTCATTGTGAGCTTGTTTGATTGGTTGAATTCGACGCCAAAGTTGGCCGTCCGAATTCGTAATTTCCAACTTGTAAAATTCCATTTTTGAACACGGGACTCCAGATTTCATTTCTGACACCACCATTAGACTTGTGGCGTCGTTCTGGCATGTTTTCATATAAATTTTGTTAGATTTGGAGAACGTGGGCCCGGGCACGTTTTTCTGTGCAAAACGGGTCCCATATTCTGGGTCAACGGGGCTTTTTGATGCCGGCTCATCGGAATCCAATTCTGGAGATACCGTTGAGTTCATATCATCATTCTGGACTCGTTGACATATAATTTGCTAGGTTTTGGTGGACATTGGGTCTGGCACGCATTTCGGTGCAAGTCGGATACCAGTATCCGGGTCAACGGGTCATTTTGAGATCGGCTCATCGGAATCCAATTCCGGAGATACCGTTGAGTTCGTATCATCATTCTGGACTCGTTGACAGGTAGTTTGCTTAGTTTTGAGAACTTTGGCTCCGGCACGCATTTCTGTGCAAATAAGAATTCCAAGTTCTGATCAACGGGCCAAAATGAGATCGGGACAACGGAATCCAATTCTGGAGATACCGTTGGGTTCGTATCGACATTCTGGTTGCGTGGACATATAATTTGTTATATTTTATAGACTTGTTTTCTTGCACATTTTTTGGTGCAAAACGGCTCCGATACGGACACCGTTTTGACCCAAAATTACCTTTTTGCCCTTGTGTCCAAATTGGACCGTTGGGTAGGCTATCCTAGCTAATTTGTCCATTCTGGACACGTTGGCGATGTTCATTTCATCGTCCGACAATGTTTGTTGATAATTTCTCTAAGTTTAACCTTTTTATAATTAATTAATAATTAATTCTTATAATGTTCATATTTCGGGATTAGTACAACGAAACTGAGATCAGTCAATTCCAGTGATCTCATATCACTGAAATCGACAAGTTGGATACGTGGATCACTATAATAAGATTATCAACCTTACCGATAATCTTCTTATCTCGGTTTGCGTACCGTAAGTTTTGACGTACAAATAACGAAGTACACTTTATATTAGACTAGAATTGACCATGTTTGACCAGAGTTGACCAGTTGACCCAAAGTCAACTGTAAGTCAACACTTGACCTAGTTTGACTAGATTATTGACCGGAGTCGACCTAGAGATGTTTTGACTTAGAAGAACCTAGAATAATATAGATGGCTAGTATAGTTTTATTTATTTCAACTTGAACCCCTTGTAACCTGTGTTGCTTTAAATAGGACTCTGTGGCTTCAGTGGGACCTCCCCTTTACTTATCAGCTGTTCAGGTTATCGAGGCGAGTACATTCTTTGATCACTTCATATCCTGCTTAGAATTATTTCCTGCCGTAGATTACTTTACTTGTACTGTCACGTTGGTCACACGGATTGGTTCTATATGGATCTCTACATGCGATGTTATCCCCCTCGGGAGCATCGGGTACCTTGTGCTTGTGCGTTTCACTTACATCATGTACTCCTGTGCTTTCATTACATGTGCACTCCTGTAAATCTTGTACTCTCATGTTCACGGAGCCCCATGTATACTATCATGTGCACCCTATATGGGCCCCCATGTGATATCCTGTGCAATAACATAACCTGTTTAGATCCTTGTGTATTGATTAGGGATACGGGGGAGTGCTAGTAGTCGTGTGAACAATTCCTTTGTAGTGTAGATTCCTGTGCACCTCGACATCCTGTGCAAATCTGTCCTGTTCACATGTGCTATCTCGTACTCTGACTCACTAGCCACTGTTAGTTCTCTATGTATAGTAGATATTTACATTACAGTTCTCTTCCTGTTTACATACATCATTTCTTCAGTACCTGTATCTTACTTTACTGCATGTTATATGTTTTCTAACCTGCTATGATTTGTTGAGATGTATTGTGCTCGCTCCAGTCCTGACTGGACCTGTTGATAAATTTTACAGATAGCCTGAAGGTGCCTGCTAGCCTAGAGGAGACACATTAGAGGTTGTTTAGGTAGTTATTTTATTTTGTCTGGAGTTGTATTTACCTTGTGGATTACTGTATCTTTATTTGAGTTTTGAGATGTATTTCTGGTTTCATGTACCTTAGACACTTAGACTTCTATCTCCTATATCTCTTTTGGATTTCATGTTTTATCTATTCTTATCATGCTCTACCTTAGATGTGATTGAGTTGTATCTGCTATGTCACCCCTATTCGGGGAGTATAAACTGCTTAGCTTTATATTGTTAGATGTTGCGACCTAGGACAGCGTTCTACCGCCGATACTGCGGTGTAGGCTGGGCGTCGTTACGTTCTCGTGCCCTAACTCTAGGGTGCGGGTCGTGACACGTTTTTAGTGGTGGCCCATGCAGGTCGAGACTAAAGTGTAGTGGTATTCGAACTTGAGTACCACTACAGCCTGCACTAGGAATATGATATATTTTGAAGGTACTCAATCACAGATAGGAACCCTTTAGAGATTTCCGGGACGACCCTGGAGAATCTTATTTAACTTCGATTTGAAAACTCTATTTTTCCCTTGATTTAATTTATTTTACTTTTGTTGTTAAATTTGATTTTTACGGATTATTGTTGAATTTAAGTTTGTATTTATTTTGATGGAAGATTTTGAATTTTGAATTTTGATGATAGCTGTTGCATTCGAGTTTGTATTTTGATGGATTGTGTTCACTTTTGAATTTTGATGTTCGTTAATAAATTTTGATTTGATTTTTGAGTATTCATTGTTGATTTAATTTGATTTTTGGCAAGATGAAATTATATGGGCTAGGTCATCTATGTTATGGAATCTAGTCTTCTATAGTCACATTAGCCAGCATGGTGAGGACATATAGTCTGACTCTGGATGTATTTCTCGGGTGTGGAAATTTAAGGTTTTCGCAGCCAAGCATGCGGCACCGCAAAAATGTTAAATACCATGATTCTAGAGATATGTGCATATGTCAAGGGCTCTGTGATTATCGTAGCCTTGCTTCTAGTATGACGAGGATTTTGAGTACCATGATTTTGGATAGACGCATATGATTATCGGATTGCACCTTAAAATATTTTGAACATGTTTTCTCTACCTTTTTTTCTCAGTCATTCAAAAAAAAGAAAAAAGAATTATTGTTTGTTGTTTTGCCTAGTTTCTTGTCATTTAACTTAAGAGTATGTTTAGTTGTTTTCATAAACCTTTGTGTAGCTTCTTGCTAGGAGTTTTTCATAATACCATGAATCGATGATTTTGCTAGACTTTATCTTGAATTTGATATTTAGCTCTGGATTTCAAAATCGTTCCTTCTTTAAACAGATAAGCAAAAATAGATTTCATTGTTATTCCTTCTTGCTATTATTCTTGTATTAAATAATAATGATAATAAAACTGTCTTGATTTCGTCAATCACCTCACCTGCTTGCAATCTTGGTAGGAATCTAAATGTTAGTCTTAATGTAAAAATTAATTTTTATTGGGACATGAGAATATATGAGTATATATATATATATAGCAGACACTTTGCCTAACACGTATGCATGCTACACTTGATTTTTCCACATATCTAGATAATGTTGAAATGTCATTAATGTTAAATTTTCAAGATCCCAATGTTTTTGGCTTTCTGCTTTACCAGTTTAAATTCGTAATTTTAAATATAAAATTTTATGTTGTTATTTAGGTTTACGTCACTGCACATGTATGTTATACGTAGGGTTTCAATTCAAAAAAAAATTTTGGTTGAAAATTTGTGTTTAAATTTGTCAATTTAAGACTGTGTACATATTAACCCTTAATGCTGAATTCCAAATGTTTAGTTTAAATTACTGTTTTATTTTCTTAATGTAATAATTAGAGCTGTGCACATTGTTGTTTGTAGGGATATAAATTTAGGTTTTATATTCTTACATGCTAGTTGTGATAAACATTGAGTTGGGTTTTAATGTTCAAGTTCTCCAAAATTCTGAAAACTAGTTACATGTTAACATTTTCACATTTGATTTCCAATGTTTAGTTCAATTTCAGATTTAATATGTAATATTGAACTGTATGCGTAGATAAATGTATTGGTAATATGATTAGGGTTCATTTCTATCATGATAGGATGTATTGGGAGCATTGAGATAGTTGTGATGTTTCAAACTCCTAAATTTTGAAATTGCATTATGTTAATATTACACTTGTTAAAATGTTAGCTCATTTCATATTTGTATGTAAATGCTGAACTAAAACCTAGATTTAACCTTTCAATACTAAGCTATAACCCTGTACAAGGACACACACACACTCTAACTTAGTATACCATGTCATGTAACCAAATCTTCCTCTCTATGTTATGATTATACCTAGATAGATATATGTAGAGTTTATACGTACATGTTATAATTTGTATAGATACATAACTAAATCTCTACCTCTTTATATAGATATAATGGTTAACCATGCATGTTATGATTAAATAAGTTGCGTATTGTAGATTGTTTAACCCATATGCCATGATTAGTATAACTTGCTAGTTATTGTTTGAAACCCGAATCCCTATATACACTTTCATGTATATTCACGTACACACACGTCTACTATCTAACCATATAAATCTGTTCACATACTCTCATACACATAATGTTAGCTTTCCCTTCTAGTGCCCTCTATATTATATATTGTGATTGGATTTCAATGCAAGTAACTTTCAATTCTTTAACTTGTGATTTTGATTTTTTGGGATAGTACTTCTTCAGATAATTGGTAGTTACCTTTGTTTTATTTTGATAAGTATCAGTTTTCATATAGGATGGTAGACCGCCTTATAGTTTTGATGGTTGTTGTTTCTGTATCTTTCTAATTTAGCACCCTGGATTATTTGTGTGTTTGATACCTATGACCGTTGATTAGCATGACTAGTAAACCTAGATGAGACTTCACTGTCACCGTATGCCATGACCCTGTATGCCGTTCTTTATTTGATGGTATGTTTATTTAAGTTCTGGGACTTTGATTGTGGGGGTTTGACCTAGAGGGAGTAGGGACATTTTAATTTCGAGGACGAAATTTCTATAAGGTGGGTAGGATATTAGCACCTTGAATTTCGGGCTGATTTTTTTTCATTTTATTTAATTTCCTGTTTGATTGGTTTTGATAAATAAATTATTCTATTAATTTTTCCTTAAGTGTACTTTCCCGTGCCATTGATATTT
>JANAVB010012198.1:14741530-14973174 GCA_029216955.1 Iris pallida
TAGGGTTGATGTTGAACGGCTTATATCTTGGTGGGAATGGAACATCCTCCATTCAGCAGGGGTATGGTTGCGGTATTCTGAGATCTTGAGCATTTTCTCGGGCATGGAACATGGCTCGGAGCTCCTGGACCTCTTTTCTTATTATCGGGTTCATCTGTCACGGTAGGGGCTGTTATTTGGGAGGATTATTGGCCGGGTTGGTGCCGCTGATTCGAATCTATATGACCGCGGGGCCCGTACTTGTTTGACCTGGCATTCCTCCTTGTAGAGTGGGCAGGGCCATTTAATCTCGTCTACAGACTTGACCAAAGAAGTAATATGGCTTCGAGGTTGTCGATGCGTGGCGATCATTGGAACACCTTGATTACTGTCCATCATGAAAACCGTCCTTACATGAGGAGGAATGGAGGGAACGGTGGAGGATGTGCCCTCCGAGTCGTACCATGCACCGAGAAGTCATCAGGATATGTGGGATGTTTCTTCTCGGGCTCGGACTCGGAGGTAACGGTATCTCCAGCTTCAGAGCTTGCTTCGTCTTGAGAGTTACGGATATCCTTGGGGACATCAGCGTCTGTTGCTCCTGATGGAAGAGTTGTCTGTACGGGCTCGGCTCCTTGAAACATCGGATTGTTGCGGATGTTCGGAGGAGTGCTACCCCCAGTTCCCTCAACCTCCAGCGATGTGGATGATGAATTTCCCATCGCGGTAAATTTTTCTTTGAATGGGTGTGTTGGAATACACGGTAGAGGACAACCGTTTAGACGATAGTTTCTTAGCTGTAGTGGTTGATGTCTTGGGACTGGAGATGCTTGTCTTTTTTCCCCTCCTTTCGGCGGGGACCTTCTGAGCGGAATTACAGGAGGCTACCGGAGGTGCCTCATCTTCTGAGCTCGGATGTTGTAGTCTTTGGAAGACGGATGGCCGATATTCCGTCATCGCTACATTGTTGCAACAGCAGTTGACGATGATTTGGGTACAGCAATGTCCAAGCGGGGACTCTTTGCATGCCGACACTCCTCTTTCCTTGCGTTTATGGAGGATCGCCTCCCTCAAGTCGGAAGAACCACTCTGTCGTTTGTCGCCGGGGCTGGACTCGAGCGGTTGTATACAGCTTCCCATCCGAGGCCCGTGTGATAGTCAACGGGACGCCCCGATAGTCAGAGGTTGGGACAGCTGACTGGGCCTCATGAGCCCGCGCTGCCCTAGACTTCCTTTTTAGCACTTGCGGGTGCGTAATAGGAGGAGTCCAAGTTGAGTGCCATAGAGTCTGGCTTATCATCCAGAGAATCATCAGGGTCAGGACCGCATGAGAGACGGTCAAAGACTGATCGAGAGAAGCGTGAAACGGATGCTATACGGCTAGGGTTGGGTACCGTGCAGGCTGTCTGTATGCCGTTGTCTTATGCCGTTGGACGAATTGTTTTTGTGCGGCTAGGAGTCACGACCGTACGGGCTGGCCGCATGCGGTTGGCAATAGTGGCCGCATGAGTTTTCTGCAAGCGATTGACTCCCACAGCCGTATGAGTTTCATTCGTGTTGTTGGCAACTGTAGCCGCATAAGCTATGCGGCTGACAATATGGCCGCATGAGTTTTTTTCTTTTCTTCATGCGGCTAGGATGTAGCCTATGAGCTTTCTCCCTGCGGCTGAAGGATGTCTGCATGAGCTTTCTTCCTGCGGCTGATGACCTTATGCGGCTCGGATCTCATAGAGTTCCTCTTTGCCCCTGCAAGTCCAGCATCATAGTGTTTTTTTTCTCTGCCGGACTTGGGGACAGCGGAGTTGTCTACATCTGAAGTGGGGCCGCAGGGGAATCTTGCTCGCCCTCTTGAACAACAGAGGGTGTCTTTGCAAGAGCTTCAGCAGGAACGAAGGATCAGGGTCTCCACTCCTTACGGGCCTTCTTCGTACGGGCTCACTTCTAGACCGGGCCAGTGCTCTTGTCGGAGAGCATCTCTTCGAACGCCTGTTGGTCGAACCGGGCGACCATCTTTTGTTGAGTGGAGCCAAGCTTGGCTGCATCCGATTGCGTCACCAACTCCTCAGCCGTGGAGATTAGTCCCCCGCAGAGTCGCCATCGTGTTTGCCATGAAATATAAAAGAACAGAACAATTATCGGAGGACCGAACTTTTACTTCACATTACAAACTCGCTTGTACAAAGAAAGCCTAGGGACGAAAATAGGTACAGCAGTCTAAGTACAATTGTTTATTTTAGATTCTGGGAGGTGACGATAGAGCTCAGGAAAGCGACGGCAGCCCTGCCTTACTCCTTGGACGATCGGTATGCAGCCTTGGCTCCTTGTGAAAAGATGGTTGGCGTTGACGAAGAAATGCTCTTCTTGCTCCTTTGTTGCTCTTCTGGCTTCTCTCTCTCTGTGTATATTTTTTCTGACTACTGGGAGTCTCTCTGTATATACGTATTTCTCTCTCAAAAATGTATATCTCTTACAAGGGAATGGCACCTTGCTATTTATAGTGGGATGTGATCATTAGGGTTGCCAATGATTAGCTTTTGGAGATGGCAGCGGCTTGGGGATTGGTCCATCTTGGCCATTCGTTTTGATTATGATAAATCTGGGCCATTAGGTGTAGATTACACCAAATCCCATGAGCAATTAATGCTGATTGGAATAAATCTTCCTTGTACTAATCTTCTGATATCTGCGAATAATCAGATCTATTCTTCTGCCACGTGTCCCAGATTTATTGGGATTTGACCCAATCTTTAATGGCAGCAAATCTGAGGAATTAATTGGTTGGACACGTGTCATAGGAACTGCTGGGGGATCTGGGCCGCATGATGAGTGAGCCGCATATGAATTTGAGCCGCATATGGTTAAGCCCACGTGTCAGGGCTGCATGGGCAGTGGCCCTCACCTGAGCCCTCGAACTACAGGGGGGTAATTCTTATGGTCCGCATAGGTACATATCCGCCTGGCCGCATGGACATGATCCTCTTGAACCGCATAAGAAGTCCTCGCTCGAGCCGCATGAGACTTTCATGTCCTGAGCCGCATAGGATGGATTCACTCTGAGCCGCATGGGAAGTCCTTTGCTCGAGCCGCATGAGGCTTTATGGCCTGAGCCGTATAGAATTTATTCTGAGCCGCATGAGAAGCGAGCCGCATACGAACGCCCACGTGGCATTTTATGGCTCTCGGGGGATTTGTGTCAGAGATTTCTTTCCTCTTCCCTAGAGATTCATCATTTATGACAGAGTCATAATTACCTGCCTTTGTGTCAGGGCTGTCAACTTTTCAGAGGGGTCAGCCGTCATAGCAATTAATGCAGCGTGGGTGGAGGGGAGCACTATCAGGCCACGTGTCTTCTGAGCCGCATGGAATGCCTTAGGCCGCATAGCTCCTTATGCCGCATGATTCCTTGAGCCGCGTGAGTCTTCTGAGCCGCATGGATCTTTCCTGGCCGCATGAATCATTTCTTTAGTATTTTCCATGCTTCTACAGGTCCGACACGCATTTCGGTGCAAGTCGGATACCAATATCCGGGTCAACGGGTCATTTTGAGATCGGCTCATCGAAATCCAATTCTGCAGATACCGTTGAGTTCGTATCATCATTATGGACTCGTTGATAGTAGTTTGCTGAGTTTTGAGAACTTTAGCTCCGGCACGTATTTTCGTGCAAACCGGAATTCCAAGTTCTGGTCAACGGACCAAAATGAGATCGGGTCAACGGAATCCAATTCTGGAGATACCGTTGGTTTGTAACGTCATTCTGGTTTTGTGGACATATAATTTATTATATTTTATAGACTTGTTTTCTTGCACATTTTTCGGTGCAAAACGGCTCCGACACGAATACCGTTTTGACCCAAAATTACATTTTTGCCCTTGTGTCCAAATTGGACCGATGGTAGGCTATCCTAGCTAAATTGACCATTCTGGACAAGTTGGCGATGTTTTATTTCATCGTCCAACAATGTTTGTTGATAGTTTCTCTGAGTTTAACTTATTTTATAATCTTTTAATAATTAATTCTTATAATTTTCGTATTTCGGGATTAGTACAACAAACTGAGATCAGTCAATTCCAGTGATCTTACATCGCTGAAATTGACAAGATGGACATGTGGATCACTATAATAAGATTATCAACTTTACCGTTAAAATTCTTATCTCGATTTGCGTGTCGTAAGTTTCGACGTACGAATAACAAAGTACACTTTATATCTTTAATAATTAGACGAGAATTTACCCTGTTGACCAGAGTTGACCATTGACCCAAAGTCAACTATAAGTCAACACTTGACCTAGTATGACTAGATTATTGACCGGAGTTGACCTAGAGTGTTTGACTTAGAAGAACCTAGAATAATAATAGATTGCTTGTAGAGATTCTTTTATTACAACTTGAACACCTTGTAACCTGTGTTGCTTTAAATATGACTCTGTGGCTTCAGTTGGACCCCTTTACCTATCAGCTATTCAGGTTATCAGGCGAGTACATTCTCTGATCATTTCATATCATGTTTAGGATTATATTTCCTGCTTTAGACTATCTTACTTGATGCTGACACGTTGGAACACGGATTGGTACTATATGGATCCCTTCATGAGATGTTATCCTTCTCGGGAGCATCAGATACTTTTGTTTCATGTGTGTTTCACTTGCATCACGTATCTTATGCTTCTATTATCATGAATCTTCGGGAATCAGCTAGTGACTCATGTACCCTCATGATCACCGAGCCTTCACGAATCAATTCATGAATCACCCTATACGGGTAGTAGTTTAGTCACGAATCTTAACGTAACTTGACTGGATCCTTGTGTATTGATTGGGGTACGAGGGAGTATAAATGGTCATATGAATAAATATCCAAAGTAGTGTAGTCATGAATCACTCTTAGTGTAGTCATGAATCAGTCCTAAGCCATTCACATGTTTGTCTGTACTCTAAATCACTAGCACTATCTCTCTTTATATATATCGTAGATATTTACTTACAGTCTCTCTTTTACATTATGCTATTCTTCAGATCCTGTATTTTATTCTCTAGCATGATTACATTTCCTTTTCTGCTATGACTTGTTGAGATGTATTGTGCTCGCTCCAGTCCTGACTGGACCTGTTGATAAATTTTACAGATAGCCTGGAGGTTGCCTGCTAGCCTAGAGGAGATAGTAGAGGTTGTATAGATAGCTAGGGTTTGCTCATAGTTTATTTTAGTTGTCTTGAGATGTATTTATGGATTACTGTATTTGAGTTTTGAGATGTATTCTGAGTTTGTATCTTAGACACTTAGACTTCTATCTGTTGTATCTCTTTTAGATTTTCATGTTTTGTCTATCTTCCATTATGCTCTACCTTAGATGTGATTGAGTTTACATTCTGCTATGTCACCCCCATTTGGGGAGTATAACTGCTTAGCCTTATACTGTTAGATACATGAGACCTAGGACAGCGTTCTACTACCGCCGACACTGCGACGTAGGCTGGGCGTTGTTACGTTCTCGTGCCCTTACTCTAGGGTGCGGGTCGTGACACGTTTTTAGTGGTGGCCCATGCAGGTCGAGTTTGTGTAGTGGTATTCGAACTAGAGTACCACTACAGCCTGCAATATGATTAGAATATAATTTGATGATACTCAATCACAATTAGGATCCCTTGAGAGATTCCTGGGACGACCCTTGAGAATCTTATTTTAACTTCGATTTGAAGACTCTTTTTCCTTGATTTGATTTATCTTTACTTTCTGTTCTTGAATTTGATTTTGATGGATTATTGTTGAATTTGAGTTTGTATTTATTGCTTTTCATGAAAGATTGTTGAATTTTGAATCTTGATGATAGCTGTTGCATCCGAGTTTGTATTTTGATGGATTTTTGTTCATTTTTGAATTTAACGTTCGTTGATAAATTTGATTTGATTTTTGGGAATTCATTGTGGATTTAATTTAATTTTTGTCAAGATGAAATTATATGGGCTAGGTCATCTAAATTATGGAAACCTAGTCTTCTACGGTCACATTAGTCAGCATGGTGAGGACATATAGTCTGACTTGGATATATTTCTCAGGTGTGGGAATTTAAGGTTTTCGCAGCAAAGCTAGCGGCATCGCAAAAATGTTAAATACCATGATTCTAGAGGTATATGCCTAAGTCGAGGACTCTGTGATTATCGTAGCCTTGCTTACTAGTATGACGAGGATTTAGTGTACCATAATTTTGGACAGACGCATATGATTATCAGATTGTACCTTAAATATTTTCGAACATGTTTTCTCTACTTTTGTTTCAGTCCTTCAAAAAAATATTATTAATTGTTTTTTTTTGTTTGCTTCTCATTATTTAACTTAGGAGTAGCTTTAGCTATCTTTCTAAACCTTGTGTAACTTCTACTATGAGTTTTTCATAATACAATGAATTGATGGTTTTGCTAAGACCTTATCTTGGACTTGATATTATAGTTCTGGTTTCAAAATGGTTCCTTCTTTTAAACAGATAAGCAAAATAGATTTTATCGTTATTCCCTTCTTGCTATTATTCTTGTATTAAATGATAATAAAACTGTCTTGATTACATCAATCACTAGTTTGCAATCTTGGTAGGAATCTAAATGCTGATCTTGATATGGAATCTGATTTTTATAATGGGACATGAAATATATATAGTGGACACTTTGCCTGACACGTATGCATGCTACACTTGATTTCCCACCTAGCTGAATACATATTGATATGTCGTTGATGTTAAATTCTCAAACCCCAATATTTCTGGTTCTCTACTTTTTTCAGTTTAAATTCGTAATTTAAATATAAATTTCTTGTTATTAGTTTTGTCTACATAACTGCACATGTATGATAACTACAGGGTTTCAATTTTTAGAGAAATTGGTGAAGTTATGTTAAATTTGTCAATCTGAGACTGTGTGCATATTAACCCTTAATACGGATTCCAAATGTTAGTTCAATTTATTGTTTTATTTTTTTGTAATATTTTGAGCTGTGTACATTATTGTAGGTAGGGGTATAATATTAGGCTTCGTATTCTTACATGTAGGGTGTGATAAACATTGAGTTGGTTTTGATGTTCAATTTCTTCAAGATCCTGAAAAAACTGAATACATGTTAATATTTTTACATTGATTTCCATGTTTAGTTCAATTTCAGATTTAACATGTAATATTAAACTGTATGCGTAGATAAATTTATGGATAGTATGTTAGGGTTTCATTTCTACCATGTTAGGATGTATTGGGAGCATTGAGATTAGTTGTGATGTTTCAAACTCCTAAAATTTGAAATTGCATTATGTTAATATTTCACTGGTTTAAATGTTAGTTCATTTCAGATTTTGTATGTAAATGCTGGACAAAAACTGGGTTTAACCTTTCAATACTAAGCTATAACACTGTACAAGGACACACACACACACACCACCCTAACTTAGTATACGCTGTCATGTAGCCTAACATTTCCTCTCTATGTTATGTTCATATATCTATATAGATATATATAGAGTTTATACGTACATGTTATAATGTATATAGATAAATAACTAAATCTCTACCTCTTTATATATTATATATATATATATATTATATATATATATATATATATTATATATATATAATATATATAAGGTTAGCCATGCATGTTATAAGTAAATAAGTTGCGTATTGTAGATTATTTAACCAATATGCCATGATTAGTGTAACTTGATAGCCGTTGTTTTGAAACCCAAATCCTCATATACAATTTCATGTATATTCACGTACACACACGCCTACTATCTAACCATATGAACATGTCCCCATACACATAATGCTAGTTTTCCCCCTCTAACGCTCTATATATATATTGTGATTGGATTTCAATGCAAGTGATTTTCAATTCCTTAATTTTTGAATTTGATTTTTGTGTACCCTTTTTAGATAATTGGTAATTGCCTTTATTTTATTTTGGTGAGTGCCAGTTTTCATATAGGATGGTAGACCGCCTTACAGTTTTGATGATTTGTTATTTCTGTAACTTTTCTATTTTAGCACCCTGGATTGCTTGTGTGTTTTGATACCCTATGACCGTTTGGTTAGCATGACTAGTATACCTAGATGAGACTTACTACCACCGTATGCCATGACCCTATATGCCGTTCTTTTTTTATGGTATGATTTGTTTAAGTTCTGGGACTTGATTGTGGGGGTTTGACCTAGAAGGAGTATGAACATTTTAATTTCGAGGACAAAATTTTTATAAGGTGGGTAGGATGTGAGCACCCTGAATTCCGGGTTGATTTTTTTATTTTTATTTTATTTTTTCTGATTGTTTAGTTTCAATAAATAATTTATTCTGTTATTTTTCCTTAAGTGTACTTTTTCGTGCCATTGATATTTGGAGTGTCAGGGATGTTCAACTCTGGAAATCTTCTTCACGAGTTTTAGAGTGGACATGATTACCTTCATGATGGTATATAGTGTCCCACTCAAACTTGTTCCCTTGTGCTTTTTTGCTTCGCAGAACTTTGGGTCGATTTAGACCATTTGATTATTAATTAATTTTCCCACTCTTTTCTTGATCATTATTAGCACGTTACCTTGACTTTAAATTTGGGAGCGCAAGACCAGTCAGTTTTTTGAAACCAACTCCTCATTGATGATCTACTCGAGACGCTCGTCACCCATGACCTTCGTGTCCCACTCAGACACGCCATTTTGTGCTCCATTTGCTTTGCACAACTTTTTCGACACGTGACCCAATTTTATTTCACCCCGGTGTCATATTTATCTTCCAACTTGATTTGTGGGTCCCCTGTCGACCAAAACCTGTCCGCCCCAACTATGTACATGGCCCATATTGAGCCTACTACCCGTCCGACACTTGTGTCCCATTTACTGGAAACCCCATGTGCTACTTATTTACCTATGATCATCGACACCTAATTTTAATTCGATTTTTGCACAATGTCCGATTTTGACCCAACCCGGCTCCACCGAGTCCAGTCTAGCTCCATGTTGTCCTCCATCATGACACCCTCATAATTCTTGCCCAAAAATATCAAGTACTTATTTTACCTATTTTTAATATTTAATGGAAAATTTCTATTGATTTTAATCCATTGGAATGATCCCATTTTTTTAGCTATTAATTCCTAGCCATTGATTTCCCTCTTTAAATCCTAACCCTCTATTCCCAAACTTCTCCTCACAGCCAACAACCCCCTATGGGTTGGCCGGCCCTAAATTCTAGGAGAGAACACATTTCTCTCTCTCTCTCATTAATTAATTCTTCTCTCTCCCCACTCTAATCTAATTCCTATACACTACTACAAAAAAACAACCCACAACATCAACAAAAAAACTCCCACCCTATGGCCAGCTCGACACTCTTCCATCCATGGCCGAGCTTGGCTTCGGCCACCGCCCCCGGCCGGCCTCCAGGCCGTCGGCCACCCGAGAACCAACACTCCTCTCCTTCTCTCCTCTTCTATTTCATTCCACCCTCACCACATCCGCCACCACTCCCTCCGTCGAGCCCCACCGCGCTCGCCGTGCGAGCCGCCGCCCCTCGCCGCACTTTCGCGCGCAGCCCCGCGCGCAACCCCACGCGGGCGGTGGACAGCGCTGCGGCAGCAAGCACAGCCGCGCACCCTAGCGCGCGCGCACGGGCGTGCAGCGTCGCCGTGGCCCCACGCTCCATCGTGGCCCCCTTCGTGGACAGCCTCCCCTCCAGCGAGCTCAGGAGGGCAGTCCCCTGACGGCCACCGTCCTCCGGGACACGTCGTCGAGGCGATTCGTGCATTTTGCACGACGTCCCGTCGTGACGCGCGCGGAATCATGTTCATTTTGGCGTTCCGTCGCAGCAACTTCGTGCACGTTTTCTCGGAAATCTGACCGTTGGATCGGTGATTTCTTCACTCCATCGCAATCTCGGTATATTCACCTTCACTCCTGTCAATTTTCGTCCGTTAATTTTATCGTTTGATACATTAAAACCAGCCACCAAGTTGACCGTTTAAATTATATTAAATTTTGACAGTTTCGCGGGGCCAATTTCGTCATCTTGTATCTCCTCCACCGCAGCTCCTTTTGGTGTGCTACCAGTTCCTCTGCAAAGCTGGTATAACCCTCTTACTACCCCTCCAGTTTCGTTTCATTGTGAGCTTGTTTGATTGGTTGAATTTGACACCAAAGTTGGTTGTCCGAATTCGTAATTTCCAACTTATAAAATTCTATTTTTGAACACGGGACTCCAGATTTCATTTCTGACACCACCATTAGACTCGTGGCGTCGTTCTGGCATGTTTTCATACAAAATTTGTTAGATTTGGAGAACGTGGGTCATGGCACATTTTTCGGTGCAAAGTGTGTCCACATTCTGGGTCAACGGGACTTTTTGACGCCGGCTCATCGGAATCCAATTCCGAATATACCGTTGAGTTCGTATCATCATTCTGGACTGCTGACATATAATTTTCTAGGTTTTGGTGGACATTGGGTCCGACACGCATTTCGGTGCAAGTCGGATACCAATATCCGGGTCAACGGGTCATTTTGAGATCGGCTCATCGAAATCAAATTCTACAGATACCGTTGAGTTCGTATCATCATTCTGGACTCGTTGACAGGTAGTTTGCTGAGTTTTGAGAACTTTGGCTCCGGCACGCATTTTCGTGCAAACCAGAATTCCAAGTTCTGGTCAACGGACCAAAATGAGATCGGGTCAACGGAATCCAATTCTGTAGATACCGTAGGGTTCGTATCGTCATTCTGATTTTGTGGACATATAATTTATTATATTTTATAGACTTATTTTCTTGCACGTTTTTCGGTACAAAATGGCTCCGACATGGACACCGTTTTGACCCGAAATTACCTTTTTGCCCTTGTGTCCAAATTGGATTGATGGGTAGGCTATCCTAGCTAATTTGACCATTCTAGATACTTTGGCGATGTTTATTTCATCGTCCGACAATGTTTGTTGATAGTTTCTCTGAGTTTAACTTATTTTATAATCTTTAATAATTAATTCTTATAATGTTCGTATTTCGGGATTAGTACAACGAAACTGAGATCAGTCAATTCCAGTGATCTCACATCGCTGAAATTGACAAGATGGACACGTGGATCATAATAAGATTATCAACTTTATCGTTGAAATTCTTATCTCGATTTACGTGTCGTACGTTTCGACGTACGAATAACGAAGTACATTTTATATCCTTAATAATTAGACGAGAATTTACCCTGTTGACCAGAGTTGACCAGTTGACCCAAAGTCAACTATAAGTCAACACTTGACCTAGTATGACTAGATTATTGACCGGAGTTGACCTAGAGTTTTTTGACTTAGAAGAACCTAGAATAATAATAGATTGCTTGTAGAGATTCTTTTATTACAACTTGAACACCTTGTAACCTGTGTTGCTTTAAATAGGACTCTGTGGCTTCAGTTGGACCCCTTTACCTATCAGCTGTTCAGGTTATCAGGCGAGTACATTCTCTGATCATTTCATATCATGTTTAGGATTATATTTCTGCTTTAGACTATCTTACTTGATGCTATACGTTGGAACACGGATTGGTACTATATGGATCCCTTCATGAGATGTTATCCTTCTCGGGGCATCAGATACTTTTGTCTCATGTGTGTTTCACTTGCATCACGTATCTTATGCTTCTATTATCATGAATCTTCGGGAATCAGTTAGTGACTCATGTACCCTCATGATCACCGAGCCTTCACGAATCAATTCATGAATCACCCTATACGGGTAGTAGTTTAGTCACGAATCTTAACGTAACTTGACTCGATCCTTGTGTATTGATTGGGGTACGGAGGAGTATGAATGGTCATATAAATAAATATCCAAAGTAGTGTAGTCATGAATTACTCTTAGTGTAGTCATGAATCAGTCCTAAGCCATTCACATGTTCGTCTGTACTCTAAATCACTAGCACTGTCTCTCTTTATATATCGTAGATATTTACTTACAGTCTCTCTTTTATATTATGCTATTCTTCAGATCCTGTATTTTATTCTCTAGCATGATTATATTTCCTTTCCTGTTATGACTTGTTGAGATGTATTGTGCTCGCTCCAGTCCTGACTGGACCTGTTGATAAATTTTACAGATAGCCTGGAGGTTGCCTGCTAGCCTAGAGGAGACAGTAGAGGTTGTATAGATAGCTAGGGTTTGCTCATAGTTTATTTTCAGTTGTCTTGAGATGTATTTATGGATTACTGTATTTGAGTTTTGTGATGTATTCTGAGTTTATATCTTAGACACTTAGACTTCTATCTGTTGTATCTCTTTGGATTTTCATGTTTTGTCTATCTTCCATTATGCTCTACCTTAGATGTGATTGAGTTTACATTCTGCTATGTCACCCCTATTTGGGTTGTATAAACTGCTTAGCCTTATACTGTTAGAAGCATGAGACCTAGGACAACGTTCTACCGCCGACACTGCGGTGTAGGCTGGGGTTGTTACGTTCTCGTGCCCTTACTCTAGCGTGCGGGTCGTGACATGTTTTTAGTGGTGGCCCATGCAGGTCGAGTTTGTGTAGTGGTATTCGAACTAGAGTACCACTACAGCCTGCAATAGGATTAGAATATAATTTGACGATACTCAATCACAATTAGGATCCCTTGAGAGATTCCTGGGACGACCCTTGAGAATCTTATTTTAACTTCGATTTCAAAACTCTTTTCCTTGATTTGATTTTTCTTTACTTTCTGTTGGTGAGTATATACTCTTGGAACATGCATGAGGGGATATATTTTGGTCGGGTTCAAGTTCCAATATAGTATTAAGTTGAACTTGGATATTATTGTATTGGTAAAAACCTTGAGGATGTGTCCATGAAATGTTGGAACATAAAAGATGTTGTAATAAAGTTGGATGTGAAGCGAAAATTGTTTAGAAAATTATAGCTATTATGGTATAGTTTCTTCTTCCCATTGCTAATAGAAGGAATGAGTGAGATGATTTGGAGAGTATCATAAGACTAACTGTATACATTTATGGAGAATGTATAGATGGCTGACAAATTGAGGAGAAGAGTACTTGAGATTGTAAAGGAAGTATAGAATCTAGAGTCCATATTTTAGACAATAGTAGTGGCAGGGTTACATAAATTACTAATATAATCTTTAAATTTTTAGTAGCCAGTTTAATATAAGATCTTATAAGTAAGATTCTTAATTTAAACAATTAATTAGTCTTAATATTATTCTCTAGGTCCTTTTTACACTTTGGACTCTACGGACTTGGACATTGGACCAGCTCTTCCTCTTCAGCGACCGGAGCCAGGCAAGTGTACCTTGCCAATCTTGTACTTTATTTTATAATGTTTTGTTTTTTTAAAAATATCTGCTTGAATATGTTATTACAACACCTAGGACCGTGTTCGGTACTTCGCGTCCGAATTATATTCGGGTGCCGATGGACGTTAGCGCCATCAGGTATCGATAATAGATATTCACATTTGCGTTACCGCGACAACTCATTGTGGGGTACAATTCTGACCATAGGACATATTTATGTGACACTACATTATTGACGAATTCCCATACTTGATTACATCTTGATATACGAAAATCCATTTTTGGTTTCTAGGATGATGACATTTATATACATGCACTGTTATTTTTCTATTATGACTCGTTGTCCTAGCTAGAGGTTCTGGCCGAGCGCCTTGTGGATATGATTCGTGAAGTCACATGGGTGGGAAGAAACATACTACATGCGCTTGGGCTACTTTTCCACATTGTTACCGTTGCCTCTTGCCCAGAGCCTCGGATATTCATAGTTGCCACACTTCCTTATCGGAATTGCAATTTTTTCATAGTTATCAAAGTTCCGTACCAGATCTTCGGATTACACCGTGATAGCCCATATGTTCTAGTGATGTTTCTTAAATTACATTTTATACTAGTTGGTTATGTTAGATTTACCCACTTTACCAGTCTTACTATACTTGTTTATTCATTCATTACTATCGTACACTTGGCCTGTATTATGTACGTTGTTGCATCCCTCTGAGGACCTGGTTTTCCTTCCAAGTTGACTGAGTAGGTTTTTGTTGAGAGCCTTGCTAGATTGTTGATGGTATTCATTTCATTACAGGTATTCAATCTTTTAGAGTTATATATTTTATTTACTGTTATTTATATCTGCTTAGTAGCCTAGTATTTATAGAGTCATATTATCTTTTTGAGTCTATTCGGACAAGTATGATTATTAGGCTGCAGACTACTATTCATATTTTTCTTTCTTATGTTTGTTACTTGGATTGAGATATAGGGTTGATGTAATGATAGTTACACCGCTTTGAACGGATTATATGTATTCTAGTTCAGACTAGAGTCTGGTTAAATACGTAGCTGGCCAATGCCACATGGCTCGGTTCTCCATATTTTGGGACTGGGGTGTGATATAGTTTTTTTGGTGGCCCATGCAGGTCGAGTTAGCCGTTTCGGTTACGTTACAGTACCGAACAGGCCTGTGATCGGACAATATATTAGAATCTTAATCCACTGCTATTGGAAATTCACTTGACTTTTGTCATGACCGCACCCGCTATAAGGGCACGAGTGCGTAACAGCGCCCAACCTATGTCGCAGAATCGACGGTAGAATACTGTTCTAGGTCGCTAACAAACAACTCACACAATGATATATATTGTACCTGTCATTGATCTCAACTCCGAATGGATGACAATTATAAAGATATGATAATACTCAATCACAGTCTAAAGCACGATAAGATATCAAAGAAGTCTAAATAACTATAAAGACTTAACAAACAACAACTAAAATAATATATGAAACAATCTCAATACAAAGTCAAAATCTCCAATTATTACAATTCAAGTTCAAAACAGAAAATCTAAAACAAGTCCACTAAACTAGTCTCTCGGTCACTCCTGAGAATCGGAAAGGCAGCTATCCCCTCCTCGGATCCATAGAAGGTAGGACATGTGTCCTCTGGGCAATCATCTAAAAATATATCCAGTCAGGATAGAACGGGCACATCTCCTCTAGCAATTCCAAATAAATGACAAAGACTATAAAACAGTTATAGACAGTTATACTTGATGAATCATGAAAAGTTTGAGACGGGTAATAAAATAGAGCAACAACTTAGAACAAGGTAAGTAAATACAGAGAAACATGAGAGCATGACAATGAAGACTGTAAATAGAAATAACTAACTAGAATAATGTGAGACGAGTCCAATCTGTAAAACATGAGACAATGTGAATCTAGTACAAGACACTAATCCAATGTGTTTTGAAATACTGTTTTCGACATGTAAATGGGTAGCGAGTAACTACGGCACACAGTACACTTGGAAAGCATGTGATGGCTATCTTTCATGATTAGACGAGTAATACGACACATCGCATGCTTGGCCAAGCGATGAAGGCTATCTTTCTTGTAGGGTGGTTTTTGTTGAATATGGCACATCGCACGCTGGGCCCAGCGGCGACAACTATCTTGTTTATAGTGATGGTTCTTGCATGATTGGAATAATTAGTACTTGTAGGTGTTTGAGTCGGTGGTTCTTGTGAATGATTCAAGTAGTTGAGGCTAGACGAGTCAAATACATGTGTTGCGAGTGAATGAATCCAGAATACTAATACGTGTTATGACAATGAATCAAATAGAACTATACTAGAAGCTGAATCACAGTAATCATCAAATAAATGAAAGAACTATCAGAGAATGTACTCACCTGTCATCCAGAGCAAATGAATGAGGACCGATGTCCAAGGTGGTGTCACATAAACCTATATTTGAGATATACATGATCATTTATTGTTCTAGAGTAAACAGTGTATGTAAAATGCATTACTACATGTTGCTAGGCTATCTCTAGGTCAAAAGTCCACTATTAGCCAACTTTAGTCAAACTAAGTCAACTATAGCTAATTGGTCAACATGGTCTACTGGTCTAATCTAGGGTTTGTGCTATGATAGCTATCTAGATGTTTAGCAACTGGGTATCAAAGCAATTCAACCTAAATCATACTCAACTCTAGTCCAATATATGAATTAAGCTACCTTACCCCATATACATATAATTATATGAATATAACCCATGTATACCTATAAGCTATATATATATATATATATATATATATATATATATATATATATATATATATATATATATATATATATATATAATCACTTATCAATTGTTACCCCACCCTCAACCTCAGATACCATATCATACACATAATATATATCACAAAGGGGATCTAACATAACATGTCTACTAGTAACATGCATATATAAAATATAGATATATGAATTAGAGTTATGCTAATTAACTGACCAAGAGAACACATGGGGTCTGCTAATTGGTCTAATCAAGACACCCCAAGTGGGCTGGACCAAAAGTGGAGGTAATCCCTTAGTTCAGGTTTTAGTACCAAGACATGGCTATGCATGCCAATGCTTAGTACAAACCATATAGGATTAATATATAGGGATCCTGTAGGTATAAAGGGGACAGGGCCTATATAGGAAGGTAGGACATCTATGGTTCTGATACGTGGCAGATACCAAGTCTCCCTTAGAAGCTTTAACTATCATAACTCAACCCTTAACTCACTTGCCACATGGAATATGGTGGTCTGCTATACTAAGATTGGGACAGAACATTCTACATAAAACGAATCAGATGGTTAAGGGGGTTATGCAGGACAAGTTATACAAGGTCTGAACCAATAAATAATATAGGCATTTGCTAAAATCTGAACAAAAGAGGGTGCAAATGACTGGGCTAACATGTCAGGGTTACAGTGAAATGAATAAGGAATGATACTTAAGAGTATTAGCTAATACTTAATCAGATCAGGTTATCTGTGGAAGGGACAGATGTTTGACAATGCAATGCACAACATGAAGGTGGATAGGACCAATGAGATAGGTTGATGTTTATGCCCAGGTATCAACTGAACCACTTATGAAATCTGAGCAATAGATAAAACATATCAAGTGTAAAGGTGTGCAAGTAGAGGAAGACTGCAACAACAACTCGAGATCGCACACTCGTTCCCTTTATCCCTATATTATAATTATATATAAACATATACCTTCCTAATTAATGCAGTGAAGGGAAAATTGTATGACAACTGTTCTAAGCGATTGTTGCATGAGGATAATTAGCTAATGACAGTAAGCTAATCCAGGCCTATAGCACATTACAAGTGGTATCCTAAGATGTCCCAACACTGTTGTTGTGGCCATTACCCTCCTCATATTACCTGCAGATAACCACCTGTGCCCAAGTATCACTCTTCCTTAACTCACTAACTAAACACTAGAATCCGAGACTAATACTAAGACCAAGGGTCTGATATAATGCTACAAGATTTGAAACCTCAGAGTAAAATCTGAATCCAAAAAGGGAGTGGACTGAACCATACTTAGAAAGATTGATCAAGCCCTGGTTGACACAGACCAAACTAATAGGGATTGACCCATATGTGAAATGTATCAACTGTAACACCCAGTTTTCTAAAATGAGAGTAATTTTGAAATTTTGTAAAATTTAATCATTTATTAATGATATTTAAATCATGATATGATCTTTGGTGACTTTTAATCATTTTAAAACTATTTAAAACCATGACTTGTCACTTTTGGCCTAAGGGTGTTTTGGTCATTTTGATTTCTTTGAATTTTTCTATTATTTATTGTATTGGTGATTGTTATTTTTTGACTTTTGCTAGTTATGACTTAAGAGACTAACTTAGAGTTGACTTTGACTTCGGTAACCAAGTTAGCATGGTATGGGACCCTAATTTAACTTAAGTTGGTCTTGATTGACTTGATAGTGGCTAAGTCTCATGGAGAGATTGGGTGTTTAGTGCATTTTGACTAAGGGCTAAGTAGTTGAGCTAGTGAGCTAGCAATCTTGGCCTAATGTCATGACCCGCACCCAGTGAAAGGGCACGAGAAGTGAATACGTCCAGCCACGCCGCAGTGTCAGCGGTAGAACGCTGTCCTGAGTCACAATATCTAACACAGTCTAGAATAGCTCCGAATGGAGAGTAAATAAGTACTCAATCATGACACTAAGATGGAACAGAATAGAAAATCACAAGAGAGCCACAACATAAATAAGAAGTCTAGGTGTAAACCACTAGAATAAATCTCAAGTACAACTCATAAAGTCTCAAATAGAAAGACAATGAATGCTAAGTCACAGCTAGACTATGGGCAAGTCCTCAGCGACTGTTGGATCCTCCTGAGGGTCCACGTCGCCAGTGCCATCTAAGCCAATGCCATAATAAGTAGGGCAGAAGTCCTCATCATCACCTGTAAAATTTTCAACATGCCTAGTCAGGACGAAACGAGCACATATCTCTCACAACAGTTCATATCAGGATTGGGCATATAAAGCAAGATATAGAAAACTATACATGAATCGCTGTAAAGAGAATCAACAAGAGAGGAGACTATAAAATGAGATATAATATAATAAATAGAGAAATACAACTTCTATGTGATTTAGAGCATGAATTGGTTATTTAAACGGTTTAGGTTGCACATGGATACAGCTATGGAGTGCACATGGATACCTACTGGGGATAATGATCACATAACAAACTACACCCTCCCTGTCCCTAATCAATACACAAGGATCAATACATGTTATGTTATTGCACATGGATAATAATTACTTTATACATGGGCTCATATGGTCATGAGTGTACATGAATAACACATGAGTGCACATGGATAAATATGAATACATGGAGTACATGATGGCCATGATAAAGTACATGAACATGATATACTCGATGTATCCGAGGGGATAACATCGCATAAAAAGATCCAGAGGGTACTAATCCGTGTGAACATCGTGTCAGCATCAAGTATACTAGTCTATAACAAGAGAACATATCCAAAGAAGTATGAAAAGATCAAAGAATGTACTCGCCTGGCAAACTAAACTGCTGATGATGAAGTATAGCTAAATTGGGGCAATATAAACCTATTTAAAGTATACACATGTCACAACCAAGTCTAAAATATCCAAAAAAAATAGCTACAATGAAAGACTACATGCTTCTAGGTCCATTTTGGTCAAAGTCAACCCTCGGTCAACTCTGGTCAAACCTGGTCAACGTTGGTCAAACCGTGTCAAACCTGGGTCAACTAGTCTGTCTACTAATTTCTAGGTCATACACAAAATTCTAGGTCATTTGGAGTTCGTTTGAGTTGAATTGGATCAAGTTTGACCCAAAGTTGACTTTTGTCAATTTGGTCAACTTGTCTGCCAATTCGACCTAACTAGTCTCGAAATAATAAACCAAATCTGTCCTAGGGCTCCTATAGTTATATACACAACTACAATCTATTCTAATAGAGTTATCAAGCATAAAATATCTATATACATATAGGTATATACACACATGTGTATATACAATACAAATCAAACCTTAATTCTAACAAACGATGGTGTGTGTGTGTGTATCCTGGAGCTTACTGAAATGAGGCAAATTCTGAGATTAAAACAGCGAACACAACCATGGTATATCACAATTTAATATAATATTTTATACATATATACAAAATAAGAAAACTACATATATATATATCGATATATACAAATGCTAAAAAGGATGAATAACCAATGGTTTTTGAAATAGTTTTAGTGAATCCAAATATGGAATTAAAACCATCTCGGCCCATTCTCAACATGTATACATTAGCAAATGGGTTTCAATGGAGTTATATATATATATATATATATATATATATATATATATATATATATATATATATATATATATATATGTAATATATATGTATATATATATATATATATATATATATATATATATATATAGAAAAGTGCAAATACTCATAATTGGTAAGAAAATATGAAACAAAACCAAAAGTTGGTTCATACAAATCCGAAACCTCATATAAGTCCTGAAAACTTAGATTTTATAAACTAAATAGCTGGAAATCAAAATATCGCATTTACTC
The DNA here is from genome assembly GCA_029216955.1 of Iris pallida. Lineage (NCBI taxonomy): Eukaryota > Viridiplantae > Streptophyta > Magnoliopsida > Asparagales > Iridaceae > Iris > Iris pallida. The sequence continues at coordinate 14,761,507 of JANAVB010012198.1, forward strand.
AAAAATCAAAATTAAAGAAAACTCATCCATTTCACACAACGACCCAAAATGCAATATACACCAAACGAACCCGCGAAACTCGGCATACACATTGGTCTCGACCCACGTGATGCGCTCGTATACTCTCGGGTTCGAAATCATGTCCGTGTCGTGTCCACAGAAAGCGTATTGGAATTTCTCGATACCGCGTGACAACGCGTGCGTTCTCGCTCGATTGAGCGCCGCACACACAACGAAAAGCCCTGTGCTTGTGCAGGTAGCTGCGGGGGTCTTACGGTAGGTCTAGTACACGGCCACGTAGCGACACGCCGTGCCAAAGCGACGCACGTAGCCCTGCACCCGCGCGGCCTGCGCGCGCTCGCGCGCCCTCGTGCACGCGGTTCCGCTCTTCCGGCTCGCTCGTCGGGTCACGTCGCGACTCGGGGTTCATTCCTCGGGTAGTCTAGGTATAGGTCAACGAGTCCTAGGTCCTGGAATAGGTCTTTGTTGCGTCGTGTGCGCGCACGAAGTCCGTTTCAGCGACAAGAAACAGGTTGAATGCACAGTGCGGCTGGGCGGTGCACGCGCGATTTCTCCGCTCTCGCTCAACGAAAAGTCATAAAATTTTACGTACGATTTCCCCACATGCTCAAGAAATTTCACACAAAAATACGGCCTGTGCATCGAGAAACAACACGCGGACAGCAGGGCACGCACGGCCTCGTGCACGAGATCCGTGCACGTGCGTCCATTGCCCGAAACGCCGCTGATACGTTGTCAAAACCAAATCCGTCTTCACAAAAGTTTATCAAAATAATATTATCTAAATATCCATGAAGACAGAATCAAAAAACAACAACTTTCTATCCTAAGCGGCATTTCGTCGAATACGTGCCATAAAGGACCGACACGTGTCCGATACCTCCATCAAACGAAGTCGAAATCTAACCAAATTTCGTTGGCAAGTCTAGGGCACCTGTATGGATGCAAAAATGAAAGAAATTCTAGATTTACAATGGTAGATTAGGGTTTACCTATTGAGTGTCAAAAACTCAATGAATGGAGCCCATCGGTTGTCGTGTCGGTCGATTTTTCTCAAGCAAAAGCCTCCGTCTCCTCGATAGAACTGCTCCAGTATATCCTCCTCTTCTCAACTAGTGCAACGGAGTTTGTTTGGGAAGAAACGGACTCCGGATGAAGGAATTATGAGTTTTGGAGAGGAGAAACTATTAGGGTTTCCTTGTGGAGGCTACAATTCCACAAATGAAAAAAAGAGGGAGGGGTTACTGCTGTTGGGCAGCCAAGACTAGGTCTCTAAGGGTTAGGGTTTCACTTGGGCCAACTCATTCTCAATTAGAAATGGGCCCAAGTCAAAAAGGCTTAATGGCTATCATGAAAAAGGCTAAAATAAATCAATTAAAGCCTTAAAAATAATCTAATGCCTAAAATAAATTCTAAAAATAAAAATAACAATTCTAAGGCATGGTTACGCCCATATATATCCACTAAGGTTAAACCAGTTGCTAGCACAACACAAGTCAACATATCTAGAAAATGACAAAAAGGCCAAAATGGCTAAAAGACTAAAATCATCTAAACCACTCCAAAAATAGATATTAAATCTAAAATAAAATTTTAAAAATAAAATGTAAATTTTAATTACATTATTAGTCTTCTAATAAAGGTTGACTAAGGTCAAACTACTTATACTACCAAGTCACCAGTCTGCAACCAATCAAATCATACTTCAAGCAATCTAATTAATAAATAGATAAAAAATCAAATAAAAATCATAAAAATTGAAATAAATAACATTTACTAAAATACCCTTGAAATTAAAAAGTGAGTGTGACACCCAAAGCCCAATATGAGAAACCCTAACCCTAGCTCTTCATTTGGACAACCACATTGAGCCAAGTGTGACCTAAATTGAGGCCTATTTAATCCCTCTTGATTACAAGTTGTCTCTTTTAGAACACACTTTGTAGGAAACCCTAATTTCTTCCATAAATTGACAAACTTCACCATTCCTCCACCAAATTGATCCCAATCTTTTGCATTTGGATCTAAATCTGGAGTAGAGGTTGAAGGAGGCTTGCTTGCAAGTAGTAGAGCTCATTTGGACATTGTTTGAGGAAGGGGGCTTCTCTATTTTGGGGCTTTTCATTGAGACTTCAACCTCAATAGGTAAAACCTGTCAAACTCATTCAAATGCCCAATTTCTTTACATAGATGCATAGATCTATGTGCCCCTAACTGTCCCTCAAGTTTTGTAGGAAACCGTGTCTATTTCGTGTCCGTATCGGACACGTACGTATCGGTGCATGTGTATGTGTTTGTTAAAATGCCACAATGAGTTTTTCTTTGATATTTTCAAAATGGTTTTGAACTGATTTGTTGATTTACATGTGTACTTTGATTTCCCCCATGACTGAGTTGATTTTCGAGCTGTGTCCGTGTCCAAACAGGATAAGAACACGCTCGCAGCAAGCACGGGCAGAACCCTGCTGCTTTCTCCTCGTACAGGCCATGTGGGCAGCTGCCACTTGGCAGTAAGGTGGGGGCCATGACTGACATGTCATCTCCCGAGCCTCGTTTCAAGAGGGTTTGTGTCGGACACGTAATACTAAGTACAGTGGGTTTGTACACAGACACAGCGTACGGGTTTTCGTCTCTGATACGTGTGTTGTGTCGTGTCCTGATATGACGTGGATGCATGGTGACGTGTCGTTTATGTAGCCCTATATCAGAGCTATATGTGGACGTGAGCACGTGTTGTCTCATGTCTTGTGGAGTTTCTACGAAGCCCAGAACCCGCCGTACGACACGGTCTGCTGTATTCTCTGTAAATCATGCGTTTATTAGATTTGGACATGTCATGTCCCACTTAGTGGACACAACGCACACTGTGAAGCATGCCTACATGTACACGACACTTTATCTACCATTTAATCTGGTTTTCTACTTGTATTTCAAAATGGAATTGGGTATCCCCCCATTTTCTGATACTATGTTCAAATAATGCAATTTCTAAGATTTTAATTGAATATTAATCAATAATTAAGTGTAAAATTATAATGTTAGGTATGTTTTTATGTCTAGGATGAATGTTTACATAAGTGGGATAGATATATGCATGGTTTGGATTGTAATTGGTTGGAATACATGTATATTACTGATACAAATGTCTGATACATTCTGTGTTCAGAATGTTTATTAAATTATAACAGTTTAAATGATATTTTCATGTTAATTAGATGTTATTCTATATGTATACAGTGTCTGAATTAGTGATTTCATGAACTAGAACCATTATGATACATTTTGGGATTGTGGTTGAGGTTTTCTTCAAAAAGTCTGATACTCTCTTTTCTGGATTTTTGCATCTACACATTGTTCATAGGTATCCATTGATATTGCTGTCATGAACTGAACTGATTAATGAAAAACTAAGTATAGTTTAGGTTTTAGCATTTATATTGATGGATATTAAAACTGGGATATGGGTTACCTTTCATATATGGTGTAAATAAGAGATTAAACCATTCATGTTAACTGAGTTAGTAATATTGATATGTAAATCTGAGTTTAAGATTGGTAAATTGACATGATGTTGAGGTTGAATCCTATTACTGAAACCTGGACACTTTAAAATATGCATTACACTAACTTGGCATTTCATTCACCTAGCACTTTACAATACCTGGACTATGTAATAAAAACTGAAACCTTCTTGCATTCATACATTCTTGCATATGAAAACTTGTAAACTGAATGTAACCCTGACCTGAACCACTTCATACTTATATATTGCACTTAACCTTGACCCCTTTGATTAACTGGAACTGAACACATGATGCATCACTAACCCATAACTGAACCCTCATGCTATGTAACCTACATCATCTAGCTAATTGACATAACCTATGTAACCTATATGTTATGACTGAACTTAAACTAACTAAACCATACTCTCTTTCATGAAAACTGAAACCATTGCAAGTAACACTAATCTTACTCTAAACTGAACATGTATGGGTACATGTTAGCCTTTCTTTAACTGAACATTGATAACCTTTGTAATTGGAACCATTGTATTGATACCTAGTTAGCCCTTATATATACACATTTGCCTTGACACTATACACAACTCACCTCTCTACATCTCTCTATATATATTTTGATATATGGTAATGTATATATATATATGTATATATATATATTTATATATATATATATATATATATATAGATTCTGAGATCCAGTTTTTGTGGAGCGGTCTCCTGTGCGATTCTGGGTGATCGGTGTTTGGACGCGGATGGCTGCACCGACGGGGGGCTCCGCCCCCCTGGTCAAGGACCGAGGATGGTTCAGGCGTTCTCGGCCGGTGAAGACCGGGGGAGAGGTCCGGCGACGGGGGGAGTTTCCGCCTCTGGTTACCCTAGCGGACCTGGTTTTGAGGGGGGGCCGATTGTCGCTGATCCGGCTGAGTCGGATCCGGCGATGGTGGCTGGCGGTAGGGAGGTTTTTCAGGCGCGTAGGTCCTTTGCTGTGGTGGTGGGCCGCTCAACTCAGGCGGGGGGTTCCAGGGTTGCCTTCCGACCGACCATTGCTATTGACGGTCGGAAGGTTGCCGTCTTCTCCCCGTCGGACATGGAGGCCCTCACGGCGCCTTGTGGCATGGACCTCATTGGAAAGTTTGCTCGGCGGAGACTTCCGATTGAGGGCGTTAAGAAGGACTTTGCTTTGCATGGATTCAGGGGTCTGATCGAAGTGAAGGCCATTGATGATCGTCATGTCCTCATATGGCCTCTTGTCGAGAGTGACTTTCTTCGGCTTCGTTCGAAGGACTGTTGGTTCGTTGGACGGGTCCTGATGGCACTATTTAGATATTCGGTGTATTTCTCGCCGTTGAAAGAGGATCCTAGAGGTCCCATCTGGGTTACCTTTCATGGGCTACCTCATTGCATGTTTGATACCAATACGGTTCTCTCCATCGCTTCTGGTCTTGGAACTCCGCTCTATACGGACCGCGCTACGACTTCATTTTCCAGGCCGAGTGTTGCTAGGGTTCTGGTTGAAGTGGACGTTAGCAAACCGTTACTTCAGGAGGTATTCTTCCAACTGCCTGATGGCGTTCGTTCGCAGCCAGTTGTTTACGAGCGGACTCTATCCTATTGTGCTGTATGTGGCCTTCATGGCCACGTAGAGAGTAGTTGTGCTCGATCCCAGGTTGAGATGCCTTCTGGGGGTGTGGCAGAGAGGATGCCCGTCATCGATGCTTCAACTCCAGTCGTAGAGATTGGGGAGGATGCTCCGATGGGTGGACGTGGGGCTAGCAGGGGTCGTCGGAGGCGACGCTCAAGGCGTAAGAAGGGGAAGGAGACTCGGCAAGTATGACGGTGCATCCAGGGGCGTGATGCTAGCACTAGCAGTGGGTCCATGCAGCTCGGATTGCGTAGGAGTGAAGGCAATCGCGCGTTTTTTGCTCCGCCTTCATGGAACATGGGGGATTCATCTTCAGACCAGCTGGCTTTATGGTCGGATGAGGGACGCCCCATGCAGGGGGACGTAGCATCCCGAGTTCTTGTTTGGATGGCAGTCGGGGCCTGAGCGAGGTATTCATCCTATTGATTTGTCGGACCTTTCTATTATTATTCATAGTCAACTGGGACTAGGAGTCATTGCTGCTGGTTCCGATACTGAAGAACGCAGCTTGGTGGTGTGGGAGGAGACAGTCCCTGGCCCAATCAGCATATGGGGTGATGATCTTGCTCAGGGGGATGATATGGTTTTGCTGCCTGAATATAGCACCTCCATTGTTCTTCTGGAGGGTCGAGATGAGGGCTGGCAGATGGTACCTTTCAAAAAGGCGGCTGGTAAGCGCAGGAAGTCGATGGCGCCTCAGTCGGATGGATGTCTTCGTTTACATGCTTCCCGGATTAGGCGGGACCCCAAGAGGGTCCATGGTTAACTTCCTTATATGGAATGTTCGGGGGACGACGAAAAGATCTTCTTTATGCCATCTCAGGTTCTTGTGTCGGACCAACTATATACATGTTCTTGCTATTATCGAGCCCAAGGTGATATCCTCTAAGCTTTTGTCTTATCAGTTGAGGTTGGGTTTTGATGCTAGTTTTCGCAATGAAAAAGGAAATATTTGGTTGCTCACCAAGTCTGGTATTGGGCTCACCTGTATTGATTCATGTAATCAGGCTATCTCGATGCAGCTTTCATTGAGCTATTTTTCTGTCCCGGTGCGGTTGTCTGTTATTCATTGTAACGCCCCAGTCCCAAAATACATAGGACCAAGTACGTGAACATGCCAGCTGCACATATATGAAGAATACTCCAATATATAGAATCCTCGTATATGCACATAAGCTGTAAATAAATAATCACAGGCTAGAATAACATATCTAATCTCATCACAGCTCAACACAGAAGATAATGAAGTCCAAATAAATAAATAAGAGTATCAAAAGATAGTCGGGTGAACATACTCACTCCAAACAGCTATGAAAAATAGTCTCACAAGATCGGAGTCCGACCTCCACAAAATAGAAAGAAAAGAGATGTAAAATAATATCTACAACTGTCTCAGATAAGAAATAGACTAGAAATCATAAGGCACTACCTCGTCATCAATATAAGATAGCTCCAATGCCGCTCCGTACTCCTGTGGAAAATCGTCTAAACCTGGAGAGATAACCAGGTCCTCTGGGGACATAGCAAGATACAAGAAAACATCATGCCGTATAAACTGTGATAATATAATAAGAGAAAAATGTATGCATGCAAACGGGTTCCTGACCATTCTACTGTAATATGCAGTTGAGATACATTCCTTCGACGCATGAGCCCTGGCTGAATATAGGATCCGGTATATTCCCCTCTTGGGCACCAGTGACCAAGAGCATGACGTTCAAAAACGACAGTGGCCAACCTGAGAGGCTCATACCCGTATCTCCAGCGGAGCTTCCGGGTTACAAGGGATGTACAATCAAAACCCATAGGTCAGGTAATGTTCTTCCCACCCAATGCCTAGCATCATCATCTCCATGACTGACATGTACCTCTAGTAACCGCCAAGTCTTCTAGCATGCAATTCTATTGACAGTTATCCCTATCCGTCGCACGCTCCATACGTATCGGTGGCCAGCCGACTACGCGGATACGTGTCCTACATGTGACTCACATCACATGATACAACAAGTGTCAAGGCCGTATGAGATATACCAATACCTCAACATCAATGGGTGGTCAATAAACTAAATCAATACAAGAGAATAAATAAAGCAAGAAAACGACCGATAGAGTCGCTTGCACCCAAGTGTGACTTGGACGCACAGTTTAAATAACACGAAACAAAATGCTAAAAATAACAACTAAAAATAAGAATATAATAATCACAGAGTAATCACTACAACAAAAAACCCTTTTAATGACGCTCGACAGGGAGTTTTAATGACGGCTGATACATAAGCGTTATCAAGTTGAAAAATATCTTTTTTCTATGACGGTTTGGACTAATTTTGGGCTTTTTATAACGTTTATAAAACAAAACATCATTAATACTTTAGAGCGGTGGCAAACTTATAATTTTTTCACTGTATAAAAGCTAAGTGGGAGAGAGAAAATTTATTTCTCATCCATTTTCTAAGGAGCAGCATCTCTCCAAACCTCTTCTCCCCCAATTTCCTCAAGAGTTAGGTTAGGGTTTCTGATCGATGGATCTTAGCCGAGGTACGATCTCGACCATATCGGAGGGGTCGTCGGAGGACCTGAAGCTGGTGATGGAGGTCCGGCTGGTGAATACCGCGCGCACATGCTGGAGATCGGCGGCGGGTGCGACGTCTTCGGCTCCGTGGCCGCCTACGCCCGCCGCCGCCAGCGCGGCGTCTGCTTCGGGCTCGTTTCTGCCCCCGCCGGCCCCGTCGGGGTCCACGAGCCTCACCGTGTTCCTGGCGGAAGGGTAGGGGCAGGTGGTCGGGGGGAGCGTCGTCGCGACGCTGATCGCCGCGGAGCCTCACCTTGTTCCTTGGATCCTACAAGGGCTCGAAGTTCGCCACCGCTTCACTCCCTTCAGTCGAAGCCCCTCATGGAAAAGACCAGGAACCGGTTCGCCAAAGACCTGGTCCCGATCTGGGATGACGTAAGACTTAGAATTCCTTCCTTTTGATCCTCCTTTCTTTTATTGCACAGACGGTGTTCGATAGAAAGGTTAGCTAAAGTTATGTCGAAACCTGGTCCCGATTTGGGATTAATAGGTTCTTGTCGAGTAAGGTGGAAGCATTTTCCATCCAAATAGTTTAAATATACAAGAATGTGATTTTAATCTCTGAAGGTAAATAAATTGTTTGTTGAGATGTGGTTATAGGGGGTTTATCCAAAGCCACAGGTAGAGATTTGAAGCTTGAAATCCCTATGATTGTTTGGGATTCTAGAAAATGTATCGAGTACCCCATTAGTCTGTACTGCATAGATACAGAGGTGTCCTTTTCTTTAGCTGTAAAATTCTAGCATAGGTTGAATCATCTTACTCAAGCATCATCCGATTAAAGCACCATATGAGTCTTACTCAAGTATCATCCGATGAGGCACCATTTGAATAGGAATTAGAAAATAATAATTTGAGACTTTTTTGGGTCATATTTTGACATTTATTCTTTTTGTAGTGCAGTCTTGCTATGGCATTCTTGAATTATTCCAGGTGTCTGCTCTGTTTGCAATTATTCTCGGGTTTGTTTTGATATACTTTTCTATGTGAAATACACATTTCTATCTATTTATAAAATAAATTGTTTTGTTATGATTGGTTTAGCTTCAAACTAGTTCATTTTATGCACCTTTATGCTTCAAAACAACATTCTCTTGGTATAGTGATCTAAGACAATATCTGATTGCGTAGAGGCTCTAATTGGGGCATATTATGTTGGTGGCGGATTAACTGCTGCTCTTGCTGTATTGAAATGGTTAGGCATTGATACTGAACTTGAGTCTGAAATGGTTGGGAAAGCAATGACCACCTCTATGTCATTTTGGAGTTGTGTTCCCAGATCTGATGACATGGAAATTCTGGAAAAGAAATTACGCTATGAGTTTGCTATTAAACGCCTTTTATTGGAGGCAATAACTCATGCTTCTGAAATTGGAACTAGCTACTGCTACCAAGTAAGCAAGTTTGAAAGTTTTTTCCTAGTTGATACTAGATACTGATATATTTATCATTTTTTGTTTGACACTCAAAATTACTTTTCATATTTATAATCATGCATTTGACTTCTTTTTCTTTATTTTTTCAAAACCAGAGGCTTGAATTTCTTGGTGATGCAGTACTAGACCTACTTATCACTTGGCATCTCTTTCAAACTCATACAACTATAGATCCTGGGGTGTTGACTGACTTGAGGTCGGCATCAGTTAACAATGAAAGATTTGCTAAATGTGCAGTCAAGCATAAGCTTCAACACCATCTTCAACATTCATCAGGGTTGCTTGTAGAGCAAATAACAGAATATGTCAAGAAACTGGAGGAATTACAAGAAGTCGAGTGTCCACTTGTATCAAATGCTTCGTCTAAAGGCTACAAAGTAAAGTTTTTTATGAAAGCCTAAACATCATATAATGATGACTGAGAAATCTAAACATTATGTATGATGATTTTTCAGAGTATCTAGCATTGCTTTTTACGGTGTTATTTACTTTGTACCATTTTTGCTGTCGCAGGTTCTTGCAGACATTGTCGAAAGCATAGCAGGTGCTATATTAATTGATACAAGGCTCAACCTACATAAGGTTTGGAAGGTATTTGAACCATTACTTGCTCCCATTGTATCACCTGATAGTCTTGAACTGCCCCCTCTGAGAGAATTGTTTGAGTTGTGTAGTCATCTTGGCTACTTCTTTAACACAAAGTGTATGATGGAGGGAGACATTTTTCAGGATTTTGCTACGTGATGCCGACAGTTTTGATGTGCTCAAAGTTGAAGCCAATGTACTAATAGTTTTGAGGGTCTACTTACTAGTAGCAGTTGTAAATATATGTATTTGGATGTCTTATTTTGAAAAAATGTAATGAAGATGGTGATATATGTTATGTATATATTTGTAAATGGATTAAATGGTACTCTATAACATTTAGATGTTTTCTTGTGAATATGGTTCAAAATGAATGTTTTGAAATTGAATTGAGCAACATTGAGCATTGATCTATAATTTTTGGAAAGTAATATATAAATGTGCAGAATTGAGCGTTATAAATGTGCTGAATTGAGTCTATACAGATTATCTATTCATAACGCTTTCAAACTATGCTGAAAATTAGTGTAGCAGAAACTCATCATATTCATGACGGTTATTTTATGACGCTTTTAAAAAACATTTATAACACCCGTTTTCATGACGGTTGCTGCGGAAAAAAAAGCATCATGGTACGTCATTAATGACGCTTTTTAGCCGTCATTAAAACGGTTTTTTGTTGTAGTGAAGGTGGCAAGGGATCTTGCCTGGTGGTGCAAAGTGGCAAGTCCAAGAGTAGCAAGTGTCAGCACAAAAACTCACAAATCATAGATGACTCCAAACGCTGAAACAAACATCAAAAATGATCTCGGTGAAGAAGATATACCTAGGAAACGCCTGTCCAAAAGTCAAATTCTGGAACAGGAGCAAAATCATAATTTTGGGTCAAAACGATGTCTACCGTTGGACTCGCTTTGCACCGAAATGCGTGCCAAAGTCTACGGTCTCTAAAGTCGTCAAACTATATGTCTACGATTTTAGTTTGAGGAGAGGAACTCAACGGTATGTCCAGTTTTGGATTCCAAGGAGCCGTGTACAAACTCGCCCGTTTGAGTGGGTCGCGAGCCCGCCAAAAATGGGTTCTGATTTGACCTTCTCAGAATCGAGCCAAACTTGGCATGCAGGACCAAAATTTTGATCCAGACCTGTCGACGCAAGTTTCGTCTCGATTCGACGACTGTACAAGAAGTTATGGACAAGTTTACAAAACGTCGATACGGGGGTATCTCGAGTGGGAAAACTGCTCCGTGGGTGACGCGGGGCTGACTTCCGATGCTCCTTTCGTCGTGCACAAAGCTCCGTCGCTGGTGAAACGAAGTCGTAGGCGAAGGGGGTATAATCAGCTTCAACTTTCGTTTTGGAAGATTAGGGTTTTGAGGCTAGTGGAAAAAGTGATATTTATAACAACTGGGACAAAAATCCTAATACTTCTACTATTACTAATACCAAAAAAATCCATACACGAGCACTCACGGATTTGCTGCTGAACGCAATGGTTAGATAGGGGTGGGGCCCGCCCCTTTAAGTGGGGTGGGTGAACATTTTTTTCTTTAAACAATGGACTCTATGTGAGTCCCATATCAACAGGGACTGGCCGCCCTTCGCTGGGTTTGGCCGAGCCACCATTAACCTTTTTTTTTTTTTACAACTATAAATATATATATATATATATATATATATATATATATATATATATAATCTTTTTTTTACAACTATATATATATATATATATATATATATATATATATATATATATGTATATATATATATATATATATATGTATATATATATATATATATATATATATATATATATATAAAAAATATATATATATATATATAGATATATATATATATATATATATATATATATATATATATATATATATATATATATATATATATATATATATATATATTAAAATATATATATATATATATATATATATATATATATATATTAAAAAAAAAAAAAAAAAAATATATATATATATATATATATATATATATATATATATATATATATATATATATATTAAAATATATATATATATATATATATATATATATATATATATATATATATATATATATATATATATATATATAAAATATATATATATATATTTATATATATATATATATATATATATATATCAAAATCGTAAATATATATATATAGCAAGCAATAAATTCCCAAAATTTACCAATAAATTCCTAAAAATCCTAAAATTTATTATACGCCTTATTTAATAGAAATATTAACATGCACCCATATAATAATGTATATATACACACATACTTTAATTTTACCAACAACTTAATAGTAAATAAATCCATAACTAAAGAAATACGTAACAAAATTAATTTAAATTATAAAAAAAATCAATTATAAATTATGGGGGTTTACATCCTACCCAACTTAAAAAAATTTTGTCCTCGAAATTAAAATAAGGTCGGGGGATTAAATGCAATGCATGAAAAATATAAATGCAAGCCATACCTTCGCCTTCGAACAACTACGGGTAGCGATTTCGGATGTCGTCCTCGCGCTCCCAAGTAGACTCCCCTGGCGAGTGATGCTTCCATGCCACGCGAACCAATAGAATAGATTGATTCCGCAACGCCTTCACTCGGCGATCGAGGATACCTACTGGTTGCTCTTCGTACGACAAACTTGGTCCAACTGTGATCTCGGAGTGATCAAGCACATGATTGCTGTTTGCCACGTACCTCCTCAGCTGAGATACATGGAATACGTCATGTACTCCCTCTAGTGACGGTGGCAATGCCAATCTGTAGGCAAGCTCTCCAACACGTTCCAAGACATCGAAAGGGCCGATGTACCTTGGACTCAACTTGCCACGTCCTCCGAATCGAATCGTACCTCTGGTGGGGGATATCTTCAAGAACACATGGTCACCCTCTTTGAACTCCAAGGGTCGACGACGATTATCTGTCCACTGCTTCTGACGATCCTGCGCTGCTCGCAGGTGGTCCTGAATCTTCTTCACTATCTCCACTGTGCTCAAGACCAACTCGGGATCCAATAGCTGTCGCTCTCCTATGTCGCTCCAACAAACAGGAGACCGACACTTCCTAACATACAATGCTTCAAACGGAGCCATTTGGATGCTCACTTGATAGCTATTGTTGTAGGAAAACTCAACAAGATGAAGATGGTCCTCCCACGAACCGCCAAAATCAAGCATACACGCTCTCAACATATCCTCTAGCGTCTGAATGGTACGCTCCGACTGGCTGTCTATCTGCGGATGATATGATGTGCTAAACTTCAATCGGGTGCCCAAACTCTCTTGTATGCTCCTCCAAAAGTGCGAGGTAAATCTTGAGTCGCGGTCTGATACAATACTAACAGGTACACCATGTAATCTCACAATCTGCTCCATATACACTCCGCCAATACCTCTGTCGACTGGCCCACTCTAAAAGGCAAGAAGTGTGCTGACTTCGTAAATCTATCAACAATGTTAGCACCTTGAATTTCGGGCTAATTTTTTTTTATTTTATTTAATTTCCTGTTTGATTGGTTTTGATAAATAAATTATTCTGTTAATTTTTTCTTAAGTATACTTTTCCGTGCCATTGATATTTGGAGTATCAGGGATGTTCAACTCTGGAAATCTTCTTCACGAGTTTTGGAGTGGACACGATTACCTTCATGACGGTATATGGTGTCCCACCCAAACTTGTTCCCTTGTGCTCTTTCTGCTTCGCTGAACTTCGGGTCGGTTTAGACCATTTGATTGATATTTATTTTCCCACTCTTTTCTTTGATCATTTTCAGCGCGTTACCATGACATTTAAATTGGGAGCGCCAGACCAGTCATTTCCTTGAAACCAACTCCTCATTGATGATCTACTCGAGACGCTCGTCACCCATGACCTTCGTTTCCTACTCATTCATGTCATTTTGGGCTCCATTTGATTCGCACAACTTTCCCGACGCGTGACCCGATTTTATTTCACGCCACGGCGTCACATTCATTTTCCAACTTGATTTATGGGTCCCCTGTCGACCAAAACCTGTCCGCCCCAATTATGGACATGGCCCACTTTGAGCCTACTACCCGTCCGCCACTTGTGTCCTATTTATTGGAATCCCCATGTGCTACTTATTTGCACATGATCATCAACGTCTAATTATAATTCTATTTTTGCACGATATCCAGTTTTGACCCAATCCGGCTCCACCGAGTCCAGTCCAGCTCCATGTTATTCTCCATCATGGCACCCTCATATTTTCTTGTCCAAAAATATTAAATGATCTCCTACATATTTTTCTATATTTTTGGAGATTTCTAATTATTTAATTTCCTTTGGAATAACAATTTTCTCTCAAATTAATTTTGGCCCTTGATTCCTCAAATCAATCCTACCCATTGATTATTCCCCCAACCCCATTCATAGCCAACATTGTGCCGGCCCTAATTCCTATGTGGAACACCAACTTTTTATTTCTCTCTCCCTCTCATTAATGAATCATTCTCTCTCTCCCCTTTCTTTGTTTTTCCTTCACACCAACAAACTCATGCAAACCTCTCCACAGCAGCAACGCCATCCCGACCTCACCTTCTCCCTCGGCCAACCCGACTACCTCCACTCCTCCTCGCCTTGCTCCGGCCACCCTGGCCGTCGGCCAACCACCCCGCAGTCTCCTTCTCCCCTCCTCCTTCCACCATCAACTCCACTCGAACCACCACCTTTCCCCCCGTCGTGGCCGCGGCGCCGCCGCCCTCCGCCAGGCCAGGCGAGGCTGTCGTCGCTTCGCAGCACCGTGCGCACGCCAAACAACGCAGCGGTAGCAGCTCCACGTGCGTGGCGTTGGCGCCGCCGCCGAGCCGGCCACGCGCTGCCGTGACCGCCGTGGGCACCCCCCTAGCTCCGGCGAACTACCCCCTGGGCGTGCCCCACTCCGTCGAACCCTTCCATGGCGGCCACCGTCCTCCGGGACGCGCCGTCGAGGCGATTCGTGCATTTTGCACGACGTCCCGTCGTGACGAGCTCGGAAACGATGCTGAAATTGTGCCCCGTCGCAGCAACTTCGCACGCATTTTCCTGGAGATCCGGCCGTTGGATCGTCGATTTCTTCGCTCCGTCGCAATCTTGGTACATCCACCTTCATCCCTGTCAATTTTCGTCCGTTAATTTTATCGTTTGATACATGAAAACCGGCCACCAAGTTGACCGTTTAAATTGTATTAAATTTGGACAGTTTCGCGGGGACAACTTCGTCAGCTTGTATCTCATCCACCACAGCTCCGTTTGGCGTGCTACCAGTTCCGGTGCGAAGCTGGTATAACCCTCTTGCTACCTCTTCAGTTTCGTTTCATTGTGAGCTTGTTTGATTGGTTGAATTCGACGCCAAAGTTGGCCGTCCGGATTCGTAATTTCCAACTTGTAAAATTCCATTTTTGAACACGGGACTCCAGATTTCATTTCTGACACCACCATTAGACTTGTGGCGTCGTTCTGGCATGTTTTCATATAAATTTTGTTAGATTTGGAGAACGTGGGCCCGGGCACGTTTTTCTGTGCAAAACGGGTCCCATATTCTGGGTCAACGGGGCTTTTTGATGCCGGCTCATCGGAATCCAATTCTGGAGATACCGTTGAGTTCATATCATCATTCTGTACTCGTTGA
Source organism: Iris pallida (assembly GCA_029216955.1). Lineage (NCBI taxonomy): Eukaryota > Viridiplantae > Streptophyta > Magnoliopsida > Asparagales > Iridaceae > Iris > Iris pallida. The sequence continues at coordinate 14,776,952 of JANAVB010012198.1, forward strand.
CATATAATTTGCTAGGTTTTGGTGGACATTGGGTCTGGCACGCATTTCGGTGCAAGTCGGATACCAGTATCCGGGTCAACGGGTCATTTTGAGATCGGCTCATCGGAATCCAATTCCGGAGATACCGTTGAGTTCGTATCATCATTCTGGACTCGTTGACAGGTAGTTTGCTTAGTTTTGAGAACTTTGGCTCCGGCACGCATTTCTGTGCAAATAGGAATTCCAAGTTCTGATCAACGGGCCAAAATGAGATCGGGACAACGGAATCCAATTCTGGAGATACCGTTGGGTTCGTATCGACATTCTGGTTGCGTGGACATATAATTTGTTATATTTTATAGACTTGTTTTCTTGCACGTTTTTTGGTGCAAAACGGCTCCGATACGGACACCGTTTTGACCCGAAATTACCTTTTTGCCCTTGTGTCCAAATTGGACCGTTGGGTAGGCTATCCTAGCTAATTTGACCATTCTGGACACGTTGGCGATGTTCATTTCATCGTCCGACAATGTTTGTTGATAATTTCTCTAAGTTTAACCTTTTTATAATTAATTAATAATTAATTCTTATAATGTTCATATTTCGGGATTAGTACAACGAAACTGAGATCAGTCAATTCCAGTGATCTCATATCACTGAAATCGACAAGTTGGATACGTGGATCACTATAATAAGATTATCAACCTTACCGATAATCTTCTTATCTCGGTTTGCGTACCGTAAGTTTTGACGTACAAATAACGAAGTACACTTTATATTAGACTAGAATTGACCATGTTTGACCAGAGTTGACCAGTTGACCCAAAGTCAACTGTAAGTCAACACTTGACCTAGTTTGACTAGATTATTGACCGGAGTCGACCTAGAGATGTTTTGACTTAGAAGAACCTAGAATAATATAGATGGCTAGTATAGTTCTATTTATTTCAACTTGAACCCCTTGTAACCTGTGTTGCTTTAAATAGGACTCTGTGGCTTCAGTGGGACCTCCCCTTTACTTATCAGCTGTTCAGGTTATCGAGGCGAGTACATTCTTTGATCACTTCATATCCTGCTTAGAATTATTTCCTGCCGTAGATTACTTTACTTGTACTGTCACGTTGGTCACACGGATTGGTTCTATATGGATCTCTACATGCGATGTTATCCCCCTCGGGAGCATCGGGTACCTTGTGCTTGTGCGTTTCACTTACATCATGTACTCCTGTGCTTTCATTACATGTGCACTCCTGTAAATCTTGTACTCTCATGTTCACGGAGCCCCATGTATACTATCATGTGCACCCTATATGGGCCCCCATGTGATATCCTGTGCAATAACATAACCTGTTTAGATCCTTGTGTATTGATTAGGGATACGGGGGAGTGCTAGTAGTCGTGTGAACAATTCCTTTGTAGTGTAGATTCCTGTGCACCTCGACATCCTGTGCAAATCTGTCCTGTTCACATGTGCTATCTCGTACTCTGACTCACTAGCCACTGTTAGTTCTCTATGTATAGTAGATATTTACATTACAGTTCTCTTCCTGTTTACATACATCATTTCTTCAGTACCTGTATCTTACTTTACTGCATGTTATATGTTTTCTAACCTGCTATGATTTGTTGAGATGTATTGTGCTCGCTCCAGTCCTGACTGGACCTGTTGATAAATTTTACAGATAGCCTGAAGGTGCCTGCTAGCCTAGAGGAGACACATTAGAGGTTGTTTAGGTAGTTATTTTATTTTGTCTGGAGTTGTATTTACCTTATGGATTACTGTATCTTTATTTGAGTTTTGAGATGTATTTCTGGTTTCATGTACCTTAGACACTTAGACTTCTATCTCCTATATCTCTTTTGGATTTCATGTTTTATCTATTCTTATCATGCTCTACCTTAGATGTGATTGAGTTGTATCTGCTATGTCACCCCTATTCGGGGAGTATAAACTGCTTAGCTTTATATTGTTAGATGTTGCGACCTAGGACAGCGTTCTACCGCCGATACTGCGGTGTAGGCTGGGCGTCGTTACGTTCTCGTGCCCTAACTCTAGGGTGCGGGTCGTGACACGTTTTTAGTGGTGGCCCATGCAGGTCGAGACTAAAGTGTAGTGGTATTCGAACTTGAGTACCACTACAGCCTGCACTAGGAATATGATATATTTTGAAGGTACTCAATCACAGATAGGAACCCTTTAGAGATTTCCGGGACGACCCTGGAGAATCTTATTTAACTTCGATTTGAAAACTCTATTTTTCCCTTGATTTAATTTATTTTACTTTTGTTGTTAAATTTGATTTTTACGGATTATTGTTGAATTTAAGTTTGTATTTATTTTGATGGAAGATTTTCGAATTTTGAATTTTGATGATAGCTGTTGCATTCGAGTTTGTATTTTGATGGATTGTGTTCACTTTTGAATTTTGATGTTCGTTAATAAATTTTGATTTGATTTTTGAGTATTCATTGTTGATTTAATTTGATTTTTGGCAAGATGAAATTATATGGGCTAGGTCATCTATGTTATGGAATCTAGTCTTCTATAGTCACATTAGCCAGCATGGTGAGGACATATAGTCTGACTCTGGATGTATTTCTCGGGTGTGGAAATTTAAGGTTTTCGCAGCCAAGCATGCGGCACCGCAAAAATGTTAAATACCATGATTCTAGAGATATGTGCATATGTCAAGGGCTCTGTGATTATCGTAGCCTTGCTTACTAGTATGACGAGGATTTTGAGTACCATGATTTTGGATAGACGCATATGATTATCGGATTGCACCTTAAAATATTTTGAACATGTTTTCTCTACCTTTTTTTTCTCAGTCATTCAAAAAAAAAGAAAAAAGAATTATTGTTTGTTGTTTTGCCTAGTTTCTTGTCATTTAACTTAAGAGTATGTTTAGTTGTTTTCATAAACCTTTGTGTAGCTTCTTGCTAGGAGTTTTTCATAATACCATGAATCGATGATTTTGCTAGACTTTATCTTGAATTTGATATTTAGCTCTGGATTTCAAAATCGTTCCTTCTTTAAACAGATAAGCAAAAATAGATTTCATTGTTATTCCTTCTTGCTATTATTCTTGTATTAAATAATAATGATAATAAAACTGTCTTGATTTCGTCAATCACCTCACCTGCTTGCAATCTTGGTAGGAATCTAAATGTTAGTCTTAATGTAAAAATTAATTTTTATTGGGACATGAGAATATATGAGTATATATATATATATATAGCAGACACTTTGCCTAACACGTATGCATGCTACACTTGATTTTTCCACATATCTAGATAATGTTGAAATGTCATTAATGTTAAATTTTCAAGATCCCAATGTTTTTGGCTTTCTGCTTTACCAGTTTAAATTCGTAATTTTAAATATAAAATTTCATGTTGTTATTTAGGTTTACGTCACTGCACATGTATGTTATACGTAGGGTTTCAATTCAAAAAAAATTTTTGGTTGAAAATTTGTGTTTAAATTTGTCAATTTAAGACTGTGTACATATTAACCCTTAATGCTGAATTCCAAATATTTAGTTTAAATTACTGTTTTATTTTCTTAATGTAATAATTAGAGCTGTGCACATTGTTGTTTGTAGGGATATAAATTTAGGTTTTATATTCTTACATGCTAGTTGTGATAAACATTGAGTTGGGTTTTAATGTTCAAGTTCTCCAAAATTCTGAAAACTAGTTACATGTTAACATTTTCACATTTGATTTCCAATGTTTAGTTCAATTTCAGATTTAATATGTAATATTGAACTGTATGCGTAGATAAATGTATTGGTAATATGATTAGGGTTCATTTCTATCATGATAGGATGTATTGGGAGCATTGAGATAGTTGTGATGTTTCAAACTCCTAAATTTTGAAATTGCATTATGTTAATATTACACTTGTTAAAATGTTAGCTCATTTCATATTTGTATGTAAATGCTGAACTAAAACCTAGATTTAACCTTTCAATACTAAGCTATAACCCTGTACAAGGACACACACACACTCTAACTTAGTATACCATGTCATGTAACCAAATCTTCCTCTCTATGTTATGATTATACCTAGATAGATATATGTAGAGTTTATACGTACATGTTATAATTTGTATAGATACATAACTAAATCTCTACCTCTTTATATAGATATAATGGTTAACCATGCATGTTATGATTAAATAAGTTGCGTATTGTAGATTGTTTAACCCATATGCCATGATTAGTATAACTTGCTAGTTATTGTTTGAAACCCGAATCCCTATATACACTTTCATGTATATTCACGTACACACACGTCTACTATCTAACCATATAAATCTGTTCACATACTCTCATACACATAATGTTAGCTTTTCCCTTCTAGTGCCCTCTATATTATATATTGTGATTGGATTTCAATGCAAGTAACTTTCAATTCTTTAACTTGTGATTTTAATTTTTTGGGATAGTACTTCTTCAGATAATTGGTAGTTACCTTTGTTTTATTTTGATAAGTATCAGTTTTCATATAGGATGGTAGACCGCCTTATAGTTTTGATGGTTGTTGTTTCTGTATCTTTCTAATTTAGCACCCTGGATTATTTGTGTGTTTGATACCTATGACCGTTGATTAGCATGACTAGTAAACCTAGATGAGACTTCACTGTCACCGTATGCCATGACCCTGTATGCCGTTCTTTATTTGATGGTATGTTTATTTAAGTTCTGGGACTTTGATTGTGGGGGTTTGACCTAGAGGGAGTAGGGACATTTTAATTTCGAGGACGAAATTTCTATAAGGTGGGTAGGATATTAGCACCTTGAATTTCGGGCTAATTTTTTTCATTTTATTTAATTTCCTGTTTGATTGGTTTTGATAAATAAATTATTCTATTAATTTTTCCTTAAGTGTACTTTCCCGTGCCATTGATATTTGGAGTATCAGGGATGTTCAACTCTGGGAATCTTCTTCACGAGTTTTGGAGTGGACACGATTACCTTCATGACGGTATATGGTGTCCCACCCAAACTTGTTCCCTTGTGCTCTTTCTGCTTCGCTGAACTTCGGGTCGGTTTAGACCATTTGATTGATATTTATTTTCCCACTCTTTTCTTTGATCATTTTCAGCGCGTTACCATAACATTTAAATTGGGAGCGCCAGACCAGTCATTTTCTTGAAACCAACTCCTCATTGATGATCTACTCGAGACGCTCGTCACCCATGACCTTCGTTTCCCACTCATTCATGTCATTTTGGGCTCCATTTGATTCGTACAACTTTCCCGACGCGTGACCCGATTTTATTTTACGCCACGGCGTCACATTCATTTTCCAACTTGATTTGTGGGTCCCCTGTCGACCAAAACCTGTCCGCCCCAATTATGGACATGGCCCACTTTGAGCCTACTACCCGTCCGCCACTTGTGTCCCATTTATTGGAATCCCCATGTGCTACTTATTTGCACATGATCATCAACGTCTAATTATAATTCTATTTTTGTACGATATCCAGTTTTGACCCAATCCGGCTCCACCGAGTCCAGTCCAGCTCCATGTTATTCTCCATCATGGCACCCTCATATTTTCTTGTCCAAAAATATTAAATGATCTTCTACATATTTTTCTATATTTTTGGAGATTTCTAATTATTTAATTTCTTTTGGAATAACAATTTTCTCTCAAATTAATTTTGGCCCTTGATTCCTCAAATCAATCCTACCCATTGATTATTCCCCCAACCCCATTCACAGCCAACATTGTGCTGGCCCTAATTCCTATGTGGAACACCAACTTTTTCATTTCTCTCTCCCTCTCATTAATGAATCATTCTCTCTCTCCCCTTTCTTTGTTTTTCCTTCACACCAACAAACTCATGCAAACCTCTCCACAGCAGCAACACCATCCCGACCTCACCTTCTCCCTCGGCCAACCCGACTACCTCCACTCCTCCTCGCCTTGCTCCGGCCACCCTGGCCGTCGGCCGACCACCCCGCAGTCTCCTTCTCCCCTCCTCCTTCCACCATCAACTCCACTCGAACCACCACCTTTCCCCCCGTCGTGGCCGCGGCACCGCCGCCCTCCGCCAGGCCAGGCGAGGCCGTCGCCGCTTCGCAGCGCCGTGCGCGCGCCAAACAGTGCAGCGGCAGCAGCTCCACGTGCCAGGCGCGCGCGTGAGGCGTTGGCGCCGCCGCCGAGCCGGCCACGCGCTGCTGTGACCGCCGTGGGCACCCCCTAGCTCCGGCGAACTACCTCCTGGGCGTGCCCCACTCCGTCGAACCCTTCCATGGAGGCCACCGTCCTCCGGGATGCGCCGTCGAGGCGATTCGTGCGTTTTGCACGACGTCCCGTCGTGACGAGCTCGGAAACGACGCTGAAATTGCGCCCCGTCGCAGCGACTTCGCACGTGTTTTCATGGAGATCCGACCGTTGGATCGTCGATTTCTTCACTCCGTCGCAATCTCGGTATATCCACCTTCATCCCTGTCAATTTTCGTCCGTTAATTTTATCGTTTGATACATGAAAACCGGCCACCAAGTTGACCGTTTAAATTGTATTAAATTTGGATAGTTTCACGGGGCCAACTTCGTCAGCTTGTATCTTATCCACCGCAGCTCCGTTTGGCATGCTACCAGTTCCGGTGCGAAGCTGGTATAACCCTCTTGCTACCTCTTCAGTTTCGTTTCATTGTGAGCTTGTTTGATTGGTTGAATTCGACGCCAAAGTTGGCCGTCCGAATTCATAATTTCCAACTTGTAAAATTCCATTTTTGAACACGGGACTCCAGATTTCATTTCTGACACCACCATTAGACTTGTGGCATCGTTCTGGCATGTTTTCATATAAAATTTGTTAGATTTGGAGAACGTGGGCCCGGGCACGTTTTTCGGTGCAAAGCGGGTCCCACATTCTGGGTCAACGGGACTTTTTGACGCCGGCTCATCGGAATCCAATTCTGGAGATACCGTTGAGTTCGTATCGTCATTCTGGACTCGTTGACATATAATTTGCTAGGTTTTGGTGGACATTGGGTCTGGCACGCATTTCGGTGCAAGTCGGATACCAGTATCCGGGTCAACGGGTCATTTTGAGATCGGCTCATCGGAATCCAATTCCGGAGATATCGTTGAGTTTGTATCATCATTCTGGACTCGTTGACAGGTAGTTTGCTTAGTTTTGAGAACTTTGGCTCCGGCACGCATTTCCGTACAAATCGGAATTCCAAGTTCTGGTCAACGGGCCAAAATGAGATCGGGACAACGAAATCCAATTCTGGAGATACCGTTGGGTTCGTATCGACATTCTGGTTGCGTGAACATATAATTTGTTATATTTTATAGACTTGTTTTCTTGCACATTTTTCGGTGCAAAATGGCTCCGACACGGACACCATTTTGACCCGAAATTACCTTTTTGCCCTTGTGTCCAAATTGGACCGTTGGGTAGGCTATCCTAGCTAATTTGACCATTCTGGACACGTTGGCGATGTTCATTTTATCGTCCGACAATGTTTGTTGATAATTTCTCTAAGTTTAACCTTTTTATAATTAATTAATAATTAATTCTTATAATGTTCGTATTTCGGGATTAGTACAACGAAACTGAGATCAGTCAATTCCAGTGATCTCATATCGCTGAAATCGACAAGTTGGATACATGGATCACTATAATAAGATTATCAACCTTACCGATAATCTTCTTATCTCGGTTTGCGTACCGTAAGTTTCGACGTACAAATAACGAAGTACACTTTATATCAGACTAGAATTGACCCTGTTTGACCAGAGTTGACCAGTTGACCCAAAGTCAACTGTAAGTCAACACTTGACCTAGTTTGACTAGATTATTGACCGGAGTCGACCTAGAGATGTTTTGACTTAGAAGAACCTAGAATAATATAGATGGCTAGTATAGTTTTATTTATTTCAACTTGAACCCCTTGTAACCTGTGTTGCTTTAAATAGGACTCTGTGGCTTCAGTGGGACCTCCCCTTTACTTATCAGCTGTTCAGGTTATCGAGGCGAGTACATTCTCTGATCACTTCATATCCTGCTTAGAATTATTTCCTGCAGTAGATTACTTTACTTGTACTGTCACGTTGGTCACACGGATTGGTACTATATGGATCTCTACATGCGATGTTATCCCCCTCGGGAGCATCGTGTACATTGTGCTTGTGTGTTTCACTTACATCATGTACTCTTGTGCTTTTATTACATGTGCACTCCTGTGAATCTTGTACTCTCATGTTCACCGAGCCCCATGTATACTATCATGTGCACCCTATATGGGCCCCCATGTGATATCCTGTGCAATAACATAACCTGTTTAGATCCTTGTGTATTGATTGGGGATACGGGGGAGTGCTAGTAGTCGTGTGAACAATTCCTTTGTAGTGTAGATTCCTGTGCACCTCGACATCCTGTGCAAATCTGTCCTGTTCACATGTGCTATCTCGTACTCTGACTCACTAGCCACTGTTAGTTCTCTATGTATAGTAGATATTTACATTACAGTTCTCTTCCTGTTTACATACATCATTTCTTCAGTACCTGTATCTTACTTTACTGCATGTTATATATTTTCTAACCTGCTATGATTTGTTGAGATGTATTGTGCTCGCTCCAGTCCTGACTGGACCTATTGATAAATTTTACAGATAGCCTGGAGGTGCCTGCTAGCCTAGAGGAGACACATTAGAGGTTGTTTAGGTAGTTATTTCATTTTGTCTGGAGTTGTATTTACCTTGTGGATTACTGTATCTTTATTTGAGTTTTGAGATGTATTTCTGGTTTCATGTACCTTAGACACTTAGACTTCTATCTCCTGTATCTCTTTTGGATTTTATGTTTTATCTATTCTTATCATGCTCTACCTTAGATGTGATTGAGTTGTATCTGCTATGTCACCCCCATTCGGGGAGTATAAACTGCTTAGCTTTATATTGTTAGATGTTGCGACCTAGGACAGCGTTCTACCGCCGACACTGCGACGTAGGCTGGGCGTCGTTACATTCTCGTGCCCTAACTCTAGGGTGCGGGTCGTGACAAACAATCATCCATACTGCGTCACGTCCTCTAGGACTCTGAGGAAAACCCGTGACGAAATCCATAGTAATGTGCTCCCACTTCCACTCGGGAATGGGTAGCGGCTGCAATAATCCGGCCGTCCTCTGGTGCTCCGCCTTCACTTTTTGACATACCAAGCATTTGGCAACGAAACGAGCTATCTCTCACTTCATTCCATACCACCAATAATACTGTCGTAAGTCACGATACATCTTGGTCCATCCGGGGTGAATAGAGTAAGTCGAACTGTGAGCCTCGGCCATCAGCTCCTGTCGTAGCTCTCCATTGGGAACATAAATGCGATCACCGTATCGCAATGTCCCATCAGTGTGGATCCTCAATCCTGTCTGCTCTCCTACTTCAGTCCTCTCCTTGAGCCGTCGGAATCTAGCGTTATTGGGCAATGCTGCCTTGATGCGCTCTACTAATGATGATTGCACCTGGAGGTTGGCTAATACGCCATCTGCTTTCGGTAATACTACCTTAATACCAAGCTTCTCCAAGTCTCTAATCAATTCCTTCTGTATAGTCAAAAAGTGTGCCATGGGCTTACGGCTCAATGCGTCTGCCACGACATTAGCCTTGCCCGGATGATAATGAAGCTCGATCTCATAATCCTTCATCAACTCCAACCAATGTCGCTGTCGCATATTCAACTCCTTGTGTGAACACGTACTTGAGGCTCTTTTGATCAGTGTAGATATCAACCTTCTCGCCGTACAAGTAGTGTCTCCATAGCTTCAAAGCTGTCACTACCACTTTTCTAGCTTGAGGGTATTTTGGTCATTTTCAAAATTTTAGAATTTAATTTGAATTATTATTATTAATTATAATTAATGAGATTTTGTGTGATTTTTAGTAAATTGATTGGTGCTAGTTTTAGATTTTGACTCATGTTGACTTAGGAGACTGTCCTATAGGCTAACCTAGGTCAGGACATCTTGGTTAGGTTAAGAAACCCTAGTATGACCTAAGTTAGTGATTTCAAGTTCATTAGAATTGGTTTGGGGCAAATTGGGATTAGTTTGGTCTAAGAATGGCTTGTGAAGTCACAAGTCATAATCATGACTTAAACCATTAGGGACTCAACCAACTTGGCAAAACCCTAGGTCTAGACCCTATGGTCGGCCACTAGACAGCCCCCCCTATAAAATCCCTCCTAGAAATTAGGGCTAGCCTCTTTCTTAGAGTTTATCCAAGTTTTAAGAAAGAGGTGAGTTCCATCTTCAAAAATTCATATTAAATTCATTTTAAGTCCTTTTTCCCTCAAACAAATTGCAATAGGACCTAAATCCTTTGTTCTTGTTGTTGGTAATAAGTTTTGACAGGGAGGAATTAATTTGGAGAGCTTTTGGTGGTTTGAGGGATCCTTCTCTTTAGGGCTTTTGAGAGCTTGTACACCTATAGGTATATTCCTATCTATTGCTCTTAAAATCTGTTAAAAATCATTTTAGGGATGCCCTTGCCCTCACCTAACTGTAGGATAGGCCAACCCTAGGTTTTGGACCCATTTTGTGTCCGTATCGGATACGTATCAGGGGGTAGTCTAGGTGTTCGACGAAATGTCTCAAAGGACATTCCAGTCGAGATTTTTGTTTCTATTTGAACAGAAAATTAGCCCTAGGTGTTGCTTAGAAGATTCCAGTGTCGTATGGTGATTTGTGTGTCGTGTCGAGTCGTGGGGGATACGGGAACACGCGGGTGCGGGTGCGTACGCGCGGCACTGTAGCTCCCCTGCTACTCGGGGGCTACTGTGTGCAGGATACGCCACCCCGATGCGTGGGATTTGGCATAGGGCTTGTGTCAATGACTGACACGAGGCTCGTAAAGTTTCACGAGTCCTCGTGTCGTGTCGGACACGTTATGGGCTGTGCACGTGTCGTGCACTGTGTAGTCCAATGTCTGAATTTGTATTCTGATGTTAATCGATTTTAAATGTTATTTTTTAAATTATGTTTTAATGATTAGATAGATCCTAAATATCCTCTGTTATAATAGCTACATGATTAACTAGGGTTTGGATGAGGAATATGAATTTGAACATGGGCTCTTTGTCATTCCTGATACACTGTACTGATATTGTTTTCCAGTTCTTCAAAACCCATTTAATTCCCCGTTTTATTTAAGCTTGTTTACTGATTATTGTCCCTACATATTACATACCATGTTAGCTAAGTGATTCATTCAAGTGTAGGCTGTTGGGTGTGTAGAATAGGATTTAGTGTTCAAGTTGGTTTAACTATTTTTTTTTAAAACTGAAGTTGTTCCTGTTCATGTATAAACTGAGATTTACAGTTGAAACCTGGTGGTTTGATTTCCCTTCCCAACTGTTAATCCTTGTCTAATTGCTTTTATTATTGATAAATCCTTCCTACATGTTGATTCATACATTAATGAACTGTGAAGGTTCATTGTATAACATGATATTGTTCTTTTTACTAATATAATTCACTGAGAATAGGTTGTGGACTAAGGGGTGGTTCAATATGTGTATTCCTGAGTTTTCTCCTCCAGTTTGAACTGAAATGGATTCAAAACTTGAGTTTTCCTTATATTGATTTCAATGCTTCTTTAAAACCTGAGATGGGATTATGTTCCCAGTTTTCAAAAAACCTGAGAATGGTTTAAACCACATTGTTAGACTGTGCATTGATTTCCTTTCTTTCACTGACAGAAAATTGTTTCCCTTCTTATTTCAATAATTGTTAACTATTGAAACCTGAGTTAGCTTGTGAATAGTTCACTTTAAATTGAATCCCTTCCCTTTTGTATTGACTGAAATGTAGGTTAACACTAGTAAACTGATATCTGGGGTTGATGTTTGGGGTTTAATCTGATATCAGTTTCCTATATTGGGACTGTTGGGTATTGTTTTGTTTGTAAATTGACTTCCTTTCCTTTTGTAATGAATGAACTTGAGAATGGCTTTTGTAAATCTGAGATTGATTAGTTATAGAGGACTGTTTGAACCCTTGTTATGGTTTGAGTTCAATAGGTTAACTAATGTTAAATTCCTAATTTGAAATCTGGATATGAGTTGAGTAGTAACTGAGAATAGAGTGTTAAGTTGGGCACAACTGAAATTTTCTTGTATTAATTGCAATGTTGGTTATCTTAGAACCTGGACTGAATTTCTCTTTCCTGTTTTCCTTCCCATACTATCACAGTGTTCATTGGCACTAGTCACACACCCACACATACACTTCAATATGTGATTTCCCTCTCTCTTTCCATATATCCTATTTAATGTAGCATAGTGTTCACCTATGCATATTAGTTATATAAATATAGGAATGTATGAATTGAATGTAATGTATATGTATACATGATATATTGTGCTATGTTTGTATATATATAAATATGGGATATTAGTGATATGTTATGTTATATGGGTGGGTTTGTATAGTGACTATAGGATAGATGTTCCTAATAGACTATTAGTCATAGTCAAGCCTATTGGTTATGTAACTAAGGCATGGCTTAGCATGGTATTGCCTAGTTAGTCATGGTATAACCTAGAATAGCTTGGTTAGACCTAGATTAGACTATTTGACTAGGTTTGACTTTAGGGTTGACCAGAGTTGACCAAGAGTTGACTTTGGTCTAGATTGACCTAGTTTCATGTAGAATGCATTAAATTGCATCGTATTATCATTGTAGACTCATAGTGACTTGTACTGTTCTATAGGAGACAGACACCACTCCTCGGACAGTCTATATTCTTTCAGATTCACCGGTTCAGGCGAGTACATTCTCTGATCATTTCATATCCTGCATTAGTAGTATATTTCCTGCTTTAGATTACTTTACATGATGCTGACACGTTGGAAACACGGATTAGTACTATATGGATTTTGTTGGGCGATGTTATCCCCTTAGCGGATACATCGGGTATTTCGTGTTCGTGTACTTTATCGTGAACATCATGTACTCCTTGTATTTGTGACTTTCGTGTACGAAACGTGTGAAATCGTGTATAATCATGTATTCATATGACCTTCGTGTACAATAACATAACTTAGCCAGATCCTTGTGTATTGATTGGGGCGGGGGAGTAGAAGTGGTTATGTATTCAATCTAGTAGATTACTCGTGTACAACCTCTGTAGATTACTCCTGTATAACATCGTGTCGTTTACATAACCATCTTGTGCTTTGAATCACTAGACACTACCAGTTCTCTATATACTGTAGCTATTTATTTACAGTCTTTCCTGTTTATCATAATTCTTCAGTTTCTTATATCTTACTCTCTAGCATGATTATATATCCTGACCTGCTATGATTTGTTGAGATGTACTGTGCTCGTTCCTGTCCTGACTGGACCTGTTAAAATGTTACAGAGGACGAGGCTGAGGCATTCTGCCCTACTTACTACGGTGCTATACTAGACGAGTGCCTGGACTTGGACCAGCAGCAGGAGCCACTAGCTGTAGATGACACTCCCTTAGACTAGGGCTGTCTTTACTATTCTGGATTACTGTATTAGACTTTGAGATATTCTGGGATGTACTATTTTAGACAATTAGAATTCTGGATTGTATCTATGTGATTCTCTGTTTTGGATATTATTTTATCTTTCATTATCAATCTATCTTACCTGTTCTACCTTAGCTGTGGTTCAGTTTATATTTCTGTTATGTCACCCCTATTCGGGGGAGTATAACTGTTATTACCTTCAATGGTTAGTTGTTGTGACCTAGGACAGCGTTCTACCGCCGACACTGCGGCGTAGGCTGGACGTACCCACGTCTCGTGCCCTTACTCTAGGGTACGGGTCGTGACACGTTTTTAGTGGTGGCCCATACAGGTCTAGGATATAAGTGTAGTGGTATTCGAACTAGAATATCGCTGCAGCCTGTAGTAGAAATTAGCATTTTTTTTGAACGTACTCAATCACACTAGGAAAATTCCTTATCAGATTCCGTATATCTATTTTGCTGCTTATTGTCTTCCTTAGAAATTTAAATTGTCCTCCTTTGATTTTTCGACTCATTCTCAGTAATTGCTTCTTGTTTGATCTGTGTCTCCAGGATGGTTGAGACGCGATCGCATCGCCCCGTGACGGGAGAGGCTGGAGAGGGGTCTGCCACCTCTCGTGTCCAGCATCCAGCTCCCGGTGCCACAGGGCCAGTGCAGCCCTCAGGAGTGGGAGTTTCTGCCACTTTTGGAGGAGCACCTCCAGCAGTCAGGAGGCCAGTTGTGATTCCAGAGATCCTTCCTGCGCAGCAGCCTCCGCCTGCGGGGATGGTAGATGCTGTCCATCTCTTCTCCTTCGTGGAGAGGATTCTGGAGTCCTCGTACCAGCGGGATCAGAGGCAGACTGCAGACTTCAGGCAGGGGATTGATGTGGCGCACCAGCTGGTACGCACGACTGTTGAGATGGTGATAGGTCAGGGGGCTCAGCAGCAGCCCCACAGGAGGGAGAGAGATATTCAGGACTTCCAAAAGATGTACCCTCGGGAGTTCTTGGGCACAGAGGGCGTTCACTATGCCGATGACTGGATTGAGCACATAGAGGAGATCTTCCGACTAGCAGAGATACCAGTTCGACTCCAGGTCGAGGCAGCGGGCAGCCAGATGCAGGATTTGGCCCGTGTATGGTACCAGGCAGATCCCAGAGTGGGAGTTGAGGGCCAGACTTGGGCCCAGTTCAAGGAGCAGTTCTTTTCCGATGTAGCCTTGGGTGGGATCGAGGCGCAGTTTGAGGCTCTGGTTCAGGGGAACCAGACGGTGGCAGAGTATGCCGGGGAGTTCTGCCGACTGGCCCGATTCATTGATGACTTGACCGAGAAGACGAAGGTGAGGAAGTTTCGCCGAGATCTGATTAGAGAGATTCGGTCGCTGACTAAGAGCGACCGAAATGCCACTTTTGCTGTGATATTTTCTGGGGCCATGGTGGCGGAGGACGACCTAGGGCTGAAGCTGAAGAGGGGTCGTGACTTCCAGGGTGGCAGTAGCAGTCAGGGGCAGGCCAAGAGGCCTCATTTCCAGCAGTAGTTTCAGCATCAGAGGCCAGTGCAGCAGTTTTAGCAGCAGGGCCGTACACCTTTTCAGCAGGTGCAGCACCAGTAGCAGAGAGGACAGCAGGCACCCAGGCAGCAGGCTATTAGTTGTACTTTCTGCAAGAAGCCTGGGCACAAGTGGGACGAGTGCAGGAAGAGACTCGGCAAATGCTTGATGTGTGGATCAGCAGACCATCAGATGCGAGAGTGTCCAGTTGCGTCGATGCGTCCGATACCAGGAGGAGCTGGGGCAGCCAAGGCTCCAGCAGGCCAGTAGAGGGGACCAGCCCTGCAGACCCAGCAGCAGAGGTTCCAGCAGCACCAGCAGCAGGCACGGGGGGGACAGCAGGGACGAGCTTTCGCCATGGCTGCTGAGGATGCTGAGGTCATCGGAGAGCTGATAGCAGGTTCGGTTCTTCTTGACTCCCTTCCAGCATTTGCACTCTTTGATTCTGGGGCTTCCCACAGCTTTGTGTCTGTATCGTATGCTATTAGACACAGTTTGATTTTGGAACCATTGCCTAGGACCTGAAAGATCACGACCGGGGGTGGGGTCATTCTCATGAGTGATGTTTGCAGAGGGCGGAGTATTATATTGGGAGGCCGAGAGTTGGGAGTGAGTTTACTCGTCATGCCATTTCCGAACTACGATATAGTATTAGGTATGGACTGGCTGAGTAGACACCACGCCCGTATTGATTGTCGTGGGGGTAGAGTTTTGTTCGGGGCGCCAGGAGAGCCGGAGTTTGAGTACACCCGACGGCAGGCAGAGCAGGACGGCAGAGTCTTTTGTGGAGCTTCAGTCGAGGAGCAGGTGGCTCCGTATCCCTTGATCGCAGAGTTTATAGACGTGTTTCCGGAGGAGTTGCCAGGGCTTCCACCGGACAGAGATGTAGAGTTCTCGATAGACTTGGTTCCCGACGCGGAACCGATCTCCTAACATGTCTATCGAGTGAAGAACAGCGAGTTAGTGGAGCTGAAGAAGCAGGTGGATGAGCTGCAGGACAAGGGCTTCATCCGATCTAGTTCTTCACCTTGGGGTGCACCGATAATTTTCGTACCCAAGAAGGATGGGTCGGTACGTATGTGTATCGACTACAGGGCACTTAACAACCTGACAATCAAGAACAGATACCCACTGCCGCGGATCGATGATCTGTTTGATCAGTTGAGCGGAGCTCGGATGTTCTCCAAGATTGATTTGAGGTCGGGTTATCACCAGGTGAAGGTGAAGAGGGAGGATATCCCCAAGACCGCTTTCAGGATACGGTACAGGCAGTTTGAGTTTTTGGTTATGCCGTTTGGGCTAACCAATGCACCAGCAGTGTTTATGAACCTAATGAACAAGGTGTTCCACCAGTACTTAGACAAGTTCGTGGTGGTGTTCATTGATGATATCTTGATATATTCCAAGAAAGAGGAGGAGCACGAGGAGCATCTGCGGATAGTGCTAGAGACTCTCAGGTGGGAGCAGCTCTATGGGAAACTCTCCAAGTGTGAGTTTTTCTTGAACCGGGTGGACTTCTTGTGGCATGTGGTGACGGGAGATGGTATCTCAGTTGACCCCGAGAAGATTGTAGCAGTTGAGGCTTGGACAGCGCTGACTTCAGTGGCAGAGATCAGGAGTTTCCTGGGGCTGGCAGGGTACTATAGGAGGTTTGTACAGGATTTCTTCCGGGTTGCAGAGCCGTTGACACGGTTGACCCGGAAGGATACTGAGTATGTTTGGTCAGAGGAGTGTCAGGCAGCTTTTGATGAGTTGAAGAAGCGGCTTACGACAGCTCCAATTCTGACATTGCCTTCAGGATCAGGTGGATTAACTATTTATAGTGATGCTTCAGGAAATGGGCTGGGTTGCGTCTTGCAGCAGCATGGGAAGGTGATTGCCTATGCTTCCAGGTAATTACGTCCCCATGAGAAGAACTACCCTACCCATGACCTGGAGCTGGCGGCGGTGATTTTTGCTTTGAAGTTATGGAAGCACTATCTGTATGGCGAGAGGGTGGAGATTTTTACAGACCACAAGAGCTTGAAGTATGTGTTTACACAGAAGGAGCTCAACATGAGGCAGCGCAGGTGGCTTGAGTTGATAAAGGACTTTGACATCGCACTTCAGTATCACCCGGGGAAGGCCAACGTGGTTGCCGATGCCTTGAGTAGGTATCCGACAGCCATGTGTTTGACTATGGATCGGTACCTACTTGCAGACTTAGAGGGCCTTGGGATAGAGGTGATTGTGCCCGGAGTGCAGATACAGATATGGGGCCTTCAGATACAGTCGGACTTGATGGACAGGATCAAGGCGACACAGTTCGATGATGTGGCTCTGCGGTATATCCGAGAGCAGATCAGTATGGGAGTAGATGATGCTGAGTTCTCACTTGCAGAGGATGGTGCCCTGAGGCACGGTTCCCGGTTATGTGTGCCTAGCGGGGAGCTCAGAGAGCAGATTATGCAGAAGGCTCACAGATCGCAGTACTCTATACATTCTGGTGCCAACAAGATGTACAGGGATCTGCGAGAGCATGTCTGGTGGTACGGGATGAAGAGGGAGGTGTCCAACTTCGTAGCTAGATGCTTGATCTGTCAGCAGGTCAAGGCAGAGAGGCAGAGGCCCGGGGGATTGTTGCAGCCGTTGCCCATTCCAGAGTGGAAGTGGAAACATATTACCATGGATTTTGTATCGGGGTTGCCGCGTACACCAGGAGAAAAAGACGCTATTTGGGTCATCGTTGACAGGTTGACCAAATCGGTCCACTTCTTGCCATTCAAGGTGGGTACGTCTACAGAGAGGCTGGCGAAGTTGTATATGAGACAGATAGTCAGGATTCACGGAGTTCCCGTCAGCATAGTCTCAGATCGGGATAGTCACTTTACTTCCCATTTCTGGAGGAGTCTGCAGACTAGCTTGGGCACTCAGCTCAAGTTTAGTACTGCATACCACCCCCAGACTGACGGACAGTCAGAGAGGACTATTCAGACCCTTGAGGATATGCTACGGACGTGCGTCCTAGATTTTGGAGGTTCCTGGGAGGATCACCTGTATTTTGTGGAGTTTGCTTACAACGACAGTTTTCAGGCCAGTATTGAGATGTCACCGTTTGAGGCTCTGTACGGGCGTAGGTGTCGTACACCCTTATCTTGGGATGATATTGGAGAGCGAGCTTTACTGGGACCAGAGATGGTTGTTGACGCAGCCGAGAAGGTAAAGCTCATCAGGGACAGACTTCGTGTGGCACAGGACAGACATCGGCACTGGACCGATAGCCACCGGAGGCTGCTGGAGTTTGAGGTACAGATTTAGAGATAGGATTAGAAGTAGGTTGTATTTTATTTTGTTGATTGATCGTGTTTGATTTTTAGTAACTTGAGACCTTGCTTGTGATTAGGTTGGAGACATGGTTTTTCTGCGGATATCTCCGACTCGTGGTACGATACGTTTTGGTGGAGGTAGGAAGCTTAGCCCGCGCTTCATCGGCCCTTTCGTTATCAGCGGGAGAGTCGGTGACGTGGCATACAGGCTAGACTTGCCACCTGTACTAGTGGGCATCCACAACGTATTCCACGTATCATAGCTGAGACGGTACGTGGCTGACCCTAGCCATGTGCTCGATCATTCGGAGATTGAGGTTGGATCTACTCTCAGTTATCCAGAGCAGCCTGTGGAGATTCTGGATCGCCGAGAGAAGGTATTGAGGAACCAGGTGATACCCTTGGTACGCGTCGCATGGAGGCATCATTCTCCAGGAGAGTCTACCTGGGAGCGGGAGGATGAGATGCGCGGGCGGTACCCCTATCTTTTTGGACCTTGAGGTATACTTTTCTATCCTTCTTAGCAGTTAGTTTCGCCTTTAAATTTCGAGGACGAAATTGTTTTAAGGGGGGTAGATTTGTCACTACCACTTTTCTAGCTTGAGGATATTTTGGTCATTTTCAAAATTTTAGAATTTAATTTGAATTATTATTATTAATTATAATTAATGAGATTTTGTGTGATTTTTAGTAAATTGATTGGTGCTAGTTTTAGATTTTGACTCATGTTGACTTAGGAGACTGTCCTATAGGCTAACCTAGGTCAGGACATCTTGGTTAGGATAAGAAACCCTAGTATGACCTAAGTTAGTGATTTCAAGTTCATTAGAATTGGTTTGGGGCAAATTGGGATTAGTTTGGTCTAAGAATGGCTTGTGAAGTCACAAGTCATAATCATGACTTAAACCATTAGGGACTCAACCAACTTGGCAAAACCCTAGGTCAAGACCCTATGGCCGGCCACTAGACAGCCCCCCCTCTATAAAATCCCTCCTAGAAATTAGGGCTAGCCTCTTTCTTAGGGTTTATCCAAGTTTTAAGAAAGAGGTGGGTTCCATCTTCAAAAATTCATATTAAATTCATTTTAAGTCCTTTTTCCTTCAAACAAATTGCAATAGGACCTAAATCCTTTGTTCTTGCTGTTGGTAATAAGTTTTGACGGGAAGGAATCAATTTGGAGAGCTTTTGGTGGTTTGAGGGATCCTTCTCTTTGGGGCTTTTGAGAGCTTGTACACCTATAGGTATATTCCTATCTATTGCTCTTAAAATCTGTTAAAAATCATTTTAGGGATGCCCTAGCCCTCACCTAACTGTAGGATAGGACAACCCTAGGTTTTGGACCCATTTCGTGTCCGTATCGGACACGTATCAGGGGGTAGTCTAGGTGTTCGACGAAATGTCTCAAAGGACATTCCAGTCGAGATTTTGGTTTCTATTTGAACAAAAAATTAGCCCTAGGTGTTGCTTAGAAGATTCCAGTGTCGTATGGTGATTTGTGTGTCGTGTCGAGTTGTGGAGGACACGGGAACACGCGGGTGCGGGTGCGTGTGCACGGCACTGTAGCTCCCCTGCTACTCGGGGGCTACTGCGCAGGATACGCCACCCCGATGCGTGGGATTTGGCATAGGGCTTGTGTCAATAACTGACACGAGGCTCGTAAAGTTTCACGAGTCCTCGTGTCATGTCGGACACGTTATGGGCTGTGCACGTGTCGTGCACTGTGTAGTCCAGTGTCTGAATTTGTATTCTGATGTTAATCGATTTTAAATGTTTTTTTTAAATTATGTTTTAATGATTAGATAGATCCTAAATATCATGTTTTAACCTCTGTTATAATAGCTACATGATTAACTAGGGTTTGGATGAGGAATATGAATTTGAACATGGGCTCTTTGTCATTCCTGATACACTGTGCTGATACTATTTTCCAGTTCTTCAAAACCCATTTAATTCCATGTTTTGTTTAAGCTTGTTTTCTGATTATTGTCCCTATATGTTACATACCATGTTAGCTAAGTGATTCATTCAAGTGTAGGCTGTTGGGTGTGTAGAATAGGATTTAGTGTTCAAGTTGGTTTAACTATTTTTTTTTAAAACTGAAGTTGTTCCTATTCATGTATAAACTGAGATTTACAGTTGAAACCTGGTGGTTTGATTTCCCTTCCCAACTGTTAATCATTGTCTAATTGCTTTTATCATTGATAAATCCTTCCTACATGTTGATTCATACATTAATGAACTGTGAAGGTTCATTGTATAACCTGATATTGTTCTTTTTACTAATGTAATTCACTGAGAATAGGTTGTGGACTAAGGGGTGGTTCAATATGTGTATTCCTGAGTTTTTTCCTCCAGTTTGAACTGAAATGGATTCAAAACTTGAGTTTTCCTTATATTGATTTCAATGCTTCTTTAAAACCTGAGATGGGATTATGTTCCCAGTTTTCAAAAAACCTGAGAATGGTTTAAACCACATTGTTAGACTGTGCATTGATTTCCTTTCTTTCACTGACTGAAAACTATTTCCCTTCTTATTTCAATAATTGTTAACTGTTGAAACCTGAGTTAGCTTGTGAATAGTTCACTTTAAATTGAATCCCTTCCCTTTTGCATTGACTGAAATATAGGTTAACACTAGTAAACTGATATCTGGGGTTGATGTTTGGGGTTTAATCTGATATCAGTTTCCTGTATTGGGACTGTTGGGTATTGTTTTGTTTGTAAATTGACTTCCTTTCCTTTTGCAATGGATGAACTTGAGAATGGCTTTTGTAAATCTGAGATTGATTAGTTATAGAGGACTGTTTGAACCCTTGTTGTGGTTTGAGTTCAATAGGTTAACTAATGTTAAATTCCTAATCTGAAATCTGGATATGAGTTGAGTAGTAACTGAGAATAGAGTGTTAAGTTGGGCACAACTGAAATTTTCTTGTATTAATTGCAATGTTGGTTATCTTAGAACCTGGACTGAATTCCTCTTTCCTGTTTTCCTTCCCATACTATCACAGTGTTCATTGGCACTAGTCACACACCCACACATACACTTCAATATGTGATTTCCCTCTCTCTTTTCATGTATCCTATTTAATGTAGCATAGTGTTCACCTATGCATATTAGTTATATATATAGGAATGTATAAATTGAATGTAATGTATATGTATACATGATATATTGTGATATGTTTGTATATATATAAATATGGGATATTAGTGATATGTTATGTTATATGGGTGGGTTTGTATAGTGACTATAGGATAGATGTTCCTAATAGACTATTAGTCATAGTCAAGCCTATTGGTTATGTGACTAAGGCTTGGCTTAGCATGGTATTGCCTAGTTAGTCATGGTATAATCTAGAATAGCTTGGTTAGACCTAGATTAGACTATTTGACTAGGTTTGACTTTAGGGTTGACCAGAGTTGACCAAGAGTTGACTTTGGTCTAGATTGACCTAGTTTCATGTAGAATGCATTAAATTGCATCGTATTATCATTGTAGACTCATAGTAACTTGTACTGTTCTATAGGAGACAGACACCACTCCTCGGACAGTCTATATTCTCTCAGATTCACCGGTTCAGGCGAGTACATTCTCTGATCATTTCATACCCTGTATTAGGAGTATATTTCCTGCTTTAGATTACTTTATATGATGCTGACACGTTGGAAACACGGATTAGTACTATATGGATCTTGTTGGACGATGTTATCCCCTTAGCAGATACATCGAGTATTTCGTGTTCGTGTATTTTATCGTGAACATCGTGTACTCCTTGTATTTGTGACTTTCGTGTACAAAACGTGTGAAATCGTATATAATCATGTATTCACATGACATTCGTGTACAATAACATAACTTATCCAGATCCTTGTGTATTGATTGGGGCGGGAGAGTAGAAGTGGTTATGTATTCAATCTAGTAGATTACTCGTGTACAACATCTGTAGATTACTCGTGTATAACATCGTGCCGTTTATATAACCATCTTGTGCTCTGAATCACTAGACACTACCAGTTCTCTATATACTGTAGCTATTTATTTACAGTCTTTCCTGTTTATCATAATTTTTCAGTTTCTTGTATCTTACTCTCTAGCATGATTATATATCCTGACCTGCTATGATTTGTTGAGATGTACTGTGCTCGTTCCTGTCCTGACTGGACCTGTTAAAATATTACAGAGGACGAGGCTGAGGCGTTCTGCCCTACTTACTACGGTGCTACACTAGACGAGTGCCTGGACTTGGACCAGCAGTAGGAGCCACTAGCTGTAGATGACACTCCCTTAGACTAGGGCTGTCTTTACTATTCTGGATTACTGTATTAGACTTTGAGATATTATGGGATGTACTATTTTAGACACTTAGAATTCTGGATTGTATCTCTGTGATTCTCTGTTCTGGATATTATTATATCTTTCATTATCAATCTATCTTACCTGTTCTACCTTAGCTGTGGTTGAGTTTATATTTCTGTTATGTCACCCCCATTCGGGGAGTTTAACTGTTATTATCTTCAATGGTTAGTTGTTGTGACCTAGGACAGCGTTCTACCGCCGACACTGCGGCGTAGGCTGGACGTACCCACGTCTCGTGCCCTTACTCTAGGGTGCGGGTCGTGACAAAAGCAAAGATAACCGCTGCAAGCTCTAGATCGTGGGTCGGATAATTCTTCTCGTGCACTCTCAACTGTCGCGATGCATAAGCTACTACACGATCGTGCTGCATCAATACACATCCTAATCCCTTTCCGGATGCGTCGCTGTAGATCACAAATCCTCCTGGGCCCGATGGTAGTGTCAAGATCGGTGATGTGGTCAATCGTTTTTTTAACTCGTCAAAAGCGGCTTGACACTCGTCTGTCCATACAAACTCCTGATCCTTGTAAGTCAATCGAGTCATAGGCCCTGCTATTCGAGAGAAATCTTCTACGAACCGTCGGTAGTAACCCGCAAGTCCGAGAAAACTTCTCACTTCAGAAGCTGTTGTAGGAGCAGGCCATGATTTGACTGCTGTGATCTTCTCTGGGTCCACTGATATACCATCACCCGTAACAATATGACCAAGGAATGATACCTCCTTAAGAAAGAAATCACACTTGCTAAGCTTCGCAAAGAGTCTTTCGTTCCTCAATGTTCCCAAGACTATCCGTAGATGCTGCTCGTGCTCCTCTTGACTCTTGGAGTAAATCAAGATATCTTCTATAAAGACTACTACAAATTTGTCCAGGTATTGGTAAAAGATCTTGTTCATTAATTTCATAAAAACTGCGGGAGCATTGGTCAAACTGAAAGGCATGACCAAGAACTCGTAGTGTCCATACCTCGATCGAAAGGCCGTCTTGGCAATATCTTCCTTTCGAACCTTTAATTGGTGATAGCCCGATCGCAAGTCAATCTTGCAGAATACTTTTGCTCCATTCAGTTGATCGAATAAATCATCTATACATGGCAAGGAATACTTGTTCTTCACCGTTACTGCATTCAATGCTCTGTAGTCGATACACATGCGCACTGTCCCGTCTTTCTTAGGCACAAAAAGGACGGGTGCTCCCCATGGTGACGCACTGGCACGAATAAATTCCTTCTCTAATAAGTCATCAATCTGCGTCTTCATCTCTACCAACTCCTTTGGTGCCAGACGATATACTCGGGATGAAATAGGCTCGGCTCCGGGAATAAGCTCAATAGAAAACTCAATATCTCGGCCAGGTGGTAGTCCTGGCAACTCCTCGGGGAATACATCCTCGAACTCGGTGATAATAGGGTGCTGAGGGGTGTCATGCATCATCATATGAGTCCCCGATGTGGGTGCATCACAACTATCTCCGTCTTCTTTGGTGAACTCAAACTCTGTCGCATTTGGTGGTCTAAAGATAATACTGCTCCTATGGCAGTCTATGAGAGCGAAATGCTGGCTCAACCAGTCCATTCCAAGCACCACATCAAATGTCGGCATAGGGAATACAAGAAGTCGTGCCATTATCTCTCTACCATTTATCACTATAGGACAAAGTCTACAAACACCACTAACAGGTACAACTCCTCCTCCAGTAAGGATTTTAACATTCTTAGCTAAGAGTGTAATGGGAATGCTGTGTCTAGTAGCAAAACTAGTGGCTATAAATGAATGTGTGGCTCCAGTATCAAATAATATAATAGCAGGAGAAGATGCAACTAAAACCATACCTGCTATGACCTCTACCTCTGTCTCTACATTCTCAACAGCTAGAGAGAATGCCTTTCCTTGGTTCTGTCCTGGGCCTTGAGCTCTGGCCTTATTGTACTGTGCTATCTGTGGGGTAATGGTGGACGAGGTGCTGGGGCTGTAGGCCTCTGGGCCTGATGTGCCTGAACTAGAGCCTGCTGCTCAGGACAATCTCTGGCCAAGTGCTGTCCTGATCCACATCTCAAACATAAGCCCAAACGAAGTCGACAGTCATCTCTAATAAGCCCCTGCTTTCCGTAAAAGTTGCAGGTGGGCTTCTGATATGGTGTGTGCCTCTGCTGGTACTATCCTGTAGTCCTCCTGATAGGTCCACTCTGAGTAGCTCGGGTTGGTGTAGCTGCTGGTGTATGATGCCTCGATGTCTACTGCTGTTCCTTGCGAAGGATCTCCTGAGCACGAGCTTCTTACAAAACAGCTGAATGGGAGACTCGAGACTGAGTAGTCGTATAAGACTTGAGCTCTGGTGCAAGCCCCTGGTGAAATCTTCTCGCCTTCTCTAACTCTGTCGGAATCAATCCCGCACCAAATCGACTCAGGCAATTGAACTCCGAGTCATACTCATCAACTGTCATATTCCCTTGCTTCAGATGAAGGAACTGGTCATAGAGACCATCTCGAACATGAACAGGAAAGAATCTCTTATAAAATGCATCATACAACTGCTTCCAAGTGATCCCAGTGCCTAATCGTCTCTCTTCTGCCTTCCACCAGTGGTGAGCATTATCTTCTAACAGTAAGTCCACTGCTGTCATCCAATCTCGAGCTGGCAACTGGGATGCCTTCAGTAGCTTCTCGGTACTAATAAGCCACTGTGATACCTCTAGTGGCTTCTCCATCCCTCTAAAGGCCTTGGGGTTCATATCTGTGAAATTCTTGATAGAGCCTTCATAGGGATGCAGAGCCGGTGCCGGTACTGGTGCTGGAGGTGGTGGTGGAGGTCTAGCCATAGCTGCCATAATCGTTTGTCTCATCAGCTCAGTCTGCTGCCACTGAGCCTGCATCATGGCATACATAAACTGACTAGTAGGGCTCCCATCAGTCGGTGGTGGAGGCATCTGAGGTCCCGACTGTGGGGGAAACTGCTGAGGGAATGGTGGTGGAGGAGGCAGTGGTACATTCCCTCCGGTGGCATGGTAGTAGTCTATCCAGCCTGGCTGCCTGGGGGTGCTACGACCTCTGGGGACTCCGTTTTCGGTGTCATAGTAGGCTGCGACAGTCCTGGCTGGTAGGGTGTCGCTGGAGTCGTGGGAGGATTTTGTCCTTCCGGAGTAGTCTCCTCACCAGATGTGAGGGCCAAGGCAGAAGTGCGTCCGCTTCATAGATTCATACTGTTTGGCACGAGGAAGATAAGTTGATATTAGGAAAGATTAGATATGAAGTAAATCGAATAATAAAGGAAGTTTCGAAAAGATTG
Source organism: Iris pallida (assembly GCA_029216955.1). Classification (NCBI taxonomy): domain Eukaryota; kingdom Viridiplantae; phylum Streptophyta; class Magnoliopsida; order Asparagales; family Iridaceae; genus Iris; species Iris pallida. The sequence continues at coordinate 14,802,941 of JANAVB010012198.1, forward strand.
AAAGTCAAGAGGTAGTAGTAGTTCTGGATGAGATATTCCTATTCCTATATACAGGCTTGTTGGGCACAGTCATGTAATCCAACAATATTAGATCGACCTGCATGGGCCACCACAAAAACATGTAACGCCCCAGTCCTAAAATACATAGGACCAAGTACGTGAACATGCCAGCTGCACATATACGAAGAATACTCCAATATATAGAATCTTCGCATATTTACATAAGCTGTAAATAAATAATCACAGGCCAAAATAACATATCTAATCTCATCACATCTCAACACAGAAGATAATGAAGTCCAAATAAATAAATAAGAGTATCAAAAGATAGCCGGGTAAACATACTCACTCCAAACAGCTATGAAAAATAGTCTCACAAGATCGGAGTCCGACCTCCGCAAAATAGAAAGAAAAGAGATGTAAAATAATGTCTACAACTGTCTCAGATAAGAAATAGACTAGAAATCATAAGGCACTGCCTCGTCATCAATATAAGATAGCTCCAATGCCGCTCCGTACTCCTGTGGAAAATCGTCTAAACCTGGAGAGATAACCAGTTCCTTAGGGGACATAGCAAGATACAAGAAAATACCATGCCATATAAACTGTGATAATATAATAAGAGAAAAAGGTATACATGCAAGCGGGTTCCTGACCATTCTACTGTGAATATGCAGTTGAGATACATTCCTTCGACGCATGAGCCCTGGCTGAATATAGGATCCGGTATAGTCCCCACTTGTGCACCAGTGACCAAGAGCATGACGTTCAAAAACGACAGTGGCCAACCTGAGAGGCTCATACCCGTATCTCCAGCGGAGCTTCCGGGTTACAAGGGATGTGCAATCGAAGCCCATACGTCAGGTAATGTTCTCCCCACCCAATGCCTAGCATCATCATCTCCATGACTGACATGTACCTCTAGTAACCGCCAAGTCTTCTAGCATGTAATTCTATTGACAGTTACCCCTATCCGTCGCACGCTCCATACGTATCGGTGGCCAGACGACTACGCAGATACGTGTCCTACATGTGACTCACATCACGTGATACAACAAGTGTCAAGGCCGTATGAGATATACCAATACCTCAACATCAATGGGTGGTCGATAAACTAAGTCAATGCAAGAGAATAAATAAAGCAAGAAAACGACCGATAGAGTCGCTTGCACCCAAGTGTGACTTGGATGCACAGTTTAAATAACACGAAACAAAATGCTGAAAATAACAACTGAAAATAAGAATATAATAATCACAGAGTAAGATGGCAAGGTATCTTGCCTGGTGGTGCAAAGTGGCAAGTCCAAGAGTAGCAAGTGTCAGCACCAAAACTCACAAATCACAGATGACTCCAAACGCTGAAACAAACATCAAAAATAATCTCGGTGAAGAAGATATACCTAGAAAACGCCTGTCCAAAAGTCAAATTCTGGAACATGGGCAAAATCGTAATTTTGGGTCAAAACGATATCCGCCGTTGGACTCGCTTTGCACCGAAACGTGTGCCAAAGTCTACGGTCTCTAAAGTTGTCAAACTATATGTCTAAGATTTCAGTTTGAGGAGAGAAACTCAACGGTATGTCCAGTTTTGGATTCCGAGAAGCCGTTTACAAATTCGCCCGTTTGAGTGGGTCGCGGGCCCGCCAAAAATAGGTTCTGATTCGACCTTCTCAGAATCGAACCAAACTTAGCATGCAGGACCAAAATTTCGATCCGGACCTGTTGGCACAAGTTTCGTCTCGATTCGACGACTGTACACGAAGTTATGGACAAGTTTGCAAAACGTCGATACGGGGGTATCTCGAGTGGGAAAACTGCTCCGTGGATGACGCGGGGCTGACTTTCGATCCTCCGTTCGTCGCGCACAAAGCTCCGTCGCTAGTGAAACGAATTCATGGGCGAAGGGGGTATAATCAGCTTCAACTTTCGTTTTGGAAGATTAGGGTTTTGAGGCTTGTGGAAAAAGTTATATTTATAACAACTAGGGCAAAAATCCTAATACTTCTACTATTACTAATACCAAAAAAATCCAGACATGAGCACTCACGAATTTGCTACTGAACGCAAAGGTTAGATAGGGGTAGGGCCCGCCCCTTTAAGTGGGTGGGTGGATATTTTCTTTTTGTTTTCTTTAAACAATGGACTCTATGTGAGTCCCATATCAACAGGGACTGGCCGCCCTTCGCTGGGTTTGGCCGAGCCACCATTAACCTTTTTTTTTCTTTTTTTTTACAACTATAACTGCTTTTATATATATATTATATATATATACATATATATATATATATATATATATATATCAAAATCGTAAATATATATATATAGCAAGCAATAAATTTCCAAAATTTACCAATAAATTCCTAAAAATCCTAAAATTTATTATAAGCCTTATTTAATCGAAATATTAACATGCACCCATATAATAATGTATATATACACACATACTTTAATTTTACCAACAACTTAATAGTAAATAAATCCATAACTAAAGAAATACGTAACAAAATTAATTTAAATTATAAAAAAATCAATTATAAATTATGGGGGTTTACATTCATGGTGCAGGGACACGACAGGAGAGAAGGCGTCTATGGTGGCATCTTCTTGACGTCCAAGCCAGGGACGTTGCCATGCCCTGGGCTGTGGGTAGGGACTTTAATATTATTGCTTCTTCGGACGAGAAATTTGGAGGTTGGCCGCCTGACTCGCGGGCCATCGCAGATTTTCTCGACTTTCAGTTGGCTGCCGGACTTTCGGACGTTGGTTTCAGAGGAAGCACTTTCATATGGGTGAATGGTCAGTCTGGGGTTAATCGACAGGGTTCTCGTCTGGATCGATTGCTTGCGTCGGGTAGTTGGTTGGATGGAGTCCAAGTCTCGTGCGAGCATCTCAACCGGACAGAATCTGATCACGCACCTCTATTGATATCCTGCCAGCCAACTTCTTCCATTAAGCGTCGAGGATTCCGGTTTCTCGATTTTTGGACGTCTCATCCTGACTTCCTTTCCGTGGTTGCCCGGGTGTGGGTGTCTTGTTGGCATTATGGTACGCTAGAGCGTCTGGGTATGCGCCTTCGGACTACGGGGCAGGTATTAGCCGGTTGGAGCAGATCTACTTTCAGCGACATTTTTTAGGAGGTTCGTCAGGCGGAGAACGTTGCTTTGGCAGCGGAAGAGGATTATGATCTTCATCCTTCGGAGAGGGGAAGGGCTGCTTGGATGGAGGCTGTAGCCAGACTGAAGCAAAAGGTCCAGGTTGAGGAGTCTTACTGGAAACAAAAGGCCAGATTAAAACGCGATATGGAAGGTGATAAGAATACGCGATTTTTCTATGCGTGCACCTGGAGCAGGCAGCGAAAGGCGGCTATTCAGAAAATTATTCATGCTGATGGTTCAGAAACAGGTTCTGATGTAGAGGTGGCGGCGGAGGCTTCCTTATTTTACTCCAAGCTGTTTTGAGCTGAGGCGACTTCTGAGGATGATGCATTCCTTGATGTCATTCCTAGTATTATCTATGTGGAGGATAATTTTAATCTTGCCCGGAGCCCGAATAGATCGGAATTGTTCGAGATTGTTTGTGGGCTAGATCCGGCTAGTGGTGCAGGGCCGAATGGATTTTCTGGGAGGTTTTTCTCATGTTGTTGGGATATTATCGCTGCTGACGTGGAGGAAGCCATTGGATCTTTTTTCTTGGGTGCCCGTCTCCCGGACTCTATATATGATACTTTTTTATTCCTTATTCCTAAAGTCGAGCACCCGAGGAATCTTTCAGATTTTTGCCCTATTAGTCTTTGTAATTTCTGTAACAAGATAATTTCCAAGATTCTTGCTTGCAGGTTACGGGACATTCTTCCCAAAATTATTTCTCCGGAGCAAAGTGCTTTTGTTATGGTGAGAGAGATTGTTGACAATATCATCATTGCCCAGGACATGGTGGCATCTATGAGGGAGTCCAATCATGGTGGCAACGTAGCAATCAAGCTTGACATGCAGAAGGCCTATGACAGAGTTAATTGGCATTTTCTCCTTCGGGTGCTTCGGAAATTTGGTTTCAATGAAGCCTTCTGTGATCTCGTCTATCGTCTTTTGGCAGACACCCGGTATGCGATTCTTCTCAATGGTGCTCCTACTGATTTCTTTTCGGCATCTAGAGGGATCCGGCAGGGGATCCTCTTTCCCCCGCTCTTTTTATCATTGCCGCGGAGGTGCTTTCTCGGAATCTCAAGATGCTTCAAGGCACTAATAGGAGATCATCTTTTCATACTCCGATAGGGGGACCACATATCTCGCATTTGGCCTATGCGGATGACGTGCTCATATTCACTTCGGAGGATATTGCTGGATTGCGTGCTCTCCAGCAGGTGTTGCATCGCTATGTGGCTGTTTCAGGTCAGAAGATTAATTATTCCAAATCTGTCTTTTATACTGCTAATCCTTTGGCAGAGGATCGTGCTCGAACTATTTCTACTCTATTTGGATTTTGCACCGGTATTCCCATGTATACTTTGGCAGCATGTTGCCCACCCCGGGCCGTTATCAGGACAATTGAGCGGATGTTTGCGGCTTTCTTTTAGGGTAGCAAGGATTGTGTCGCTAAGAGGAGTTGGTTGGTATGGCGTTATGCTACCCGGACTAAATCTGAAGGGGGTCTTGGGATCAAGTGTCTGAATGATATTATGGATGCCTTTTCTATGAAATTATGGTGGAAGTTGAGACATGGAAGGGGACTTTGGGTAGAATTTCTTAAATCGAAATATTTTCGTAAGCGTCATCCTTGCGAAGCCTTTATGACTTCCAAGTGTTCTCCCATTTAGCGACAGATTTTGAGGGGGTAGAAATTGGCGGAACCACATATATTTTTCAGACTGGGACGTAGTGAGGGCTCAGCGAGGTGCGAAGCGTAGATACCGGGGGGTATCAGATTGCATCGTATTACTGACCCGTCTATCGTTGGAGTGGCTTCCAGGGCCAGGAGAGGTACTGGGAGACGGACACGGGTGAGATTGGGGGCCCAGGCGTTGGCGCCTGGAGATTCCGGGTTGGCGGGTCAACCCTCGGCAAGTAGTGGGAGGGCAGGCGCTGATATGGCGGCTCACTTGGTGCGATGGGCGTACCCTTCGGGTCAGGTAGCGGCGGGTAGTAGCAGCGGGGAGCTTCGGCGGTCGGCCAGATTGGCCGGAAGGACGGTGCTGCATCTTCATCAACCGGTGCTTGTGAGGGATATTTCGGATAGGGGTAGAAAGATCCGAGATTCTAGGGCGAGGAATACTGACAATGGTTGTCCTACTATCCGATCGTTCTGGTCCGATGCGGGCTGGAATCTGCCGATGATATCGGAGATTTTTGGGGATGAGGTAGTGCGGCTTCTCATTGCGGCTAATTTGACGTGCACTCCAGTTCTTGATTCCTTTGTTTGGGGTGATCAGTATGGATCTTTCTCATTAGCAAAGGCTTGGAGGGTTTGTCGGATTCATCATCCAACCTCCTCATTATTTTCTCATATATGGGGATACTGTATTCCGGCAAAGTGGAGTATTCTGATGTGGCGGGTCTGCCATAACCGGCTTTCCACTGATGATAACATTCAAAAGATTGGCTTCCATCTGGCATCCAGGTGTCATTGCTGTCAGGATGGGCACGGGGAGACTCTTCAACATATTTTCTTCCACGGGGATCACGCTTCGGAGGTATGGTTTGTCTTTCGGGGCTTTTTCAAAGCACGGTTGCATCGGGACTTTTTGGCCTTCCTCAAAAGATGGTGGCGTGGTCCGGACAGTCACCATAGGAGATCTTAGGCCGGAGCGATTATATGGGTGCTTTGGAAGAACCGGAACAAGCATCGTTATGAGGGATGTAGTGTTGGTGTTGCTTTCTTGGTCCGAGAGGTTAAGCGGTAGTTTAGGAAGTCTCTTTCGGGTTGTCGTCACCTTCCGCCTATTCCGATTTGGGCGTTTGATTAGTGTCCCGTTTGTTTTCTCCTTTTCTTTGTTACCTATGAGGTCGGATGTACTCATTACCCTCTTTTTTCTAATAAAGATAACGGTTCCATAATACATATATATATATATATATATATATTATTTTTTTTTAAAATATATATATATATATTATATATATATATATATATATATATATATATATATATATATAATATATATATATATATATATATATATATATATATATATATATATATATATATATATATATATATATGTGTGTGTGTATGTCTATAGCATATAATTTATGTGTTGATATATGTATGTAAGTATCTAGTTATATATATATATATATATATATATATATATATATATATATATATATATATATATATATATATATATATAACTAGATACTTACATACATATATCAACACATAAATTATATGTGTTGATATATGTATGTAAGTATCTAGTTATATATATATATATATTTTTTTTTTATATATATATGTATCTAGTTATATATATATATATATATATATATATATATATATATATATATATATATATATATATATATATATTTTAGCAAAAACTACTCTTTATTCCAACTTCCAAAGTGAATGTACGGCTACAAAAGTTGCATAAAAAACAAAACAACTAGAGGAGAGGGATCTCAGTATGAGAGCATCTGATCATGGCCTTCATCACTTGACGCTTGACTTCGGTAATCAACTAGGCCGGAGAGTAAGTGTAAGCTTCGTATCGAAACTTGTTACGATTCTTCCACAGAACCCAGCAGATTGCGCCTACCACCACTTGCTTGACATGTTTCTGCCTCTTCCTCCACCAGCACTGGAATCTCTGTAATAAATACCTTCGACTCGCCCGAACCCCAATGATCACCTGAAAGTAAGTCCAAACTGCATTGGCCAGCTCTCCTTCTCCAAAAATATGTGACACAGTCTCTCCATTAGGCTCCGAACAGCAGTGGCATGACGAGGCTAAGGAGAAACCCAGCTTTTGAACATTGTCATCAGTAGGCAGTTTGTTAAAAAGAATACGCCATAATAGGATGGACCATTTAGAAGGCATACACTTGTTCCAAATATTGTTATAGTGTGTACTTTGAGGATGATGAGCGCGGATTTGATCCCAAGCCGAAGTAATCGAAAACTTACGGGATGGGTGTAGAAGCCAAATAAAGTCTCCTTGGTCATTTTCTTGAATGAACTCTTCTCCCAACTGACGACCGCGGATAAGGCGTTTCCAGACATGAGATGCTGCAGAAGTGATCTCCACCTGTTGAGGGTTCACTGAAGCACAATACTTAGCCTTCATAAACCCTGTCCATAATGAGTTTGTAGAACGAAGCTTCCACCAAAGTTTAACCGTCATCGCGTCTAGAACATCTGCCAATCTGCGAACCCCGAGCCCTCCTTCAGAAGTAGTACGTGCGAGACGCTCCCAACATAGCCATGATCGCTTAGAGATTCCATCCTTCGAACCCCAAAAGAAGCTATCTAGCATACTTTCAACACGATTGAGAACAGATATCGGAGGATTGCAAGCAGAGAGACAGTGAACAGGAATAGAGGAGAGCACTGATTTGATGAGGACTAACCTGCCACCAAATGACAGTAGCTTGTTATTCCACCCAGAAATTCGTGCATGAATTTTCCCGACCAATTCATCATACATAGCCGCATTCCTGCGACCCACCATAATAGGACATCCTAAATACACTATGGAACCATGATGAAGTTGGAATCCAGTTATTTGTTTCAGCTCAGTCACCTTATCTTGCGAAACTTTCTCAGATAGCATCATCGCCGATTTAGCCACATTAACAAGCTGTCCCGAGTTAGCTTCATACTTGCCAATAACCTGCATAAGAAGCTGAACTGAACGTTTGTCTGCTCCAGAGAATATAAGCACATCATCGACATACGCCAAGTGAGAGACTCAAGGGCATCCTCTCGGAGAGTAATATCCAGAGAAACCAGTCACAGAGTTCAGTTGAATAAGACTTCTACTCAATGCTTCTGCAGCGATAATGAACAGTGCTGGGGAGATTGGATCTCCTTGTCGAATTCCACATTGACCATGGAAGAACCCCGAAGAACGTCCATTATTCAGAGTAGAGAACCAAATGTTGTCTAGTAGATGAAGGATCAAGGTACTCCATTCATTGCAAAACCCAAATTATTTCATAACCTTCAAGAGAAAAGCCCAACTAACCCGATCATAAGCCTTACTCATGTCAAGCTTAACAGCCATATTTCCGCTCCAATGCTTGTGATCAATAGCCGAAATCATCTCCTGTGCCATGATAATATTATCAACAATCTCTCTCCCGCGGACAAAACCACTTTGTTCGGGGGAGATGATTCGAGGAAGGATATCAACGAGTCTTCTAGCCAGCAATTTAGAGATAATTTTGTTGATAAAATTACACAAACTGATCGGGCGATAGTCAGGAATAGCCTTTGGATGTTTCGACATGGAATCCATCCATGAATAAGCAAACAGCTTGGAAGATATCCTGGCTAATAACCGGCCAGCAAGTTAAATAAAAATGACCAGTAAATCCATCCGGCCCAGATGAGCTATTCGGATCCATACTCTTGACAGTATCAAATATCTCCTCCATGGATGGTTTGGCGATCAGAAAGTCATTATCCTCTTGAGTAATAAGCGTCGGAATGTGATCAAGGTATCCATCTTGAATAGAAGAGTGAGGAGCAGAGAATACCTTAGTATAGTGTTCATTGGCCTCATGTTGGATATCCTGCAGTGAAGAGGGAGTCACACCAGTAGAAGACTGAAGATGATGAATGTGCAGTCGATTCCTTTTCGAAGAAACACAAGAATGATAAAATTTCGTATTACGATCTCCTGCCTCATCCCATTTAACTCTAGCCTTTTGCTTCCAGTAGGCGTCTTCTACGCGAAGTCGTTGCTTCAATTGCGCCCAGGCAAGCAACCACTGAGGACGCAACGCAGGGTTGGTCTCATACTCCGCCTCAATAGCAGTCACCGCATCTTCTGCTTTCTTGACTTCTTGAAAAATATCCCCAAAAGTAGCCCGACTCCATGAGGAGAGAGCTCTTCTTGTGGCCCCAAGCCTAAGCCCAATACGAACGAGAGCATTCACATGGTCTATAGACGACCAAGCCGTCTCCACCACCGAGAGAAAAGTGTCATGGTCTTTCCTGAAGTGAAGGAAACGAAAAGGCCGAGGAGAAGAAGGATGTTCACTGTCCAGAGATAGCAATATCGGAGCATAGTCAGATTCAGTTCTATTTAAGTGCATAGATGTTGAGAGAGGGGCCCAATTCAGCCATTTAGAATCAAATAATGCTCTGTCAAGTCGCGATCCCATCATAGGAGACCCACATTGCCTGTCAACCCAAGTGAAACAATTGCCAGTGTACGGCAACTCATGCAAGCCAGCAGCCAATTGAAACTCCTGGAACTCCTTCATCGACACCGAACAAGGAGGGAGTCCCCCAAATTTCTCGTCAATGCTAGTAATGGCATTGAAATCACCACTGAGAAGCCAAGGGTAATTCTATCTCTGCCGAACTAATAAAAGTTGACGCCACAGAAGTCTTCTTCCCTCCTTCGTGTTACTGCCATGCACAGCAGATAATAAAGATACCTCCGGCAAGAACGGGGAAGTAATAGTTACAGTAAGACTCTGATCAGATGAGTCAACCACAGACATATCCGATGATTGTCGAGCCAGGATCCAGATATTGCCTTTACTATTACTCACAGAACTTTGAAAACCCAGCTTAAGCTGATAAGAGAGAAGCTTGTCCGGCTGAACTTTAGGTTCAATAATGATAACTATAGGCACTTTATTAGTGCGACATAAAGATTTAAGTCTCTTAAAAGCCATAGCATTTGCTATACCCCGAATATTCCAACTAAGGATTTTAATCATGAGTGGAGGAGGAGGGTTGAGTGTTGGTAACCTTAGAGGAGGATCTGAGTATTCGGGGCGCTGGGGGTGGAACCGTCTTCTTCTTCTTTTGACCATCTTGGGGAGCTGGGGGATGAGAAGGGATAGTCTCTTGCGCGGCGATCGTCGAAGTTAGGGCAGGGCCATCCTGAACTTCCAACGTAGATGCAACAGAATCTGCAGGAGGAGCCGGATCAGCCGCTGTATCCGCTAGAGGGTCTGGGTCCGACGGCGGGTCCGCAGAAACGTCCACCGTCTCCAGATCAGCCGGAGGAACTGGGGCCGGCTCTGCAGGTATGTCCACCGTCTCCCGTCGATCTTCAGCTTCAACCTCGTCTGCCCACGAGCGAAGCTCTCCCTCCTCACGCTCAGAGAAAGAAGGGTTTGCAAGAGCTGTGGGAGCTGGGCTACGTGGTGATGTTGATAGATTGGCTTGAGACAAGACACGGGGAGTAATGGCTACGGTAGGAATAATAGCTTGATCGGGATACGGGACCACATTAATGGCCTCATTTGCTGATGTGGCTAACTGCGCCTCTGTTGGCGGTTGAGTATTGAGTGTTTCTTCATTCAAAGCCGGATTGGAAGTTTCTCCCTTGTCATGACCAATAGGGAAGTCATTGATGTCAGCAACTATAGGTTCTTTGAGCTTGAGTTGAGGAGGGTTTGATTTATTTTGTGCGTGTGTTTTGCATGAGGACCGCACGTGGCCTTGGTGTTTGCATAGAGAACAAAACTGAGGGACATGCCCATACTCCACTTTCTGATTAATGATCCTGCCATTATGCATATTGATGCGAACCATGTGGGGGAGGGTTTTGCTAGCGTCAACCTCAACAAAGACGCGAGCAGTACTTGGTCTGGTAAAGTCTTCAGTTGTACGATCAAGTTTCAGGGGGGTTCCTATCCCAAGAATAATTGAAAAGAGAGCGTTTTTCGCAAAAAGCTGATGAGGAAGACCAGGCAAGGAAATCCATGTAGGCACTAAAGGCGACTCCTTAGAGGCGCAAAAATTTTTCGACCAGCGAAACACACGCATAGGAGCTCTAGACAGATACCACGTCTCCCGAGCCCTAAGACGGAGAAAGTCCACCTCAAGGGAAGGACGGATGATGATATGCTTTGGATCAATGACACCAACCTTAACCTCACCGGCAAATTGAAACCCCGAAAAGGCCTTACGAATCACCTCTATAGATGGTCGAGCATGTGAAAACTTCCCGATCAGAGCAAATTTAAAAGGCTGAACCAAGATCTGCTCATCCTCCTCCGAAAAGGAAACAATAGGAACCCCATTAGAAAACGAAGGGGTTCGAATAGAGATCGATTGGGGTTCCGTAGGGGCAACCCCAACCACTTCCGCGAACGTCTTCAACGCCATGAACCGTCAAAGCAGGAGATCGCGTTGGTCGGATGATCCAAACGCAAGGGAGGACGCCGGCCCGGCCAAAGGCCAAGCCGGTGTCGGTGGGAGATTAGGGTTCAAAGCGCGGCGCTCTTCTCCAATGAGAAGAAGAGAGCGGATATATATTTTATATATATATATTATATATAGATATACATATATATATATATATATATATATATATATATATATACATATATATATATATATATATATACATATATATATATATATATATATATATATATATATATATAAATATATATATATATATATATATATATATATATATATATATATATATATATATATCTATATTTTAATATATATAGTTTTCTATGGATGTTGGTTGATTGTATGCTATATTGATTATAGGAATATAGCCTATACAAGATAGCCCCTATATGTTGCCTATGTAATTATACCTATATAGATCATAAGTATATATGTTTATATATAAATTGTATGGGATAGCTTGTGATTGGTTTTGTGTTGTATGTGAATGCTAGGCTAGACTTGGTTAGGCTTAGTGAGACTTGTTTGGACTAGGAGTGGCCTAGTTGACCTAGTTTGACTAGCGTAGTTGACTAGAGTTGACCAAGTGTTGATTTAGTCTAGATTGACCTAGACAGCATGCAGATGCATTGCACATTTTATTTATCATCCCTTATATACATCTTGACTTGTGTTGCTCTAAATAGGAGTCAGATACCTCATCTCGGATAGTATATTCTCACAAACATTCATATCGCAGGCGAGTACATTCTCTGATCGTTTTATAACTTGCTTAGGATTATATTCTTACTCTAGATTACTTTACTTGATGTTGTTACGATATTATCATGGATTGGTACTATATGGATCCCTACATTGAGATGTTATCCCCCTCGGGAGCATCGGATACTTCATGTCATGTGTTTCATGTACATCATGTATTCTTCGCTCTCATGTTATTCATGTATACTCATGTGCTTCATATACGTTCATGTACGCTCATGTACTCTCATGTTCTCTCATGTACGGCCATGTTTCTCATGTGCTTCATGTGTAACCAATATATTCATATGCACCCATTTATGGGCCTTCATGTGAAATTCATGTGCACTCATTTATGAGCCCTCATGTATACTTCATGTGCACCCATTTATGGGCCTTCATATGAAAATCATGTGCGTAATATAACTTGTCTGGATCCTTGTGTATTGATTGGGGGTATGGGGGAGTATAAATAGTCATGTGAACAATTTCCAAAGTATTGTAATCAAGTAAACCTCTTTAGTATATTCATGTGCAAATCAAGCCGTTTACATGTCGACCTTGTACTCTACATCACTAGTCACTGATAGTTCTCTACTTATAGTAGATATTTCTATTACCGTTCTCTCTTTTACATCATGTACATTCTTTCAGTTTTCATGTATCTTACTCTTTTGCATGTTTATATTTTCTAACTTGTTATGATCTGCGTGAGATGTATTATGCTCGCTCTTGTCCTGACTGGACCTATTAAAAATATTACAGATGATGATGAGGAACCATGCACCCCCTACTATGGAGTTTGCCTAGATGACACTCGCGACCTGGACCCTTGGGAGGTTCAGGCAGCTGCTGAGGATGATACCATGCATAGTACAGATAGTTAGACTGTTCTTTCTTTTATGTCAGTTGTTGTTTTGTTTCAGAGTTGTATTATATTGGAGTTGTTGAGACTTGTGGTTGTTAACTTTGTTTTATTTCACTTCTGTTGTACCTCAGTTGGAGGATTTTCTTATCTATTTTATCGTGCTATATTCTACCTGTAGATTGTGATTGAGTTGTACCTTCTGTGATTTGGCCTCCTTTTGGAAAGTATTTTATATTGTGTTAGTTATGTTCATGACCTAGAATAATGTTCTAACACCGACACTGCGGCGTAGACTGGACGAACCCACTTCTCTGCCCCTACACTGGGTACGGGTCGTGACATCAACTGATAATATATCAAGGCAATTATGAACAAGGGTTAGACATTTGGGAGAACAGAGCAATAGTTCATCATTTGAACCATCATGGATGGTTGATACAATTGTAACATGGCTTAGCATGAAGAGGGACAGAACATTCAAGGGTATAACTAAACATGAATAGACTAGTGGACACTAATGCAATGACAAGGGAATGAACCAATACATAAGATAATGTAAACGGAATATTATGATGTTGATGAATGGACAGATAAGTGCAGTATCTGGACTTAGGAATTGAAAATGAACACTATCCTAGTTGTAGGCAAAAAAGGAGTATGCAAGTCAAGCCTACATAAAATCTGGCATTCTAAGTCCAACTCATATGCAGGACAGACGGTTACATGAACCTTCATACAGGACAGATTAGTATACAAAGAGATATGGGCAGGACACACGATGATAGAACATAACCTATACAAGAAGATACGGACACATGACTAAAGCATGCAACATAAACAAAAGGAACTGAACTACTCAACTATGAAAGAACCTTAAATACAAGCTCACTCTCGAATACTTGATGCTATTCTCTATATCAAATAGAAAAATTAGACATGTACTTGGTATGGTAATTCTCATCCTAAATCCCTCATCCTATACTCATCATATGATACAAAGAAGTTAACCAAGACTACACATTAAGAGTAGTGACTGATACAAAGTGAATTAGGGACTGAGCACTAGAGATAGTGCAATGACTGATACCATAGTCTAAAATAGGAATTCAATGAATGAAAACTAATACCCTAACTGGGACTGAATAATAGGGTTAAAAGAGGACTGAATAATAGTAAAGGACACCGAACAATAGTAAATGGATAGGACATTCCCATTTAAACACAAATTGGTTTGAACACAAGTGCAATGGACATGACAGGACAGGGCAGATGGTTTACAAGATGACCATGATGTTTAGTTCAGGAATGAGTGATGCAGGGACCTTAGACTAGGCAAGGCAGAACAATGAAGAGGCAGCATGCTAGGCACATAAAGTTAGAAGCAGTAAACAGAAATCAAACAGTGTACAGAACATCAAGAACCCGAACCCCCCTACCATATTAAACTATCAAATCCTTCCAAAACCACAAATTAACATCCTACAATGCTAACACATATTATAACAAATATAGAAATCAAATTAAAACTGAAATCTAAGCATTCAAAGCCCTAAAAGTCATTTCATTGATCACTTTGTGTGCATATCCGATATTCTCGTGATACGCACTCCAAATAAATTTGAAATTGACCCAAATCTTTCCTAATATAAGAGGGACCCTAAATGAATGCATCTATATCAATGAATGGGAAATTAGAAAGTTTAGAGGGCTCTTACCAATTGAGAGTTGGAATCTCAATAAAAACTTTTAGATCTAGATCTCCACTAAGATCCAATAGTCAAATTGCTCCAAATGCTCCCAAACTAGGCAATAGAGGTTTTCTCTCTCCAAGGGAAAGAGATTGCAATTTGTTTGAGGGAATTTATACTCAATTTGGATGTTGGAGACAATTTGGAGAAGAACACAAATTAGGGTTAGCATTCGTAATGAAAGGGGGAAGGAGGCTATGTTAGCTATAAATAGCAAGGGGAGGGGTGTCTTGGCCGGCCAAGGGGTGTGGGCTAGGGTTTGCTTGGGTGAAATGCTAAAAAGGCTTTCATATTTGTCATTTTAAGGCCCTTTAAGGAAAGGCTCAATATAGCTTCTTGTTTTAAGTCAATTTATAGGCTCTATGTGATATTCTAGCTAGATTAGGGTCTAACTAACATGTCTAATCTCACTAACTAAGATTCTATGGTCATGGCTAACATCTACACAATGTAGTTCTAAGGTTTCACCAATTAAGACTCTAACACAATTCATCAATTTAAATATATATAAAATAATCAAAAAATTACCAATTACCAAAATATCCTTGTTATAGAATGTGGTGGTGACAACTTCTACTATCGCCTTTAAATTTCGTATTTGTGTATAAATCATACGTTTCTTGAGTTTTTATTTATGAACTCTCGTCCTCCCCTATCTCGGAAGGATGAACGTTTGTGATTGATTGATTATATCTTATTATTGATTGGGACTAAGACATATAGAATATTTTGTAAGTGATTATTAAGGGTATATAGAGATTTGGACAAGCGTCACTACTAAATGGACCGATAGGAAGTGTATGGATTGCTATGAAGATTTAATCTATTGAAAAATCCCTTGATTGAGGGAGATACCCCTTGACTGGAACATTTGAAATTAAATTAGATGGTTATATATTTATAGATATGATGGAAGAAATTGCAGCAATTATTGAGATGACTACATATATGATTAAGAAATTTGCATAGGTTGACTTGGGACTAGACAAAGATCAGAATAGTGTTATCTCTACGATAGAATCATCAAATGATATGACTTGAGAAAAGGATAATTTCCCGAGTCGTGAATTAGGGATTTGACTTCAGCCTATAGATTACCTAGAAGGTTTTACTGGAAGGGTATACTAACCCATGCTTGGCAGGACTGGGTGATTAGCTAAGGTAGGTAGGCTTGTATAGACACTCAATCAAGATAGTTGTGGAATAGAGTATAGTACAAGGCTTAGCCCTAACATGAGGCATGAGAGTCGGTAGGAAAAATCATGCTACCATTGTCTAAGCTAGACCGAGTCAAAAAAATAGGGCAAAAAACTCCCTGATCATAAAGGATGAGATGAGTGAGAGTTTAGCTTGAAGGAAGACACAATTGGGTATTAGGGTGCCAACATGAAGGACAATAGCAAATATAGTGCCCAAGGGCACTATCAGGATACAAAATTATGAAGCGTGCTGATCATGTCTAGATATAAACTCTTGGGATTATATTGCATTAAATTTTGAGATGTTTTCACATGGAGGATATTGAAATCGGGAATATGATACAATAGGAAAAGAAATTTCTTTGGACGATAAGGAACTGTCATAGGTGTAGGGCCTAAAAATCAAGTTGTGCCATGCATTTACTACTCAGCAATTAAGTTGCACCTCAAAAATCAAGCTGTGACATTGATATGAAGCTCAGAGATCAAACTGCGCCACTGATTAGGTTACGCCATATATATCAGACTGCGTCCAGTAACATTGTGCCAAAGTCTACATGGCGTCTGACATTTAATGGTCATCATTACCTGACATCACTGACAATTGACAGCACATAAAATGAAGAAAATCTCTTCGAATACCTCGAATTGTGTCGCTCGAGGAGATTTGATTGACAGCTGTCATTTTCCTCTTATGAGTTGCGCCTAGGCGTAATCTAAACAAATTTCTTAGTTGTGCCTAGGCGCAATTTGAACAACTTTTTCTGAAAAGCTGCCACGTGTCTATGCATTAAGTTGCGCCTAGGCGCGACCCTATCAGGCGAAGTTTGACTTGTTGACTGAAGCTTGCGCAACCTGATAAAGTTGAGACAGCTTTCATTTCTAAAAAGCAGGATGACGTGGCGCACATGCCACTAATTTCTCAAGACGTGTCTACTATTCTGTACACGACCACGTGCATCTCAATCATATGATGCCACGCGTCTAAATACAGTTAGTACACGATTGTTAACTGAATGAAAGTTGGCGCAACATCAGGTTGGCGCAACCCAATGTGGCGCAATCCAGCTTCGCACACATCAGAATAACTGTTAAAACAGTTATTTCCAGAACTCTATAAATAGAGTTTCCAATCATTGTTAAAGCATCAAGAAAGATCAAGAACTCTTACAAAATTGCTGATGTATTCTCCAGAGGCTCTAGTCTTCAAGTTCACATAGTCCAAGGGATAAATTGATCGTCTTCTGATCAGATTCCTACAGTTGTAGTTTCCCAGAATTAAAATTGTACTCTTGTACTCTTTTCTAAAGTTTGTAATAGAACAACTTTTCATTTTTACAAACAAAATGGCGACTCTGCTAGGGACGACTTTCTCCTCCGACGAGAAGGTGACAACTCAATATGATATTGTGTCGATCGGCAAGACGCAGAAGACACTGGTTGTTCAAGTCAACCAGACAGCCTACAAGGATACGATTAACACCAAGAGCAACAAGCGCACTGTGACTTTCACCAAGAACAGGACTGCGTGGGATCCTAAGTCTCCCACAATGGTTGTTGTCCAGGCGCAACCTGAGCGCTCAGTGGCCAAGACACAATCCGTCTCATTGGCCCAGGCGCAGCCTGCTTCTGTTGCCCGTGCGCAACCTATTTATTCTGCTACCAAGGTGCAGTTCATTTCTTCTGCTGCCAGAGCCCAACCCACTCATCTTACTGCCAAGGCACATTCTATTCACCTTACTGCCAAGGTGCAGTCCGCTCAGGTTGCTGCCAAGGCACAGTCTATTTACCCTGTTGTCCGAGCGCAACCTACTCATCTTGCTGCCAAGGCGCAACCAGCAGCACATTCTGCTATGGCGCAACCTATGTATCTTGCTGCCCAGGCACAATTTGCACATCCTGCTCTGGCGCAACCCAAGGAAACTAGTCTTTTGGCTATTCCCTCTTCTTTTCCAGTTCTGAACTTGGAGAAGCAATGTTCTAGTGTTAGCACTAGATAAAACAAAGGGAAGGGTCCTTTGACACTTCCTCAACACATACAAGCTGCGCCTAAGATGGTTCAACAACAAAATAAAGGAAAATGCATCTTAGCTAACCCTCTATAAAATGAAGGAAAGCACCCTTTGGTCTTTTCTCAAACTTACCTGGTCTATGACTCAGAGGAAGGTATATCATATTCTATTCTAAACAGAGGTCTTCGGATCTCTGATATCGGAAAGAATACTGATCAAAGAGGCATCTTGCCTACCCCTATGGGATCTGGTCAAGATCTTCCAACCTTGCAAATTTTAAGATCTAAGCAAGGAAAATTGATGGTATCACAAACAGAGACACATGGAGTAGAATTTTCTGATTTACGCGCTTATCTCAATAGGCGTCAACCAGTATCAACTTTGGTGAAACGTAAGAACCCTATGCCAAAGGCCAATATATACCAGACGCCAAAGTTTGAATAGAAAGATCCAACCACTTATGCTAATGAGTTGAGTACCTCTTTGTATACTCAGGGTACTAAATATCTGAAGAATAGGAGACATGTTCCTAACATCATTAAGGAATATGTTCCTCCGACTTCTTTCCGTCCTATAGTGGTAACCGATCTTCGGGAACGTCTTACACAAAGACGGGAGATCGCAGGGATGTCTCCTTCACCTCTAAATCACTCTTCAGATCACCACTGCCTTCATGAAGTCATCATCAAGTGTTGTTGCCAATCAGCTAGACGATCTGTCTTCAATCGTCTGAACTATGCTTCAACTCCTGAACCTATAATAGAAGATGAAGACGAGCTGTTATATGCTTCTAATAACATGACTTCTCAAGGCACTAGGGGTAGAAAATGTCCAAGACGTAATGCTTTACGTAATCCCACTCAACAATACTTGGATCGGATTCATGCATCCAGTGAAGGGGTCTTTCAATACACCAGATCAAGAAAATGAAATTTGAACTAAGGTGTCTTTAATCAAGAAGATCTCCTCATCGTTCATCTAGGAGAGGACTCTTTTTCAGAGTTTGATGCAGATAGTGAAAGTTCTGAAGAAACTATCTTATCAATAGCAGCAAGAGAGGTGACGGCATATACCGTTACAGAAGATCAAGATGCCTCTACTTCAGCCAGTCAGGAGCAACGAATTGTTGTACTAGAGGACAAATTGAAGACCATGGTTGAGATGGTCGCAAGTATGCACACTATAATCGTGGCTCAAGCATACAGTGCCACCGATTATAAACCCTGCCACAAATCCTGAGCTTATAGCATCTTCTATACCTGTTAATGTTAGTCTGGGGGTACCACCTCCTCAGGTTGCTTCTGTACCAATTCAAGCTGATTCCAGTCAGTTTGGTACCGGGGGTGGTAATTACCACGCTGTTCCTCCTTCCAACAATTCTAACCAGCCCACAAATTCCCAAACATCAGGAGATGATAATGAGGCTGTGAAACTCTTATGTACTCAGTTTGAGGCCTTCAAGCAGAAGGATGGCCTACAAAGACTAGGCATAAAGAAACTGTATCCTACAGAGTGGAAGGAGGTTCCATTCCCTCCTAAATACAAGCTTCCAACCATTATGCTTTTTATGGCAGCACTTCTCCAAGTCAGTACATCAATCACTTTGAAGTGATGACTGACCAATTACAGCCAAATGACGCTCTTCTTACCAGAGTGTTCGTCGATTGTTTAGCCGGTGCAGCATATGATTGGTATCGTAGTTTGTCAGATGGCTGCATAACTTCTTTTGCTGGTTTCAAGCAAATATTCTTGGAACGGTTTTATGAGGAAGTTAACGATATGATGATGTCAGTCCTCATTAAGATCAAACAAAGGCACAATGAATCCACGGAGAGTTTTATTGAAAGATTCTGCCGAGAGGCACTTAAAATGTCTTTAGGAACTCTATCTGCTATAACAATAGACACCTGTAAATCAAACTTGTCTATTATCAGTATGTGGACGAGATCTACACAATTCTAGGATTGGCCTTCTTTCATTGTCAATGCCAAGGCGACAGAGGTCAGTGCCAAAAAGTTCAAACAGTTAGGAGTTCAGATGACTCATCATAATCAAGATGAACATTCTACACCCGGGGGTAATCGCCAGAATAACCGTAAGGGTAAATAAATACTGTTAATCAATCTCAAGGGTAAGGAGTCTTTGGCTGTCAATGTCACTCAGACGGCCTCCACTCCATCAACACCACCGTAGAAGACACCTCGTCCAAAAGAAGAGTATTCTTTCGATGAAGATGATACTTTGAGCATCATCGATTGCTTGATCAAAAGCAATAAGCTTCAACTGCCAGAGACAAAACGGCCAGAAGAAGTGGATAAAACTGATCACCCTAAATATTGTGTTTATCACAGATTTATAGGGCATCCAACCAGAGCATGCTACGTATTCAAGGGCAAAATCTAGGAGATGGTCAACTCCGGAGCGATTACTCTTCAGTAGGATGAGAAGACGGTGACTGCTAATGTCGTGTCTGTACAGTTTGGTGACTTTCCACCACAACTTATACAAGATGGTGTTGTCCCTATTCCAAGGACTACTCTCGAGATTGTGAATCTCCCTCCTCCTCAAAATGAGGGTCTTGTTCCACTATCAACAGACAGAGGAGAGATTATATGGATTTATCCAGATCTGGTAGCTGATTTTGAAATGCCTTCCTCTTCTAAGCAAAAGAAGCACTCCAAAACTAAGTCCAAGAACTGCAATATGGTATCTTTTCAACCAGTAACAAAAGAAGAAATTATAGTTGGTACTAGATCAGAGAAACCTTATCTTCGAGAATATCTCAAAACTCAAGAGAATTCTGCTCCATCTTTTGATGTCCCTCCTACATCATCTTCTCCTGATGAGAATATACCTTCTACATCCCTGTCGGTGGTTGAACCAACTCCTCCTAAACCGATATCAGCAGACAAGGGAAAACAACCTGTTCGCTTTGACAAAGTATTAAAAAAGTCCTCGTCTCTTGGACTTGAAAAGCCATATAATTTTGATATATTGGCTCAATTTGCCAATACTCCAGCAAGATTGTCAATCCTAGTGCATAACCTTTCTACAATTATCACTACCATCTTGGGGTTCAATCAAGGAAGAAGTGAATCTTTTGGGAAGATACGCTTAAAACTTCAAATTGGCAATCTTCGTACAAAGGTGACTTTTTATTTAATTGACAATCATGGCTCATACAATGCTTTGTTAGGAAGACCATTCCTCCATGAACATAATATTGTACCTTCTAATCTCAACCAATGTTTTAAATATGTGGATGGTAATAGAGAAGTCCAAAAAGAGGTTGCAGATCTGAATCCTTTCAAAGGAGTTGAATCATACTACAACGATTCTCGCATGTACAAAGAGGAATCCATGAAAGTGGTACTGGCAATGGACACAGATAAAGAACAGAAAGGTGTGTCGAATGATACTCTGGTAATTCCTGTCAAAGGACGTACTTTCTGTCCTCAGTCTTCCAAACCACTGACTATCTATCTTCCTTCCCACGAGAAGTAGCCCATTGGTGTAGTCAGGAACAAAGGGAGCTCACCTTTTCTGAGCTACTTTTAATCGACCTTCATCGTAAAAAGCCCCCTCCTTCTTCTCGTTCTTCTTCCCCCCTATTGTCATCAATCTGACTAAGCTTGCTAAGTCTAAAGTTCCTGTTGTAAATAATGGTGTAAAAATCAATAAAGCATCTTCTTTGCAGTATACTGATGTATCTTACTATACTCAATGTTACTTGGATATGCTAGATAGCTTTAAACCACTTACAATAGGAGTCGTATCATTTCTACTAAATATGGCATCCTTGGATTCAATACAAGAGTCATAATTCTTAGTACCGTCTCGAAAGAAAGACGAAAGGCCTATATTCTTCAATAAAAGAGAGGAACAACAGATCATGCTCTATAATGATAATAGAGATGATATAGGAAGGCTACAATTACGTCGCTATAGTCCACAATCCAAAGCAATCATCCATAAAATGGGCTATAATTTCAGAACATGCCTCAACAATGGCAAAGGAAGACGAACTCCTCTTCGTATTTCTGTTCCAAAAGGAAAATCACAACAATACTACAGTAAAACAAAGTGGGGACTAGGTTATGCTTCACCACTTCCAACTCCAGAACCTTCTGAATCTGATGTAGAAGAACGATCTAACTCTTCTGATTCTATCTCATAGGATTTTGATACCAGCATTGGTCATGTTCATAGGATGATAGTATCTTCTAACATGGTGTCTGCCGAATTCTTGGAAGATGATGAAGATGACATTGAAGAAGATCCTGAAGTGGACCCTTGGGCATAAAGGATGGACAATCAGTGTGAACTTCGTTTTGAACAACAAGAGCCACCTACTGAGGATCAACTAGTCCAAATTGATATTGGAGAGAAGGGCATATCAGACCAATCTTCATTAGCAAAAATATTCCAGAGGATGATAAACAAGAATTAATTCACCTTATTCGTGAATATATTGATGTCTTCGCCTGGAGTTATGAAGATAGTCATAACTCACAAACTTAATATCTTGTCGAATGCCAAGCCGATCAAACAACAACAACGGCAATTCAAGCCCGAAATGATAGATACAATTGATGATGAAGTCAAAACGATTTTAGCTTGCAATTTTATCAGAGAAGAACAGCATCCTGACTGGGTAGCCAACGTTGTTCCAGTCTTGAAGAAGACCGAAAAGGTTCGAGTTTGCATAGACTTTCGGGATCTCAATGATGCCTGCCCTAAAGACGAATTCCCTCTCCCAATTACTGACGTCATGATCGACAATACATGTGGATTCGAACGAATCTCTTTCATGGATGGGTTTTCCAGATATAATTAAATCTGGATGAATCCTGAAGATGAAAAACATACTTCGTTACATACTCTTGTGGAGTGTACTGTTATACAGTCATACCATTTGGTCTTAAGAACGCAGGTGCAACTTACCAGCGGGCTATGAGTACTATCTTTCGAGATCATCTGCAAAAGACTGTTGAATGCTATGTTGACGATATTGCTGACAAAAGTCGTCTAAAGGAAGATCACATTTAAGATTTAAGAACTATTTTCAATCTAATGCGCCAGCATCAACTCAAAATGAACCCTACCAAGTCTTTTTTAGGTGTCTCTAGTGGCAAATTTCTCGGCTTCGTCATTACCTCTAAGGGTATACACGTTGATCCCGAGAAGATCAAAACCATTCAAGAGATGCGTCCTCCACGCGACCTAAAAGAGCTACGAGGATTCCAAGGTCGACTTGCATACATCTGGCGGTTCATTTCAAATTTATCTGGACGTTGCAGACCATTACTCAATTAATGAAGAAATGTGTATCTTTCGTTTGGACGGAAGAATGTCAACGAGCATTTGATGACATAAAATGGTATTTAATGAGTCCAACGGTTCTTGTACCACCGATCTCAGGAATACCTTTCTTAATGTATGTCCGGGCAATGGATCATTCATTGGAAGCTTTGCTACCTCAGAAGAACAAAGAAGGTCATGAACAAGCCATCTACTATCTTAGCTGAATGATGATTGGAGCTGAACATTGTTATAATCTGGTGGAGAAGGAATGTTTAGCCTTAATGTTTGATGTGCAGAAGATAAGACATTACATCATAGGCCAAACTATTTATGTCATATTTCGAGTCAATCCTCTTCGGGTCTTAATAAAAAAGCCAAGTACACTCAATTCCAGGCTTGCCATGTGGGCCATATTTTTAATACAATATGATATGGTTTATGTTCCTCAAAAGTCGGTAAAAGGTAATGTACTTGCTGACTTCTTAGTAGCTCATCCTGTCCCTGAAATATCTAAACTCTATAACGAGATTCCAGACGAAACATTGTAATCAAATATGATCTCAGAAGAGTTTTCTACTTAGAGATTGTTCTTTGATGGAGCTTCTAGAAATGGACCTGGAGGTATTCTTGTTGCTGGAGTGGGAATTGTTCTCGTTTCACCAGATGGATTAGCTATTCAAAGGGCTTATTCTTTAGATGAATCATGCTCTAACGATGTAGCAGAATACAATGCCTTGCTCATTGGACTCCAATTAGCCAAATAATTGAATATTGAGTATCTCGAAGTATATGGTGACTCTAAGCTGATTGTTAATCAAGTTAGAGGCATATATGAAGTCCGATATCAAGATCTGGTACCATACCATAAAGCAACAATCAGAATAGCTTTTTTATTCAAAGGATTCTTTATCGAACATGTACATCGCGCATGCAATACAGAAGCTAATGCCTTAGCTAACCTAGCTGCGGTATTGGCAGTTCCAGTCAAAAGACAACAAATGGTTGTTATCTCTAATAGAGAACTATTTTGTGTTAAAAATAACCACAACATTGAATTCAGTAATCTAACTGAGGTCAATGTCATTAGTGAGGACTAGAGAACACCTTTCATTGATTTTGTAGTACATGACATATTGCCAGAAGATCCTAAGGAAGCTACAAGTATTCGTCGTCGATCACTTCGATTCTATTATAATCATACTACTAAAACTCTCTATTGAAGAACTTTTGATGGGTTACTCTTGATATGTCTTGCTAGTGATGAAGCAAAACAGATATTACGCGAAGCTCATGATGGTGTTTGTGGAGCACATCAGCCTGGTCCTAAACTACATGATCGTATTCGACGTATGGGTTACTACTGGCCCTCTATGGTATCAGATACTATTGACTATGCAAGGAAATGTCGTGCATGTCAAATTCATGCAGAATTTATTAACCAACCGTCGGAATTTCTTCATCCGAGTGCTGCCTCATGGCCTTTCGAAGCTTGGGGCATGGATATAATTGGCCCTATCAATCCTTTTTTATCTAAAAAATATCGGTTCATCTTGGCTATAACTGATTATTTATCCAAGTGGGCAGAAGCTATACCTTTGGCTGAGGTAAAGACTAGTAATGTCATCAACTTCATCAAACATCATGTGATATACAGATTTGGTGTCCCTCGTAGAATCATCCATGATAATGGGCCACAATTCGTCAGCCAGTAGTTTAATAGGTTCTGTGATGACAACAGAATCAATAATGTTGCCTCTACGGCCTATAATCATATGGCTAACGAGTTAGCTGAAGCATTCAACAAGACCATTATCAAACTCCTTAAAAAGTTTGTCTCTATTAACAAACATAATTGGAGTGATAAACTTGGAGAATGTCTATGGGCATATCGCACTACTGTCCGTAACCCCATAGGTTGCACACCTTTTTCTCTAGTATATGGATGTGAAGCTGTCTTACCTCTGGAAGTTCAAATTCCATCATTGAGAATCGCCATTGCTAACGAGATTACTACAGAAAATAATAATCGTCTTCGGCTTCAAAAATTGGAGGCGCTCGACGAGAAAAGGCTATTAGCTCAACAGCACCTCAAACTTTATCAAGCCCAGATTTCAAAAGCTTTCAATCGCAAAGTCAGAGTGCAAACATTTCAGGAAGGTGAGTTAGTTCTTACAGTCAGACGTCCTACGTCTATGACACATATAAGCAAAGGCAAGTTCGAGACAAAATATGAAGGGCCGTATGTAGTAAATAAAGTTTTCTCAAATGGACCCTATCAATTAACAGATATGGATGGCAGAGTTGCTATGATGCCTATCAATAGAAAATTTCTCAAGAAATATTATGTATAAAAACAAAATATACTTTATTTCAGAGACACGATGTAAATAAAAGTTTATTTTATTCAAAAGCAGAATGGAGTTACATAATATTCAGGACGGGAAGGAGGCCCCGATCCTTCATGATTAAATACATAGTTTGCCAACAGTTCAAACATCTCATTGTCTGAACTCACAAAAAATTTACAAGCAGCCATCCTCAATGACTATTCTTCGGTAGTCTTCCCAAGCTCCACTAGCTTGGCAATCAAGTCCTGTCCTGGTGTAGTAGCAGTTGAGCCTTCACCCCTTTCTTTCGGAGGAGGCACTGGAGGCTCATCAAGGGGCGTCTCGGTCTTTCCTTCAATCTTCGGAGTGAGCAAATCTTTGGAAGATATTTTGTACAGAAAGAAAAGAAACTGACAATGTCTACAAAAAGTTTTATTCTATTTATTGACAGAACAACTAGATAGTCAACCTCGAGAACTGATGCGACTTTTTGAAAGAAGCACAACTGTTCGTTCATTTATACCTGTTTCATTCATTTATAACTGATCATTCATTGTCCTTTCTTCAAAAAAACTGACGTGATTATTCATTCATTTATTCTCTTCCTCGAGAGTCGAAATGACTGTTCATTCATTCAGTATCCTTTTCTCGAAAATTGAAGTGACTGTTCACTGTTCATAATAAAAATTCACGTCCCTTACACTTCTGAATTCCGGTTATTTACATCAACAACTTGTCACATCCGTATTTTCTCTTGGATTATATTTTTCATATCGTCACATCAAAATTAAATCATAAAGGAGAGAAAATTATTCTTTATTCCTTCTTTAAAAACATAGGTACATCTTGATGGAAATCTACTATATCTCAGATTTTTATTCTAAATATAACAAATGAAGGTCTATTACATCTTTGGATCTTCTTATTTATTGGTGCCAGTTCCTTGTCGTCTCGACCTGAAGCAATGAGCCAGACAATAGAATCAACTCTGGTCTTCTCTCTCAGAAAGACGAGAGGAGAACCACAGAGTACAGCAGCCCAAAAAAAAGTTACTGTTAATACAACTGGTGGAGAGAAGACGCCCCGCCAGGAGAATTAAGAATGAAATCACCCTTGTGATACGATTCCTAATTCTATCTCTCCACCATCCAACTCTCATGTATAAAGGCTCTTCCTACCATCTGAGGAAGACCCTTCTTGAACATGAAGAGTCCTGAGTTGTCTGATTTGAGTGTCAGAATCATATGAGCTGTCTGATATGGGTGTCAGAAGAATGCTCTTCATAGCATCCAGGTCGCCGATGCCAGTTTTGAAGAAGCTTGCCAACCAAACTTCTACAAAGATTAGCAAGGAAAGAAAACTCAGTAAAATCTGTCAAAATTATGCACTGATCAACAGGCGTATATCAAAATTGTGCACCGATCAACAGGCGCATATCAGCAATGTGCGCCTATTCTCAGAAGCTCAGGCGCATATCAAAACTATGCGTCGATCAACAGGTGCATATCAATAATGTGCACCGATCAACAGGTACATATTAACAGTGTGCGCCTCTGACCGAAGTTAGACACTGATCACAGTGCGCACCTATTCTCAGAAATTCAAGCGCATATTAATACTGCGTGCTGATCAACAGGCGCATATCAGCAATGTACGCCTTTGATCGAAGCTAAGATCGCAGTGCGCGCCTATTTAGCGTATATCAACAGCGTCTACAATATACAAGTTAATACATATCTTCAAAAGTAGCGCAAAAGTAAAACACTCATGTATGAAAGCCATTGGTTCTTTATTGGGACTTACCAACTTTCGAAGGTGCAGCATGTAAAATAATAGCATCAGGATGATGTAGCGCAAGTGAACTTATGGATAGTGGGACCTTTTGAGAAGTCATTTGTTTTGAGAAAGCATGAATGTCTCTTTTGTTTTTGGCTATCCTTTTAGAAGTGTTGAAGATGAAAACGGGCGCATCATTCTAGGAGCCTATTTCGGAAAGAACTAAACAATAGCGCTTAAAACCATGTGATGGCTGCCATGTGTCTTTCAATGAAACAATAAACACTGAATTGGTCAAAAGAGCACATCCACATGCGCCGTTTGAAATTACAGCCACACAATATATCAGAAATTATAAATTTCATTTCATAAAGATGGGTGGACCCCTACAGACAAGGACACAGGAAAAGAAGATAAAAGCTGGCACGCTTAACAATATTTCTTTTTCTCGTCCTTATTGGTCTGTTGAAGAGCAGTGTCCAATTCTTGCATGTTGTGGATCCTCGAGCGATGCATCAGATTAAGAAATCCCTCTGAATCGTTGCGCTCTTTAGAGGAAACTGATGGCCCACCACTTGAATGATTAAAGACTGTTGGGTTTAAACCAAAACAGTCTAAAAAGTTCACCGCCCTCAGTGACGGGTCAGCCTCCAACAAATAAGTCGTAGGCGTGACGTCGGGTTTCACTTCAGGGGACTTGATTTCAGTGTCAGCATTGGTTTCCATCTCCTTCTTCTTAGGTGCCATCAAAGTATAGAAGTGATAAATAAGTATAAGGACCAGCCCCTATATATATATATATAACTAAAATGACTCTTAATATTCCTCGTGGGAAACCAAAAATCATCAATGAAACTCGGGAAGACGAAGAGGAGATCGAGTGTTTTCGAGAAAGAAATTTAATTATGACGACCGGGCATTGACTGGCGCAACTTGACTCAGTCAAAACTTTTATAAATTTAAAGTATTTCAAAACTTTGAAATGTCTTTAAGTTTTGAAAACTTTGAAGGGGGTCTTGTAGGGCCTAAAAATCAAGTTGCGCCATATATTTACTACTCAGCCATTAAGTTGTGCCTCAAAAATCAAGCTGCGCCATTGACATGAAGCTCAGAGATCAAACTACGGCACTGATTAGGTTGTGCCATATATATCATACTGCGCCCAGTCACATTGCGCCAAAGTCTACGTGGCGTCTAACATTTAATGGTCATCATTACCTGACAGTACTGACAATTGACAGCACAAAAAATGAAAAAAATCTTTTCGAATCCCTTGAATTGTGCCGCTCGAAGAGATTGGATTGACAGCTGTACTGTACGTCTTATAAGTTGTGCCTAGGCACAATCTAAACAAATTTCTTAGTTGCACCTAGGCACAATTTGAAAAAAAAATTCTCAAAAGCTACCACGTGCCTATGCATTAAGTTGCGCCTAGGCGCGACCCTATCAGGCGCAGTTTGACTTGTTGACTGAAGCTCGTGCAACCTGATAAAGTTGAGACAGCTTTCATTTCTAAAAAGCAGGATGATGTGGTGTATATGCTACTAATCTCTCAAGATGTGTCTATTATTCTGTACACGACCACGCGCATCTCAATCACATGATGCCACTCGTCTAAATACAGTTAGTACTCGATTGTTAACTGAATGAAAGTTGGCACAACATCAGGTTGGCGTAACCCAATGTGGCGCAATCCAGCTTCGCGTACATCAGAATAACTGCTAAAACAGTTATTTCCAGAACTCTATAAATAGAGTTTCCAATCATTGTTAAAGCATCACAGAAAGGTCAAGAACTCTTGCAAAATTGCTGCTGCATTCTCCAGAGACTCTAGTCTTCAAGTTTACATAGTCCGAGGGATAAAGTGATCGTCTTCTGATCAGATTCCTACAGTTGTACTTCCCCAGAATTCAAATTATACTCTTGTACTCTTTTCTAAAGTTTGTAATAAAACAACTTTTTGTTTTTGCAAACAATAGGAAGATTTGGTGTTAGAGAGAAATGTGATCTAGGGATAGGTAAGCCTGAGATAGACTAGTCAACCATCTCCACATTAGTTGAGTCAACCTTGAAGCGATCGATTAGAAAATTGGGACTAGAAGATTGACCAATATGGTTATACTGTGATAGAGGTATCAGAAATAAGAATTTATCCGACACCGCCTTAAACCTTCCCTAGCAAATGGGAGTAAGATAGGCATGCTTAAAATAAATGGTTGGTTGCTTGTGATTAGATAGGGTAGATCCTTGGTTATGCTGCTAAGAGATTCGACCTATGACTTGTAGGAGTATGTGATAGACTTCAAGTGATTGGTTGAGTTTAAGTGTTGATTATGACTTTCTTGGTTAGTCAGGGATTTATGACTTTCTTGGAGAGCCATAGAGATGGATGACCACCCCCTCCATTGAGGCACGTATTGCATTGGAGGAACCAGCACGCCCGACGATTGTCTCAGAGTTTGAGGACATTTTTCTAAAGGAGCTTCCAGGACTGCCACCAGACATGGAGAGAATTCTCCATCGAGCTAGTTCCAGGGACGCCACCTATTACTTCTCATGTGTATAGGCTGGCATCGAAGGAGGACGTGAGTTGAAGATCCAGATAGATGATCTATTGGATTTGGGTTTTATTCGGGCTAGTGTTTTACCATGGGGAGCTCCAATATTGCTTGTACCGAAGAAGGATAGGTCGGTACGGTCGTGCATCGACTGCAGAGAGTTGAATGCTGTGACAGTGAAGAACATGTATCCTCTGCCCCGCATAAATGATTTAATTGACCAGTTGAGCGGTACTTGTGTATTTTCAAAGATTGATCTCAGGTCAGGCTATCACCAGATCAAGGTACGGAAAGAGGACATTTCGAAGATGGCCTTACGAACGAAGTATGGACACTATGAGTACCTTGTGATGATGTTTGGTTTAACCAACGCGCAAACATTGTTCGTGAGTCTAATAAATAAGGTATTCCACCAATATTTGGACACGTTTGTGGTAGTGTTCGTCGATGACTTTTTGGTGTACACCAAGAGCCACGAGGAGCATGAGGAGCATCTCAGGATCGTGCTGGAGACATTGAGAAGGGAAAGACTCTGTGCCAAGCTCAGTAAGTGTGAGTTATGTCTGAGCAAGGTATCCTTTCTTGAGCATATTATTACTGGATAGGGGTTAGTAGTAGATCCCGGGAAGAATGAAGCAGTAAAGACTTGGCCTGTACCGACGTCAGTTACGGAGGTTAGGAGGTTTCTCGGACTTGCTGGATATTATTGGAGGTTCGTAGAAAACTTCTCGAGGATCACGGAGCCTATGACGCATTTGATGCGTAAGCATCAAGAGTTCATCTGGACAGAGGGGTGTCAGATGGCCTTTGATGAGTTGAAGAAGCATCTGACTTCAGCACCCATCTTGACTTCCATCAGGATCTAGATGATTTGTAGTGTACAACAATGCATCCAGGAGCGGATTGGGATGGGTTTTGATGCAGCACGGTAAAGTTGTGGCCTAAGCATTGAGACAGTTGAGGGTACATTAGAAGAACTATCCGACGCTCGACTTGGAGCTAGCTGCAGTGATTTTTGTACTAAAGCTATGGAGGAACTATCTTTACGGAGAACGGGTAGAGATATTTACTAATCACAAGGGTCTGAAGTACGTCTTTACACAGAAGGAGCTGAACATGAGACAAAGACGTTGGCTGGAGCTGATGAAAAACTTTGAGATAGAGTTGTAGTACCATCCGGGCAAAGCAAATATCGTGGCGGATGCTTTGAACAGAAAGCTCACGACATTCTTCTTGATGACTCAGCGACATTTATTGGAGGATCTCCAAGAGTTGGGGATTGAGGTCGTGTTGCCAGGTATGGATGGACAGTTATCTACTCTTAGAGTATAGTCTTTTTTGGTTGAGAGGATCAGACCGAGGTCCACGAGCAGACAGGACTGCAGATTCACGAGGACGTGACGTTGAGGTGTAGAGATCTCCTATGCATACCAGATGGAGAGCTATGCCAGGAGTTGATGGCAGAGGCGCATAGCTCGATATATTATATTCATCCCGGAGGTACGAAGATGTACAACGATTGGCGTCAGCACTACTGGTGGCATGGAATGAAGAGGGAGATCACTCGATTTGTAGCAAGATGTTTGGTCTGTCAGCAGGTAACGGCTGAGCACCAGAGGTCTACAGAACTATTGCAGCCCATTTCCATTCCTGAGTGGAAATAAAAATACATCACGATGGACGTTGTAACTGGATTCCCGAGGAGCCCCAGCGGAAAGGACGCAGTTTGGGTCATCGTGGATCGACTCACCAAGTCGGATCATTTCTTGTCCTTCAGAGTTGGGCAATGTACGAAGATTCTGGCTAATTTATATATGAGGCAGATAGTACATCTTAATAGAGTACCAGTCAGCATTGTGTCGGATCGATATTCCAGATTCACCTCACATTTTTAGAGGAGCATGCAGGAGAGTTTGGGGACTCGCCTCATGTTCAGCATAACTTATCATTCGCAGACTGATGGACAGTCAGAGAATACGATCCAGACACTTGAGGATATGCTGAGAGCATGTATGTTAGACTTTGGAGGATCCTGGGAGGATCACCTACATTTGGTCGAGTTCTAATACAACAACAGTTACCAGGCGAGCATACAGATGGAACCATTCGAGGCACTATACGACAGGAAGTGCAGGTCTCCAGTTTGATGGAGTAACATCGGAGAGCATCAAATACTTGGTCCAGAGTTGGTGATGCAGACAGTTAAAAAGGTGAAATAGATTCAGAGTCACCTCACAACGACACAGGATAGGCAGAAGCACTGGGCTGATGCACATCGCCGACCCTTGGATTTCAAGGAAGGTGATCACGTATTCTTGAGGTTATCACCGACTCGGGGGACTATCAGGTTTGACAGCAGAGGCAAGTTGAGTCCGAGGTACATCGGGCCCTTCGATATTATGGAGCGAGTTGGTGAGGTGGCTTATCGTCTAGCATTACTCCCGTCACTTGAAGGTGTGCATGATGTTTTTCATGTATCACAGTTAAGGAGGTACGTGGCAGACCCCAGCCACATGCTCGATCATTCATAGATTACAGTTGGACCGAGCCTATCGTTTGTGGAGCAGCCTATTGCAATACTCGATCACAGCGAGAAAGTTTTGAGAGGGCAGACGATTCGACTCGTCCGGTTGCCTGGAAGCATCATTCACAGGGCGAGTACACTTGGAAGTGTGAGAACTCTATTCAAGAGCGTTTTCCATTTTTGTTCGAGATCGAGGTACGAACTTAAGTACAACTTTTCAATATCTTAATATTTTTTAGAATCTCGTTCCCTAACTCGTGCCATTATTTTTATTCTAATTTCGG
Organism: Iris pallida; assembly: GCA_029216955.1. NCBI lineage: Eukaryota > Viridiplantae > Streptophyta > Magnoliopsida > Asparagales > Iridaceae > Iris > Iris pallida. The sequence continues at coordinate 14,835,613 of JANAVB010012198.1, forward strand.
AGACAAAATTTTCTAAGGGGGAGAGGATGTGAGCCCCTTAAATTCTTAGGCTTATATTCATATTTTTTTCTAACAAATTTTGATGGATTAGTTACTTATTTTATCATTATAAATGTAGATAGCTAAATCACTTAATAGACTTTTATAGCTTAACCACTGTATATATATATATATATATATATATATATATATATTACTGGATTATGTAAAATAAATTTTTAGCCCTAATGACGATTCTAAACTTACTTAATTTCCTAAGTTACCAAATTTTAGCCCACAACTGCTATGCCAGGACCCATAACCTGACTCATATTTGAGCTTAACGTTCGATTTTTTTTCCTCTACTGTACATCTTCCTCCAGCCCTGCGTATAGTACTGTAGCAGCCTGCTAATGCAGGCACGCCTAGCGTCCAAAAGATCACTCCATCCATCCAAAAAAACCCTAGCCGCTCCCCTATATAAACCTCACATTCATTCTCTTCCTCTCCCATTACTAAAACCTAGCCACCAGCCTCCAGTACTCCTTTCCTCCGCAGCACCGAGCCTTCACCATGTCGACGACGGGCCACGCCGGCATGAGGTCGTAACCTCTCCTCCACCTTGCCGTCGTTAGAGTTCAGTGACGAGGCGTCGACGTCGCCACACTCATCGCTTCACCGTAACACCGTCCGAGTCGAATGTGCGACTAGTCCCTTCCCGCTAATAGGTTCTTGTCGATGTTTGCATCCCAGCGCCGAACGAACCCCACCTTCATCGTCTCCGTCGACTTCATCTTCTTCTTCTTCATCGACCTTGGGGCACCGAGGAATGGTCGGCAGCTGGACGCCTAGTTGAACACCCCCTCGGCGCGTGTGGCCACGTCTAACCCCCTGTCCAGTAAGCTTTCCTCCTCCTCTTAAACCCTGATAGATACTCAAACCCAGTAAAAACGTATGGCTCATGTTAGGGTGTTTGTGTTCACTTGGGAATGTATAGCTATATAATTAAATGTAATAGCTTCTAATAATGTGCTCCGGCTAAACACTACATACTGCTACATTCCATCCTTATTCCAATAGGTTTTGGTGTAGAGAAATGTTTGGTTGTTCCTGCTGAATTTGTTAGTTTTTTTACATTGCATATATCAGTTATGCACCTAAGAGATGATCTGGGTGAGATAGTTTGATTGTGTGAGATGGAAAGGAAATTCGGAAGAAGAAAGGAAGTCTGGGACTAATGGCAGATGGGTTATACTATGGTTCTCCTAGTGTGGAAATCACCTCCTTACTTATGCTTCTCCATTTATATATCTTCATCCTTTATTTTCCTTCATTTTTTAGCATTATGTGTGTGTGATTAAAATGCAAGGTTTTGTAGCAGTAGGGATAGCCATTATAGTAATGATTCCTTAAATATGTATATTTATACTTATATGTGCATACGAATTAGTTGAAAAGGAAAAATTTGATAAACAAGTTATGGTTAGCAAGGAGATTGGTGAAGAAGGAGTTTTTCCTTATTGCATGAGACTCCACTAGCAGAGTTAATGAAAGGTTTGTCATGGCTGTGAACAAGTTACCCTTGATGGTGAATAAATAATGAAGGAGGTGGGGAAGTTCATAAGCCAGAGCCTATGGAGGGCTTTCTTTCCATTACATATGCATGGCACAAGCCTTATCAAATCTGTTGTGCTCCCTAACACAACGGTAAACAAAGTAATAGTAGCCTTGTCCCTTGTGGGTGAAGAAATTAGTAAGGAGTTGGCGAGTATATACTCTTGGAACACGCATAAGGGGACATATTTTTGGTCGGGTACAAGTTCCAGTATAGTATCAAGTTGAACTTGGATATTATTGTATTGGTAAAAACCTTGAGGATGTTTCCATGAAATATTGGAACATAGAAGATGTTGTAATAAAGTTGGATGTGAAGTAGCAGGAAATTGTTTAGAAAATTATAGCTATTATGGTATAGTTTCTTCTTCCTACTGCTAATAGAAGGAATGAATGAGATGATTTGGAGAGTATCATAAGACTAACTGTATACATTTATGGAGAATGTATAGATGGCTGACAAATTGAGGAGAAGAGTAATTGAGATTGTAAAGGAAGTATGGAATCTACAGAGTCCATATTTTAGACAACAATAGTGGCAGGGTTACCTAAATTACTAGTATAATCTTTAAATTTTCACTAGCCAGTTTAATATAAGATCTTATAAGTAAGATTCTTAATTTAAATAATTAATTAGTCTTAATATTATTCTCTAGGTCCTTTTTACACTTTGAACTCTATGGACTTGGACAATGGACCAGCTCTTCCTCTTCAGCGACCGGAGCCAGTCAAGTGTACCTTGCCAATCTTGTACTTCAGTTTACAATTGTTTTGTTAATTTTTTTTAATATCTGCTTAAATATGTTGTTACAACACCTAGGACCGTGTTCAATACTTCGCATTCGAATCACATTCAGGTGCCGATGGACGTTAGCGCCATCGGGTATCGATACTAGATATTCACATTTGTGTTACCGCGACAACTCATTGTGCGGCACACTCTTTGACCATAGGACATGTTTATGTAACACTACATTATTGACGGATTCCCATACTTGATTACATCTTGATATACGGAAATCCGTGTTTGGCTTCTAGGACGATGACATTTATATACATGCACTGTTATTTTTCTATTATGACTCGTTGTCCTAGCTAGAGGTTCTGGCCGAGCGCCTCGTGGATACGATTCGTGAAGTCACATGGGCGAGGGAGAAATACCGTACACTTGGCCTACTTTCCCACATTGTTACCATTGCCTCTTACCCAGAGCCTCGGATATTCATAGTTACAATAGTTCCTTATCGGAACTACGAATTTTTCATAGTTACCGGAGTTCCGTACCAGATCTCAAGATTACACCGTGACAGCCCACGTTGTCATGCCCCACTCCCAAATGTATGGGATTAGGGCCTAACCTGGCCAGCTGATATGACCTATAGTGAGCTGTCCAATTTAATGGACTCACTTAGGCGTACTTTGTTGTAAAGATAACTAACCAACACAGGCAGATATCTAAATCTCATCCACAAATAACATAGAAAGAAAGTGCTGAATATAAACACAGAGTAGTCTGAAAGTCCAAATACAACTAAAAAAATACAAGTCTGGTGGAAATAATCCCACAGTACATAAAAATGAAAGTACATGAATGGAAGATAACTAGCTAAGAGTATCAACTAACTAGATATGAAACTGTAACACCCCAGTCCCAAAATACGTAGGACTAGAAACGTAGACATGCCAGCTATACTCATACGAAGTACACTCCAATATATGGAAAACTCGTATGAATACATAAGCTGTTAAATGAAGTAGAACAATAACTAATCTCATCCACACAAAAATAAATGAATAAAAGATATCATATAATGGTAATGAATTGTCTTGATACAATATTTTGGGCGGAGACAAATCCACTACCAATAAGTAAAGGAAAATACATGAGAAAAGAAATAAATTTGGCGAGCGAAGCGAAGACGATCCAAGTGCAATCATACTCGAAGAAATAGAGAGGACCACGGCTAGAGCTAGAATACCTGCGAAAGACAAGAGCACACACCTGGAGAGATAACCAGGTCCTCAGAGGGACGTAACGAGACATATAATATCATAACATATAAACTGAATAAATATTGCTCAAATAAATAAGTCAATTGAATTATAACAGGGTCCAATACACACCTATTGAACTAGCTTACCATCCCCCCAACCAAACAAGGACAGGAGATGGTAAACTAATTCACGGAGATGTATCTTTCCATGCTATGAATCCAATATGGTATCCGGACCCCAACAAGGTTCAATACCTTCTCATCAAAGTAGTAAGTCACTCCTACAACCAAATAAGGACAAGATGTGACGAACTATTCTGCGGCAAGTTATTGTTCCAAGCTGCGGTCAGATATAAGTACCCAAACCAAAAGTACTCATACCTAACGGATAAGGTAGCCTAACCGTTCTAAATGAATGCAGTTAAGAACAATCCTTCCTACGCATGGGCCCTGGCTAAATGGGATCGACATAGTCCCCCCTTGGGGCACCAGAGGCCCAATCAGTAAGAGCATAACGTTCCGCAGAACGCCAGTGGCCGTCAGTAATCATGGGTAATCTGACCCGCGTCTCCGGCGGAGCTCACGAGTTACAAAAGGGAAAGTGTATCGAAGCCCATACGCTAAGGATTTTTCCTCCCTGGCCAACTATGTTGTATCCACAACAGAAAACCTCTATAACCGCTAAGTCAAACTAAGCATGCAACCTCTATTAGCGGTTATTCTTATTGCACGGCTTGTACGTATTGGTGGCCAGCCAATCACGCACGTCCGTGTTCTACATGCGACACACAACTTTGTGGTACGACGTGTCAAGGCCAATGAATGCAACACACAAGGTGGTCCCTTAAATCTAGGTTTAATGTGTAAGAAAAATAATACATAGCAAGAAATATAAATGAATAGTAAGTTCTAAAAGGTTTTGCCATGTATCACAGTTTATTTTGCATAAAGAAAATAATGAATAATGTATGAAATATGAGCTAAAATAAATAAACAGCAAATGACAAGGTGTCTTACCTGAGGTCCTTGCTGGTGAAACCGATAATCCCTTTGGGTACATAATAGTCACAGGGCTACACAAGACAAACTCAGACGATGTGACAAACATCTAAAATAAAAACCAAAAATAAAATATTCTGGAATATTTTTGGGAAAAATATATGATGTGTATTTTTCCGTCAGCATTCTGAAACTTCAAACGGTTCGTGATTCTGATTCCTGGTTCTCGCAGAATCTTAAAAACACTAAAACGTGTCAGATTTCGGACAACTGACCCTCCACAAAGTTTCCAGAAAATTAAGTTCCGAATTTATGAAAATAAAATATATATTCAGAAAATATACCTCAATACGATTCCAACAAAAAAAACTGGAGTTCAAACGGAGTCCGGAGTTGGGAGTTATGGTCATTCGAAGTTGCTACAACCTTTGAAAATTGAGGCTGAATTTATGACCAAAAAAAGAGAGAAATTTTGACAAGGATGGTTTGAAAGATGATTTTATTCATAGATTCGATAGATATATATAATGGCTAGAAATTAGTAAATTATGATAGGATTAGAACTAAATCAATAAGGATGATTATGATTACCAACTAATTTGGATAGGAATAGAATTGGTTTAAATAAGAAACGATCTAATTAATGCTAGATATGATTCCAATAGGATAAAAATTTCTAATGGATAAATCTTCCCATAAATTTAAATCAAATAAATTATTAAAAAAACAAATCAACTTGATTGCAATCCTTTAAATGATCACCATAATAACTTTAAGTATTATTCTATATATCAAATAATTCAAATCATATGAATCCAAATCCAAATCAAACTCAACATAACAACTTTAAAATAATATCTAATATTTATCAAAATAATTTAAATCAAATAATAAATAAATTATTTAATCAAATAATATTTTAAATCTAGATTAGACAAATCGTAATGCTCAAATTAGTCATCGTAAGTATTTTAAACAATATTTAAATTATCAACATAATTTAAAGTATAGTTGATAACCATCAAGATAATTTAAATAAATTCAAATATAATCAAATAACTGATTAACATATCAAAATAATACTCGATGTCAACAAATATTATAAAACTTACTTTTATAAATCCAAATCTCTTTTTAAAAATAAATAGACAAAAAAACCTTTTATCGCCCTTTTTTTTTTTAAAACCAATTTTTAGAAGACCAAAAATAATAAAAACATATTTTATATTTCAAATAAAAAATTCGAGAACATTTTTTTTAGAAACATTATTTCAAACCATTAATTTAAAACTAGTTTTTGGTGACAAAAGTAATCACAAAATATCTTTTAAAAAATTTCTACGAAAATTACTTTTAAACACGAAATTAAAATATATAGATATAATTTAGAAAAATAATAATATCGGGAAGATGAGTTACAAATCTACCCATCTTTGAAAATTTTCGTACTCGAAATTTAAGGACTACTAGGATAGACGGACTTGGTTGATCGATAAAAGGATAGTAAGAATTTGTGATAAGAGAAAATAAATGGAAGGGAAAAGAAAATTTCTTTAATGAGAACATTAATCAATTTGGATAAAAATAGAAGAAGTGAATGGATATGGCTTGATGTGCACGGACACTATGCACAAACACATTTGTAGGTGGAGAAAATTAATGAAACAGAGAATAATGAGCCTCTCCTTATATAGGAGGTGGAAGCTACTATTTAGATAAGGATTATGATAGTTGCAAACCCCTTTTTGATATCTCACTTTTAAATTTTAATCAATTTAAAATCGATTCAATCCAAATCCAAATCCAATCCAATTTCGAATTAAATATGTATATATTCAAATCCAAATTTAATATTGATAACTTCCATATTTAAATTAAGCATATTAAAAGTAATAAGAAAATTTCAAATTTAAATACCCATAATAAGTTTAATGAAATAGAGAAATTCAAAATAAATATTTATAAATAATTTTGAAAATAATACTAAATAATTTTGAAAATTACAATAAATATTTGACTATTTGAAATACCTTTTAAATAAATTAAAATAATTACTAAAATAATTTTAAAAATTTAAAATATATACATGAATTGAATTTCATGTACTCGCATGCAATTAATATTTTACATAAAACATTTTTCCAGTATAGTACATAAAAAAGAGAAAAATATCATTTCTTAAATCATTACCTATACTTGTATAAATAAAAAGGCATTTTTATAGTAATAAAAATAAAACATTTGACTAAATTTTTGCAAAAAAAATATTTATATACAAATTTTTTACTCTTTATGTATTTCGAAAACAAAACTATTTACTATATTTACGAAACCTAAAATAAACTATTTATGTAAAATAACTAAATAAATAAATATCACGTATGTACGTACTCGCACTTGTCGTATAAATATCTACATAAAACAAATATATATAAAAAATGTAGTAAAATTTTAGGGAGTTTACATCCTACCCAACTTACAAGAATTTCGTCCTCGAAATTAAGAATAATAGGGGGTAGGTGAGACGGACACATGGGTATATCGGTAATGGATACGATCAAGTCACTGGACGAGGCAAAGAAACAACGTTCAATACAAACATGCATTAGAAAATCGTAATTTCAAATATTGACGACATAAATCATGGATATGGCTAACTAACGTCAGAAGGAAAATGATTAAGGTTAAAGTTTAATCAAGATAACACGTAATAGTACGGTATCAAGAGGAATAACTTAGAGACCTTTAAGATTTGGTTCTTAGGAGATCGATTAGATTCACTCCTAATTTAAGTGATTAGAAGGTCATGATAGGGCCGAGAAAAGGACGAGTAGTTTAGGATGAAGATATAACAACATCGAATGAGAATGGTCATAGTCGATAGGAAGTTCTAGTATAATGCCTTCGTCCTTCTAAAATAGGTGAAGGCGAAAGCAATATAGAGTTCGAAGGATGCGTTATCGAATAAGAATACGTGGTTCAAAGGCGACCGAATAATTCAAAAGGAGTTGCCAAGGCAGTCGCGGATGGGACTCTAGAGGGCAAGTTTAGCTATGTCCCCATCCACGTAGAACGATAGATAAAAGCGAACCAAAGTGCACTAGGTTGATCAGACCATCATGCACGGATTCTGAGTAGACAATACGTTAGCGGAGGCCTCCAATAACATATGTCATGAACAAGCTTGATAAAGAATTGAGCTTGCAAAAACTAAGCTATATTAGCATCATTAGTCTAGATAGTAAAAAATATAGGCACGTGAGATTAAGATTGAAATAAAGAACCATTATGAATAAGTCTAAGTGTCGTAAAAATCTAAGTCTTGTTTATTCCTATACGATCAGTCTACGGTTTATTGTCCAAGGCTTGGTTGACCAAATGTGTTAAATCCCTCTAGTCCCTATAGTCTAGATAATCCTATTTGTATTCTCCTTAATAGTCAAGGGTGTGTCAGGTCGTGGGGTATTCTACCCAACTTAAAAGATTTTAGCTAAGGGTGTTTGGGACATCTAACTAGTAGGGTCAATCTCTAGCAAGCACGAAGTGAAGATAAGAATAATGATAGAAGGAGTCAAGCAAGATGCAATCGATAAGTCGGTCGAATATGGAATCGAGAAAAAGGTCAAGTATGTGGATGAGATCCGAAAAGGTCAAGTATGTGGATGAGATCCTAGACTTCTAATCCTATTCGCAGGCTTGCTTGGTACGATAAAGTAACCAAACAATTTATCTTGACCTGCATGGGCCACCACAAAAATATGTAACGCCCCAGTCCCAAAATACGTAGGACTAGAAACGTAGACATGCCAGCTATACTCATACGAAGTACACTCCAATATATGGAAAACTCGTATGAATACATAAGCTGTAAAATGCAGTAGAACAATAACTAATCTCATCCACACAAAAATAAATGAATAAAAGATATCATATAATGGTAATGAATTGTCTTGATACAATATGTTGGGCGGAGACAAATCCACTACCAACAAGTAAAGGAAAATATATGAGAAAAGAAATGAATTTGGCGAGCGAAGCGAAGACGATCCAAGTGCAATCATACTCGAAGAAATAGAGAGGACCACGGCTAGAGCTAGAATACCTGCGAAAGACAAGAGCACACACCTGGAGAGATAACCAGGTCCTCAGAGGGACGTAACAAGACACATAATATCATGCCATATAAATTGAATAAATATTGCTCAAATAAATAAGTCAATTGAATTATAACATGGTCCAATACACACCTACTGAACTAGCTTACCATCCCCCAACCAAACAAGGACAGGAGATGGTAAACTAATTCACGGAGATGTATCTTTCCATGCTATGAATCCAATATGGTATCCGAACCCCAACAAGGTTCAATACCTTCTCATCGAAGTAGTAAGTCACTCCTACAACCAAACAAGGACAAGATGTGACGAACTATTCCGCGACAAGTTATTGTTCTAAGCTGCGGTCAGATATAAGTACCCAAAGCAAAAGTACTCATACCTAATGGATAAGGTAGCCTAACCGTTCTAAGTGAATGCAGTTAAGAACAATCCTTCCTACGCATGGGCCCTGGCTAAATGGGATCGACATAGTCCCCCCATGGGGTACCAGAGGTCCAATTAGTAAGAGCATAACGTTCAGCAGAATGCCAGTGGCCGTCAGTAATCATGGGTAATCTGACCCGCGTCTCCGGCAGAGCTCACGGTTACAAAAGGGAAAGTGTATCGAAGCCCATACGCTAAGGAATTGTCCTTCCCGACCAACTATGTTGTATCCATAACAGAAAACCTCTATAACCGCTAAGTCAAACTAAGCATGCAACCTCTATTAGCGGTTATTCTTATCGCACGGCTTATACGTATTGGTGGCCAGCCAATCACGCACGTCCGTGTTCTACATGCGACACACAACTTCGTGGTACGACGTGTCAAGGCCAATGAATACAACACACAAGGTGGTCCCTTAAATCTTGGTTTAATGTGTAAGAAAAATAATACATAGCAAGAAATATAAATGAATAGTAAGTTCTAACAGGTTATGCCATGTATCACAGTTTATTTTGCATAAAGAAAATAATGAATAATGCATAAAATATGAGCTAAAATAAATAAACAGCAAATGGCAAGGTGTCTTGCCTGAGGTTCTTGCTGGTGAAACCGATAATCCCGTTGGGTACAGAATAGTCACATGGCTACACAACATAAACTAAGACGATGTGACAAACTTTTAAAATAAAAACCAAAAATAAAATATTTTGGAAAATTTTTGGGAAAAATATATGATGTGTATATTTTCGTCAGCATTCTGAAACTTCAAACGGTTCGTGATTCTGATTCCTGGTTCTCCCAGAATCTCAAAAACACTAAAACGTGTCAGATTTCGGACAACTGACACTCCATAAATTTTCCAAAAAATTATGTTCCGAATTTATAAAAATAAAATTTATATTCGGAAAATATACGTCAATATGATTCCAACAAAAAAGCTGGAGGTCAAACGGAGTCCGGAGTTAGGAGTTATGGTCATTCGAAGTTGCTACAACCTTTGAAAATTGAGACTGAATTTATGACGAAAAAAAGAGAGAAATTTTGACAAGGATGGTTTGAAAGATGATTTTATTCATAGATTCGATAGATATATATAATGGCTAGCAATGAGCAAATTATGATAGGATTAGAACTAAATCAATAAGGATTTACCAACTAATTTGGATAGGAATAGGATTGGTTTAAATAAGAAACGATCTAATTAATGCTAGATATGATTCCAATAGGATAAGAATTTCTAATGTATAAATCTTCCCATAAATTTAAATCAAATAACTTATTAAAAAAAACAAATCAATTTGATTGCAATCCTTTAAATGATCACCATAATAACTTTAAGTATTATTCTATATTATCAAATAATTCAAATCATATGATTCCAAATCCAAATCAAACTCAACATAATAACTTTAAAATAATATCTAATATTTATGAAAATAATTTAAATCAAATAATAAATAAATTATTTAATCAAATAATATTTTAAATCTATATTAGACAAATCGTAATGCTCAAATTAGTCATCGTAAGTATTTTAAACAATATTTAAATTATCAACATAATTTAAAGTATAGTTGATAACCATCAAGATAATTTAAATAAATTCAAATATAATCAAATAACTGATTAACATATCAAAATAATACTCGATGTCATCAAATATTATAAAACTTACTTTTATAAATCCAAATCTCTTTTTAAAAATAAATAGACAAAAAAACCTTTTATCGATCAATTTTTTTTTTAAAACCAATTTTTAGAAGACCAAAAATAATAAAAAAATATTTTATATTTCAAATAAAAAATTCGAGAACATTTTTTTTAGAAACATTATTTCAAACCATTAATTTAAAACTAGTTTTTGGTAACAAAAGTAATCACAAAATATCTTTTACAAAATTTCTACGAAAATTACTTTTAAACACGAAATTAAAATATATAGATATAATTTAGAAAAATAATAATTTTGGGAAGATGAGTTACAAATCTACCCATCTTTGAAAATTTTCGTACTCGAAATTTAAGGACTACTTGGATAGACGGACTTGGTTGATCGATAAAAAGATAGTAAGAATTTGTGATAAGAGAAAATAGATGGAAGGGAAAAGAGTATTTCTTTAATGAGAACATTAATCAATTTGGATAAAAATAGAAGAACTGAATGGATATGGCTTGATGTGCACGGACACTATGCACAAACACACTTGTAGGTGGAGAACATTAATGGAACAGAGAATAATGAGCCTCTCCTTATATAGGAGGTGGAAGCTACTATTTAGATAAGGATTATGATAGTTGCAAACCCCTTTTTGATATCTCACTTTTAAATTTTAATCAATTTAAAACCGATTCAATCCAAATCCAAATCCAATCCAATTTCGAATTAAATCTGTATATATTCAAATCCAAATTTAATATTGATAACTTCCATATTTAAATTAAGCATATTAAAAGTAATAAGAAAATTTCAAATTTAAATACCCATAATAAGTTTAATGAAATAGAGAAATTCAAAATAAATTTTTATAAATAATTTTGAAAATAATACTAAATAATTTTGAAAATTACAATAAATATTTGACTATTTGAAATACCTTTTTAATAAATTAAAATAATTTTGAAAATTTAAAATATATACATGAATTGAATTTCATGTACTCGCATGCAATTAATATTTTACATAAAACATATTTTTCCAGTATAGTACATAAAAAAGAGAAAAATAATATTTCTTAAATCATTACCTATACTTGTATAAATAAAAAGGCATTTTTATAGTAATAAAAATAAAACATTTGACTAAATTTTTGTAAAAAATATATTTATATACAAATTATTTACTCTTTATGTATTTCGAAAACAAAACTATTTACTATATTTACGAAACCTAAAATAAACTATTTATGTAAAATAACTAAATAAATAAATATCACGTATGTACGTACTCGCACTTGTCGTATAAATATCTACATAAAACAAATGTATAAAAAAATGTAGTAAAATTTTAGAATTGACCAAGAGTTGACTTTTTGACCAAAGAGTTGACTTTTTGACCAAAGTCAACTACGAGTCAACCCTTTACTTAGAATTGACCCAAAACCAAACCAGAGTTGACCAGTTGACTGATCAACTGTTAGTCAACATTTGACTTGTTTGACCTAGGGTTGACCAGAGTTGACTAGTTGACCAAAAGTCAATTGTAAGTCAACCCTTGACGCAGATTGATCCAGATTGACCTAGTTTGACTTGGTTTGACTTTCTGTGACCTTGTTTGTTCTAGTGTGACTCTGTGTGACCTAGGTTGGCTCATCATGACCTAGTATGACCTAGTTTAGCCTGATGTAACCTAGTTTGACCTAGTTTAGCCTGATGTAACCTAGTTTGACCTAGTTTGGCTTAGACTTGCATAGCATGACTTGATTAGCTTTACTTTAATTATTAAACCTTACTTTAAGCATCTGTTCGCCGTATCAGCTCAGGATCGCAGGCGAGTACATTCACTGATAGTTTTTATTGTCATGATATCTGCTATATCCGATTCAGCTGTAGTGTCTTACTTGATTCCTGACACGACGATATTACGGACTAGTATACGTTGGATCCTGTCATGAGATGTTATTCCTGGATTACTTGGTATATTGGTACATTACTCGACTCGTTACATGTACTTGTATAGACATTGTCTTGGGAGTGGGCTGCCCCCCTGCTTTTGAGTTCCGTTCATGACATGTCATATCCGGATCCATTATACTATTCGGGGATGGGGAGTTATTAGTGGTTGTGTGATCAAATCCCTACTTGTTCTTCACACTCGTACCTGTTACTTGTTCATAGCTATACCCTCGCCTCACGACGGGTAAAGCCTGACCCTACTTGTTTATAGCTTTCCATGGTGGCCGGCCTGATCTTGCTTTTTTATACACCTGTTCATAGCTGGTCAGATGGAACAGCCTGATCTGGACCTAAGCCGATCACATAACGCACTAATAATTCATGGCACATTTTATATATTTACTTTATTAGATCATATATCCTACTCAGTTCTAAATTCAGTACTTTTCTCACCATGTTATGATATTTAGTACTCACATCCTGTTATATATTTTCTGTTGATTTTGTATTGTATTTTATCATGATTGTCTCTTATTAAATTTGTTAATTCATATGGAACTGATGTTAGTGTTTTGTACTTGCTCATTTTCCTAACTGGATACCGTTGACATATTACAGATGATTCTGAGGCAGACTGCTCGACCTACTATGGGATCGGGGCAGATGGAGACTTAGGCCAGGACTGTGACCTGGTAGTTGAGCCACTAGACTTTGTACACCTGGACTAGTATACCTTAGTTAGGTTTGCTTGGACTGCAATCCAGCTAGTGCTTTCAGACTGTAGTTTTTATATTATATTTTGAGTTTCTGTGATGTGTTTATATCTCTGAGCTTGTGTTGGATCCTGAACTCTTTTCCAATTTTTCCTTCTATATATTTCTATTTCGTGCTATCTATCCTAGTTTGCCTTGTGATTGAGTTATGTCATATTATACCTCCGTGCGGAGATGACATGTACCCTTATATTTTGTCTAGTTGTAGTATTTATAGATGACCTATAAAGTGTTCTACCGTCGATTCTGCAGAGTAGACTGGACGTACCCACGTTCTCGTGCCCTTCCTCAGGGTGTGGGTCATGACACGTTTTTGTGGTGGCCCATGCAGGTCGATGTCGCAAGTAGCGCGATCTCGTAATGGTGTTCGACTTAGAGTACTAATTATGAGACTGCGACTAGGACATAGGATCTAGGATATGATATGAGTTACTCAATCATATTTTAGGAAAATTCTGATCTTTTGATTTGTCACGCCCCAGAACCAAAATACTGGCTAGTATGGACGGACCAGGCTAGCTACGTATACCAAAGTACTCCAGTACTCCGAAACAACGTATAAGCTGTATAGATGGGGGTCACTGCTACAAACCAACAGTCAATATTAAGTCACATAATCCTAGATATCTCAGTCTCAAACAAGAAGTAAGGTACAAAATATGATCATCATGCATATAAGACAGTAAAGCATCCCAAACTATAATATATAGATGATCATGAAGCTAGTAATACAAAATGAAGAACTAGCAAGACTAAGTAATACATGATCTGCTCTAGCTGCAGTATAGAAATATAATATCATGTCTAAGCCCGTAGGCCAAATGTCAAGTCCAAAACACGAGCTAAACACGTGCTCGGTGGCTAAACGCCTCAAAAGAATATGTACAAAAAAGAGTGGGTAAGAGAAAGAACACCCACTCAAGTCCCATGGTGTTCCGGGTGGTCACCATCGAGTAGAAGGTCCAGAAGATCCTCGGGCTCCTCAACTAAATCTGGTAAATATAAAACCAGTGGGGTCAGAACCCCAATAGAAAGTATCACAAAGGAAGCCAAACTATGAACTAAAACCAGCATACAATTTATAACATCTCTAAGATAAAGCAGTAAACGAGACTAGAATTATAAATTTGTACCACAGTATTTATAAAAGGAAATTGGAACATGCAAGAAGGATAGCAAGTGAATAAATAGAATAAACTGGACATGTGAGCATATGGTGAAGCCGAGCATGTATTAGGAAGAATAGCATGTAAGGAATGACAGGAAAGCTAAATACTACAATAAGATAAACTGGAGCAAGACTAGACTAGACAGGAATGGACTCCATCCATCAATCACGGCCAAGCAATAAGTACGGCTTGATACTATAGCTAACTAGGATTGGCACAATCCTAATTACTAACACATGCAAGTTTGAGAAATTCGATTCCAGTTACCTGCTTGCTGCTACCTGAATGATCCAAGCCAAAAGAAAAACAAGTATAGTAGACACACTATAGTAAGGTACATGTGTCGTAAGGGGGTGCCCCAATCGACGGTGTGCTGGAAGAGTGCTCATCATGACATATAGCTCCAAATCCCATGTATATATATATATATATATATATATATATATATATATATATATAAGACCAAGACCAAAAGGGTAATAGGTAACCGGAAAAGTCTCCAATGATCTAGGTAATCTAGCGAGTTGTTTAGTCCTTAACATTTTCTTGTTGGATTCTGGGTGTGGCATTCCGCAGAATCCATCCTAGACATGAGACATGCAAGACTGGACAAGACAAGCAAGATTTTGTACTACAACAAGCCACAACAAGACATGACAATATCAAGACAAGAGTGCGCTACGACGAGCCACTATCAAGGAGCTAGACTTGTACTAGAATCAAGTGTGCGCCATGACATGCCACTATCATGTAAGCAAAGAAGGATGTGTATCATGAGTGCACCACGACAGCCACTATCTGGTAAGCAAAGAGGCATGGCAACAATTATCATAGCTTGTAAGAAAAAATCCATCAAAGACATATCATGGCGTGTAGGAAAGAATAATTAAAGCTAAGTACATTTCATAGAGAAATGATTGAACATGTACTAGTGTCAAGTGTATATAGCGTGTACAATTATTCTCTAACTATGTAAGGTCATCTTATCAGGTTAAGAAGTCATTATACTCGAAAAAGATATCAAAAACAGACAAAAACGGGCAGAAACGGGCAAAAATAGACTAAAACGGAATAAAACAGTATACCGACGGTATACGACGGCATACCGGCGGTATTCCAGCCTAAAGACAGAAAGTTTTTGGTCCAAAATCTGCATACCGTCAGTATACTTCGGCATACCGTTGGTATTCCGATTTTCTAAACAGCAACAAAATCCAGATTTTTGCCAAAACTTGTTTCGGCCATAAAAATTTCATTTTAAATCGAAATTTGGATTTTCAAAAGTCAAAATTGCATAGAATTGAATTCTCTACAACATGGAACTATTATATTTCACAAATTCAAAGGTTTGATAGATCAATACCTTAAAATACTCCAAACAGAGGTTCTTAAAATACCGAAACGGGTGCCGATTGCCACCAAACTCAAAATCCATGTATACTAGCTAGGTAAGGATCTCATATATGTATATGTGACCAAGATCCATGATGGTAACACTAGTATCACTCTTGATACCAAGTTTTCTACTAAGTCAATATTGGGTTTTAACAGAAAATCAAAACCTTGCTTAAACAAATTTTGAAAACATGCATATATACGAGAATCATAAGGAAAATATATTTAACAAAATGAGTTCAGGAAAATTCTAAGCATTTAATACTAAGGAGAACAAAAATGACAATTAAATACTATTGTTCAAGAATTTGGCAAGATGTACTTGCCTAGGTTAAGCTCCAAGCCTAATCTTCTACTCCACCACCAAGAGGGGTACGAAACCACACTCTAGACCTCAAGGCCAAGCTCTTGGCAAGCTCCAAGGGAAGAGAAGGGAAGAAGAAATGAAGAGAAAGTGAAGATAATGAAAAAAAAGGAGAGAGGAAGTGAAATGGTATATCTAGAAGGAGAATTAATCTTAGCCGTTAGATCATGATCCATGTCAATATCTAAGTCAATCATGGCCATCCAAACAAAACCAAATATCCATTGGATAATAGGTACATCTACACTATTCACGAAAATATCTAAATACTATTCACGAAAATATCCGAAACACTATTTATGAAAATATTGAAACACTATTTATGAAAATATCTGAAATCGAAAATATCTAAAGTGCAAAAAATCTGTCCGGGAGGTATGCCGTCGATATACACCGGTATACTTGCGGTATACCGATCAAGGAGAAAACCAATAGTTTTGGGAAAAATTTAAAGTGTTCTGAATACAAAAAAATATGAAATATACTACAAAATAAGTATCCGTATATAAATATCGATACTGTGAGACGAGTCTCACAACTCTCTCCTCCTTAGAAAAATTCCGTCCTCGGAATTTCTTAAAGGTAATCAAAGTAAGCTAGAAATCCAAGAAAATATGCTATCAGGATCAAGATGGGAAACTCATAAAGCATGAAATCCAACTAGAGTAATGTACAAGAAATATAAAAGCAATTTAAGCATACGTAAACAACAACATCATGTATTCCTACAATCACACTCAAAAGGTAGAACATAGATATACGAATAAGTATACCTTACGAGTCAAACAGATATGGGTAACGAGCTCGGATATCATCCTCGCGCTCCCAAGTCAACTCGCCTGGTGAGTGATGATCCCAAGAAACACGAACTAATCGGATAGTCTGGTTCTTGAGAATCTTCTCCCTCCGGTCCAAAATGGATATGGGCCTCTCCTCATAAGTGAGCTCGGATCCGGAACATATACCAACGTAACTGAGATACGTGAAATACGTCATGTACCTCGCATAACGACGGTAGAAGAGCAAGGCGATAAGATACATCCCCTACTCGCTCGAGAATATCGAACGGTCCAATAAATCTAGGACTAAGCTTTCCCCATACGCCAAACCTGATAACAGCACGGGTAGGCAAAATCCGAAGAAATATGTGGTCGCCAATAGAGAACTCAAGATGGCGTCGATGCTGATCTGCCCAATGACGCTATCGATCCTGAGCTACTCTGGGATACTCTCTGACCTGCCTGACTATTCCAACTGACTGAGCAATCATCTCTGGACCAAGCATCTGCCTCTCTCCAATGTCATCCCAAGCTAGGGTGACCTACATCTCCTACCATATAAAACCTCGAAAGGTGCCATCTGAATGCTCGCCTAGAAGCTGTTATTGTAAGAGAACTCTACCAAATGCAAGTGATCCTCCCAAGAACCACTGAAGTCAAGAGTGCATGATCGAAGCATATCCTCCAAGGTCTGAATCGTATGCTCCAACTGACCATCTGTCTGAGGATGGTATGCTGAACTGAAACTCAAACGGGTACCCAGACTCTACTGAAGACTCTGCCAGAAATGAGAAGTAAATCTGGAATTCCGATCTGAGACTATGCTAACTGGCACCCCATGCAATCTGACAATCTGTCTCATGTACAAGTCGGCCAACTGCTCTGTAGACTGACCAACTCTGAAAGGTAGGAAGTGGACAACCTTCGTGAGTCGATCTACTACCCAAATGGCATCTCTACCAGTCGGGGTTCTAGGAAGACCAGTCACGAAGTCCATAGTAATATGATTCCACTTTCACTCCGGAATCGGTAAAGGCTGAAGAAGTCTGGCCGGTCTCTGGTGCTCAGTCTTGACCTGCTGGCAAACTAAACATCGAGAGACAAACCGAGCTACTCCTTCTTCATACCATTCCACCAGAAATGCTGACAAATATCTTGGTACATCTTCGTCCCTCTTGGATGAACAGAATACTGAAAACTGTGGGCCTCCGACATAATCTCATATCGAATATCTCCACTCGACACACAAAGACGACTCCCAAATCGGAGTGTCCCATCCTCATAGATGCACAACTCTGCTCTACACCTTGCCACACACTCTGCTCTGAACTGCTGAAGCCTGGCATCCCCTGACTGAGCTGCTCTGATCTTATCCATAATGGTAGACTGAACCTGCAAGCCTGCCATCATAGCTGCCTTACCAGATAGCACTACCTCAATGCCCATCTCCTAAAGATCCTTCTGAAGGTGATGCTGCTCTGTCAAAAAATAGACTATGGGTTTCCTGCTCAAAGCGTCTGCAACGACGTTTGACTTCCCGGGATGATACTGAAGATCAATATCGTAATCCTTCAGTAACTCAAGCCACCTCCTCTGCCGTATGTTCAGATCCCTCTGGGTGAACACATACCTCAAGCTCTTATGGTCAGTGAAAATCTCTACTCGATCACCATACAGATAATACCTCCAGAGCTTGAGGGCAAACACAACTGTGACCAACTCAAGATCGTACGTCGGATAGATCTTCTCATGGTCCCAAAACTGTCAAGATGCATAAGCTATCACTAGACCGTGCTGCATAAGAACACAACCAAGTCCCCGACCTGATGCATCATAATACACCGTGAACCCACCTGGTCCGGCGGGTAATGTCAGAATAGGAGCTGAAATCAAACTCTGCTTCAGTTTCTCAAAAGAAACCTGACAAGCATCTGACCACTCAAAGCACACATCTTTACACGTCAGCCGTGTCAAGGGTACGAAGATCCTAGCAAAGTCTGCCATAAACTGTCTGTAGTAGCCTGCTAATCCCAGAAAGCTACATACATCTGAAGATGTACGAGGTACTGGCCAACCCTCGATGGCCTCAACCTTCTTGGGGTCCACCTCAACACCACCTCCGGCAATAATATGACCCAAGAAAGATACTCGATCGAGCCAGAAATCGCACTTGCTGAACTTCGCGTAAAGTTGATGGTCCCGAAGAATCTGAAGAACCACGCAAAGATGTTGCTCGTGCTCTGCCTCAGTCTGACTATAGACCAAGATATCATCAATAAACACTATCATAAATTGGTCTAAGTAGGGCATGAAGATGAGATTCATGAGATCCATGAAGATCGCTGGCGCATTGGTCACTCTGAAAGGCATAACAAGGAACTCCCAACGGCCATATCGAGATCTAAACACCATCTTGGGTATATCTTGCTCTCTGACTCTGATCAGATGGTACCCAGACCGTAAATCGATCTTCGAAAACACAGCTGCTCCACTAAGCTGGTCGGACAAGTCATCTATCCTGGGCAAGGGATACTTGTTTTTCACGGTCATCGCGTTAAGCTGACGATAGTCAATGACCATACGCGATGAACCATCCTTCTTCTTCACAAGAGGACTGGAGCTCCCCAAGGCGATCCACTAGGACGAATGAATCCCTTGGTCCTAAGCTCCTAAATAGACTGATACAACACCAACAACTCTGAATGAGACATCCTGTAGACTCTCGTTGACACTGGCTCTGCTCCCAGAACCAAATCAATATAATACTCAATCTCCCAAACTGGAGGCATACCCGGAAGCTCCTCGGGAAACATATCGGAAAACTCGCAAACTACTCTGGGTAACTGAACCTCCTCGGCTACTGCCATCCACATGACCGCCGGTGAAGACTCCACCTCGCCTCTAGAGAATTAGAACTCCTCCTCACTTGAAATACGAAAGATAACCTTACAAGCATGGCAATCTATCGAAGCGTATCGAGCACTCAACCAATCTATACCTAGGACGACATCATAATCGCCCATAGGAAACTCTATCAGCCTAGCGAAAAACTCTCTCCCACATACTATGACTCCACACGAGGCATAGACTCGATCTACTCCTACTAGACCGTTACCAGTAAGTTATTCAACCTTACAGGTAAAGATTCTGACTCTAAACCAACATGTGTCGCAAATCGTGCAGATATAAACGAATGCGAAGCACCAGAATCAAATAAAGCTGAAGCTGAATGAGAGTGAATAAGAATGGTACCTGCGACCACCACCCATGCTGCTAGCATCTCCTCTATAGAAAGTGTGAAAGCCTGACCCTGAACTCTGGTTGCTGGACCCCTCTGCCCCTGAGCCTGAGCCTGAGCATACCGCTGAGGCCTCTGCTGCTGGAACTGCTGAGACTGCGTCGGTAATGGCCTCTGGGCCTGCTGCTGCTGAACCAGTGCTGGTGCCCTAAACTGCTGAACTGCTGGCTGGAAGGGTGCTGATCCAGCCGAACTCCTCCTGGAACAAGCCCCTATCTTGTGGTCCGGTGTTCCATAAGTTAGGCACAAGCCCTGTGCCCTACGGTACTCTGATAAGACATGCCCTTCCTTTTCGCAATGGGAATAACCAACTAAGGAAGACTGCCTCTGCTACTGAGGACGCGGCTGAGACGACTGCTGAAAGGAAGCCGCCGAAACTGGTCTCCTCGGAGATCCAATCGTCAAAGCTCGGACTGCTGGAACTGGTGTTGACGACTGGGAGGAAGATCCCTTCTGAATATGAGGCCTCTTCTGACCTCCGACTCTATCAACGATCCTCTGCGAGGTGTATCTTATGTCTCCTCGCCTCCCTCATTACTGCATCAAAAGTTTGGAACTCATGCTGCTCAACTGCCAGTATGATCTCCAGATGAAGTCCCTGCTGGAACCTCCTCGCCCGGTCCAACTCGGTCGCCACTAAGGAAGGGGCAAACCGACTAAGCTTGCTAAACTCTGCCGTATAGCTGTCGACGGTCCAGCTCATCTGTCGTAAGCCAATGAACCTCTGTTGCAAATCATAACGCGACACCGCATCAAAATAGCGAGTCTGAAACCTCTCGCTAAAATCGGCCCAAGTTATCGGTGCCACAAGAGACACCTCATAAACCGCCCACCAGTCGTAGGCCAAATCCAAGAGCTGCAACCTGACAACTACCACATGCTCCCTAGCCGAAATCCCTGCCGCCTCCAAAATGGCCTCAGTATCCTGAAGCCACGCATCAGACACAATAGCATCCTCTGTACTATAGAAGTACGGGGGATGGAGATGCCTGAAGCTGCTTGCAAAATTGAAGACCTGAGCACCACCTCTGTCCAAAGCCGTGTGGACAGAATGGGTGAGAACATCACTCTGACGCTGTTGCGACGCCATAAAATCTCTCAAAACATCCACCAGTGATCGAATAACACCCTTTGGCTGCTCTGGATGAACTGATACTGCTGGCTGAAGAGGAGGAACTGGTAACTCTGCCCTTCGGTCCACTCTAGGCTCTGCTTCCGAATGCTGAGGATGCTCCTCCTGAACCGGTAAAACTAAGGGACGCTGATATGCCATCTGCAAAGCCCACACAGGCCGATCAGAAGGACCTGGAACTGTGCCCCTGAAAGTTTAAGGACCCAAGGATTAGGTCGAGGGAACAGGAAACATCAACAATCAAAGCAGATATCAGGTCAAAGATCAGAGGTAAAGAGTAATATTGAGGATATCAATGGAGAAGAATTTATGACTGAGATAACTACCAGCAACCCCCATATATCTGATAAATCAGACCTGTATGCACCACCACTAAAACCTATGTCACGCCCCTGAACCAAAATACTGGCAAGTACGGACGGACCAGGCCAGCTACGTATACCAAAGTACTCTAGTACGGTCGACTTCAGGTGCCTTCTGTGCCTCGTATCGACCAAATTAGGAGCTGGGGCTCCTTGAGAAGGTGTCGGGGTGTTAGGGTATATCCTAGGGTCGAGATGAAAGTGGTAGGAGGGTTGAAAGAGGTCGGGGTGATGAGTTTTTGTTGGGTGGAAAGAAAAGTGCGAAAATAGAAAATAAATAGGAGGAGCTCGATTTCTAGAGCATAAATATATAAAGTATATTCGGTCATCATAGAGTGAAGGGGTGTACGTAAGAAAGAGGAGGTGGGGATTTATTTGGATTTGGTTTGATGGGATTTGGTTGAGATTTGATGATTTAAATCAAAGGTATATCTCAAAGAGATTTGATTGGGTTCAAATTAGGAAAGTAGTTATAGAGTTGATTTAAAAATAGATTTAAATATATGGCTGTCATTAATTCATAAAAATCAATATAAAATAGGTCTAAGAGATTAGGGCACCCTAGAATAGGCTCTACGAACCCTACTTGGAATAGTTTTGGGTCGGTAGAATTTTTGTGATCGATTTGAGTCTAATATGTCTATAGTTTCGACTTATGTGCCACTTAAGAATAAATAGCACATGGAAACCCAATTGTGTGGAACACCATTGGCATGTGCGTAGTATGCTCAAAACAGGTCAGTACCATATATTGGCTCAAAAAGTTTGGTTCATGTTGGGCATCAAATTGAAATTGGAAAAATACATCGAAATTACGACGAAGGGTAAAATGGTCATTTTGACCCGAAAGTTGTACAAAAAAATGTAGTGTAAGGGAACATGTTTGAGTAGGACATGATATATAAAAATGAAGGTGGACTCGTCTAGAACACGAATATACAACTTATTTCGAGGAATTGGTCAATGTTGTCAAAAATGGAAAGTACAAAAATGTACATCTATGGTCATAATTAAATATAAAAATCTATTTTAATAAAAATAAATCATCTAAAATAAACAAAAAAATAATTTCCAAAAATCAGGGTGCTTACAGTCTACCCACCTTAAAAGAATTTTGTCCTCAAAAATTAAAATAAGGCTCACTAATGAAGAATCGCGCTAGCATAACTAGGAATAGTTCAAGAAATACGCTAGGTTACTACGGTGTCTCCTAGTAACTCAAGTAATAATCAATCATAAATAATTTGGTTTTGCCACATCTCTATCGTAAAACTATAGATGGTTATCCCTAGTCGCTCTTCTTAGTACTGGCGTTTTTGCCATGAAATATAAAAGAACAGAACAATTATCGGAGGACCGAACTTTTACTTCACGTTACAAACTTGTTTGTACAAAAAAAGCCTAGGGACGAAAACTTAGGTACAGCAGTCTAGGTATAATTGTTTATTTTAGATTCTGGGAGGTGACGGTAGAGGTTCGGAAAGACGACGGCAGCCCTGCCTTACTCCTTGGACGATCGGTATGCGGCCTTGGCTCCTTGTGAAAAGATGGTTGGCGTTGGTGAAGAAATGCTCTTCTTGCTCTCCTCCTGTTGCTCTTCTGGCTTCTCTCTCTCTGTGTATTTTTCTCTCCGACTATTGGGGAGTCTCTCTGTATATGCATATTTTTCTCTGATATCATGTTGTCTTTTACAAGGGAATGGCACCTTGCTATTTATAATAGTGGGATGTGATCATTAGGGTTGCCAATGATTAGCATTTGGAGATGGCGGCGGCCCGTAGATTGGTTAATCCAGGCCGTTCAGTTTTGATTGTGACGAATCCGAGCCATCGAGTGTAGATTACACCAAATCCCATTAGCAATTAATGCTGATTGGAATAAATCTTCCTCATAATAATCTTCTGATGTTTTGCGAATAAATTAAATTTATTCTCCTGCCACGTATCCCAAATTATTGGGATTTGACCCAATCTTTGACAGCAATAATTCTGAGAAATTAATCGGCTTAGGATACGTGTCCTAGGAGCCACTGGGGAATCTGAACCATATGACGAGTGAGCCGCATATGACTTTGGGCCGTATAGGGTTAAGGCCACGTGTCAAGGCTGTCTGGGTAGTGGCCCTCCCTTGAGCCTTTGAACCACATGGAGGTAATCATTGTGAGCCGCATAGTGATACATCCACCTGAGCCGCATGGAGATGATCCTCTTGAGCCGCATGAAAAGTTTTTACTTGAGCCGCATGAGGCTTCCTCGGCCTCAGCCGCATAGGACGGATTTACTCTGAACCGCATGAGAAGTCTTTGCTCGAGCCGCATGAGACTTTCTCGGCCTGAGCCGCATAGGACGGATTCATTCTGAACCGCATAAGAAGTTCTTTCCTCGAGCCGCATGAGGCTTTCTCGGCCTGAGCCGCATAGGACGGATTCAATCAGAATCGCATGAGAAGTGCTTTGCTCGAGCCGCATGAGGCTTTCTCGGCCTGAGCTGCATAGGACGGATTCACTCTGAACCGCATGAGAAGTGAGCCGCATACGAACGCCCACGTGGCAAGGCCACGTGGCATTTTTTATGGCTCTTGGGGGATTTGTTTCAGAGATCTCTTTTCTCTTTCCTAGAGATTCGTCATTATGACAGAGTCATATTACTTCTTTCTATGTCGGGGCTGTCACTATTTCAGAGTTGTCAGTCGTCAAGCAATTAATGCGAGAGGGCAGAGGAGAGGGCCGTCCTGCCACGTGTCTTTCTGAGCCGTATGGGATGTCTTGGACCGCATAGCCCCTTATGCCGTATGACTTTCCGAGCCGCATGGGCTTTCTGAGCAGCATGTGGTTCTTTGGCCGCATGAGTCATTTTCTTTAGTATTTCCCATGCTTCTACAAGACCCCCTTCAAAGTTTTCAATTTGCAAAATTAAAATACTTTGAATAAGAAGCATGGCTGTGTTCTTCTAGCCGCATATGAAACCCTGACCGCATAGAGATCTTGGCCGCATAGGTTGTTCAGCCGCGTAGGTGGTTCAGCCGCAGGGGACTGTTCAGCCGCATAGCTTCTCGCTACGTGTGCGGGTCTTTAATTGCCTCAAATTCGTTTCAGCACCGTCTTTGTAGGGGGAATCCCAAGGGTCAGCTCATTAAATCTTTCAGATTTGACACCTTGGGTGAATCTTGGAGACGAAACCCAAGGAGTCGGTTTCGTTCTTCATGAGTCGATCATTGGCCCACGTGTCCTCCTTCTCCCGTCTTCCTATAAATAGGAGGAGTTTTGAAGAGAGAGAAGGCTTCTTTATTTTCTTTCTTCTTCCTCAGACCTTTCCTATCTCGATTGCCCTTCCTCTCTTCGATAATTAATGGCTCCCAAGAAGGCCGTGGCAGCAAAGGGTAAGAAGGCGGCCTCCACTTCCGCCTCGGCTGCGGCTGCTACTTCGTAGGTCGCCGTACCTGATGTTCATCCTGACGTTCGCCCTCCCATTACTGGTAAGGACAATGTATGAGTTAAAGAACCCCAACTGCCATGGCTACGTCGTATACTTTATGCACGAGCCTTTATAAATCGCATGTTCGCCCTACGGCTGAGCTGCGAGCCGCATAAGAAAACCACCGTGTCTGTATGTGCGCCTTGTCGACAAAGCCGCATAAGTGACGCTAAACCGCATAGACTTTTATTGTACGGAGCCGTATAAGCATTCTTCTGGGCTTGAGCCGTATGAGGCTTTTTGGAGCCGCATAAGACTTATGAGAGCTTCATGGGGCCACATGGACGTTTTCTTGAGCCGCCTGGGGTTTGAAAGCACCCAATCAGCTCTTTCTATCCCTCCGTTTAACTTACTTTTCTCTGTCTGTTCTTCAGTGAATCTGCCGGTTAACGCTGCTGGAGAACTCTTGGTGGGTAGCGCTGGAGCTGCTCTCGGCTATAGGTACGACCATATTGTTCAGTATATGACGGATCAGTTTTCGAGCGATGAGCCTATGGCTAGATTGAATGCCATTAAGAATCAGTCTTTCCATTTCCTTAATGCTATGATAAACTCAGGGAAATTTGAAGGGGAGTATTTGAAGCCTGCATTCTTTTTTAGAGACGCCTTGACCGTAGAGAACGATCATGTTCTGAAGGTATCGGAGGATTGGATTTTTGTTTCTACGGGATGGCGATCCGCATCCCCCAAATGGAGCGACACTTCCCATTATCTTGGTTCAATATGCTCCCGTTGGACCGGAGGATGGGGGAGACTTTAACCCCTACCAGAAGTGGGATGTTTGTGGGGAACATCCATTACAATAATAATCTGAAGTCCGTGACTGCCGACAAAGTGCATACTAGTTGTTCTGTGACGGGGTTGGTCCCAGGTTCTTTCCTGAATGTGGCGGGCCCTAACTTCACAATCTCTACTGCCGATACTTTTATAAATCAGCTTGTTCGGAAAGGCTCCTATCCCGTTGGTCGGTTGACGTTCCCTGGTTGGGTACACCCTATTCCCTCGTGGATCAATTTGTCTACTTGGATCTTGCAGAAGTATGAGGTCTTTTTGTGCGAGATTGGCCTTTACCATGCTATCCGAGGTACCAGTCATGGCTTGTCCATAAACAAGAAGCTGTTTATGTCTCTGCTGGAAATGTATAATTGCCGTACGGGGACCTTTTACACACCTGTAGGGGAGATGGGACTCGCGCTCCATGAGATGCACGCGGTCTCCAAGCTTCCTTGGGGAGACGAAGCGTTTGAAGCGTATACTCCCACTAATGATGAACTCGAGGATTTGGAACGACGGTATCCTGGCTTCGTGGCTCTTTACCAGGAGATATTGTGCCATTATAACACATGCCATCAAATAACCCGAAAGGCTGGTAACTCGGAAGGGAATGATCCCTATACCAAGGATTGGGTGCACTATCTCTTCCCGACAGATGCCTCAGGTCGAGTCACCTCTCGTCGCCCTCGATCTCGGAAAGCGATTAAGGACTTGGTGTCGTCGGCTAAGAGAGTGGCCACTACCAGTGACGGATTAGGGAGCAAGACTGACACTTTCGGTTACTTTTACCAAGATACTCAAGAGCTCTCCGAGAAAGCGCTTCTGGCAGGATTTTTGATGATCTGGCTACGAAATTATGTAGTCTCGAGAGGAGCCGGTTCTATTGAGAGAATTAGTCGTAACTTCATCCTTTCGGCTGTGAAGTTAGTTTTACGAATCAGGCTAGCTCTCCTCCCGGCCATGGTGTGCAGTATACACCGTGGCCTTCGTACCTTCACATCCAAAGTCATTGCTCGTGACGTGACCAAGGATTTTGAACAAACTGAGTTGTCCTATCACTATTTGATGGGGGTGGCTGCTGATACATTACCCGTCTTTGATGAGGCCGGGCTCTGAAGACGGTGTGACTGATGATGACGCATTTATCTTCCGCTATCGTGACGAGCCTTGGGAATGTGAAACCATGCGGGCTTGCCGGATGGCATTGGCGAGGGCAGATAAGTATCATATTTTCGTATCCGTCCCTCGTTTTACTGCCAGGAACATAGAGGCTGTACATATTGACGGTATCACGCCCCTGTAGAAGCATGGAAAATACTAAAGAAAATGACTCATGCGGATCAGGGAACCATGCGGCATAAGGAGCTATGCGGCCCATGGCATTCCATACGGCTCAGAAGATACGTGGCCTGATAGTGCTCCCCTCCGCCCATGCTGCATTAATTGCTTGACGGCTGACCTCTCTGAAAAGTTGACAGCCCTGACACCAAAGTAGGTAATTATGGCTCTGTCATAATGATGAATCTCTAGGGAAAAGAAAAGAGATCTCTGACACAAATCCCCTGAGAGCCATAAAAATGCCACGTGGCCTTGCCACGTAGGCATTCGTATGCGGCTCACTTCTCATGCGGTTCAGAATAAATCCTATACGGCTCAGGCCATGAAAGCCTCATGCGGCTCGAGCAAAGAACTTCCCATGCGGTTCAGAATAAATCCTATGCGGCTCAGGCCATGAAAGCCTCATGCGGCTCGAGCAAAGAATTTCCCATGCGGCTCAGAGTGAATCTATCCTATGCGGCTCAGGCCATGAAAGCCTCATGCGGCTCGAGCGAGGGCTTCTCATGCGGTTCAAGAAGATCATGTCCATGCGGCTCAGGCGGATATGTACCTATGCGTCCCACAAGAATTACGCCCCTGTGGTTCGAGGGCTCAAGTGAGGGCCACTGTCCAGGCAGCCCTGACACGTGGGCTTAACCATATGCGGCTCAAATTCATATACGGCTCACTCGACATGCGGCCCAGATCCCCCTAGCAGCTCCTAGGACACGTGTCCTAAACCGATTAATTCCTCAGATTTGCTGCCATTAAAGATTGGATCAAATCCCAATAATTTGGGACACGTGACAGAAGAATAGATCTAATTTATTCGCAGATATCAGAAGATCATTATAAGGAAGATTTATTCCAATCAGCATTAATTGCTCATGGGATTTGGTGTAATCTACACCTAATGGCTAAGATTCATCATAATCAAGACGAATGGCCTAGATTGACCAATCCACAGGCCGCCGCCATCTCCAAGAGCTAATCATTGGCAACCCTAATGATCACATCCCACTATTATAAATAGCAAGGTGCCATGCCCTTGTGATATATACAATATCAGAGAAAAATACGTATATACAGAGAGACTCCCCAGTAGTCAGAAAAAAAATACACAGAGAGAGAGAGAGAAGCCAGAAGAACAACAGAGGAGCAAGAAGAGCATTTCTTCGTCAACGCCAACCATCTTTTCACAAGGAGCCAAGGCTGCATACCGATCGTCCAAGGAGTAAGGCAGGGCTGCCGTCGCCTTCCTGAGCCTCTATCGTCACCCCCCAGAATCTAAAATAAACAATTGTACTTAGACTGCTATACCTAGATTTTTGTCCCTAGGCTTTCTTTGTACAAGCGAGTTTGTAACGTGAAGTAAAAGTTCGGTCCTCCGATAATTGTTCTGTTCTTTTATATTTCATGGCAAACAGCCCCCTCAGCTTCTGGATGGCCAGATGCTCCTATGGCTGCGTAACTTTCGTCCCGCACATCTGGTGTATCATAATCGCAATACTGTCTTTCTGGAGCCTTATCTGTCTAGCAGGTTTGCCCGGCAGTTTGGATACAGCCAACTTTGTCTGGACAACCCCAGTTCTTGTCTGGGTTATGAAGGTAGCCTTCTTGATGGTATCAGAGCTTGGCAATATTATGATTCGTTCTATACTTATACCATTTTCTCGGTCCCTGCTATTAAGGAGTCAGTGGAGATCTTGTATATGGCGGCTTTGTATCATGTCATGGCGAACAAACCCCCGGTCGGTTTTAATCCAGGTACCAGTTTTATTGTTGGTACCGGTCTGGAGGAAGGCTCTCAAGGGGCAAAGAAAAGAAAGACTAGAGCCGAAGTACCAGATTTGGACTCCGCTGCTGAGGGTGACGAAGGCAACGAGCATGATAAAGATGACTCTATCCTTCCAGTGGCCGATGCAGAGGTAGATCAACCGCCTGTTTCGTCAGATGAGACATTGGGGGATCAGTCCCTCGTTGCGCCTGGTCCTACTCTGAAACGTAGCAGGCAAGTTTCTCCTGTTGGCGTATTTCTCGATCCCGGAAGCTGGTTGCGACTAGGCACCGCCCGCTAGCCATAAGAGAAAGTGGAGAAGAAGTTAACCCTGCGTCAGAGGTAACAAAACTGCTCTCGATTCCTTCTTTTTTCTTTCCTTCGAGCTTCAATTCTAATCGTCTTTGTTCTCTCTTTTAGGTGTCAGGAGAAGAAGAAGAGCTTCAAGATGTCGAGGCAGTGACCCAGGATGACGGGGACTCCCGCGAGCCTGTTCCTTTTCAAGATGAGGTAGATCAATCTGTATCCCCCTTCAAGGTGACGGGGACAGAGGACGTAACTGGGTTTAACTCGGGGATCACGGGTGAGGAGACCACGCCAGTTGTGGATGAGCTGCAGCCTTCATGCCCCTCCCCTGGTAAGATTAGCCGAATCTTGACCTGTGAGGAAGCCTATCTGCTCTATCATCACGTCCTTCGGGTTACGTCGATTGATTGTTATTCTGGACATACAGGTCCTACCCCTCCGGTGCCGAGGACGGACGTTGTTGGGACCACCCCAACCGAAGGGGCATTGGTGGAGAAGGGTGTACCTCCTCACCGTCCGACTTGTCTTGATGGGCCTTCTGGGGGGCTCGAGTTTAGCGGGCCAGTCATCGGGGCAGTCGGGGCAGGGAACGATGGTCCTTGCGTCATCCTCTACTCCGGTGGCTCCGAGAATCGACCTTTCTGCCCTACCGAGTATCCAAGCTTTCCGGGCGACGGAAGATGAGTTGGCCGCTATTCATGCATCGTTCTACTCGGACTTCGTTCCTCCGGTGGCGAGCTCTAGCGTTACTTCTCCGACGTTGTCGTCCCTGCTTCCCCTGACGCCATCCTCTGCTGAAGTTCTGGACAACGCGTTACAGGACGTAGTTGCCAGTTTTCATCGTCATTTGAGTAGGGGAATCAAGGCTGCTGTGGAAAGGGGAACCTCCTTCACCTTAGCCCGACAATGCGCCCAGGGTCAAGTAAATATCCTTAGGGATCTTCCTGGTGATGCAGGCGTGGCTTCGCTTCTGGAGGCAAAATTGTTGGATGCTGATCAGCTGGTGGCCGAGTTTCGAGTATTGCGGCAGGCTGACCTATCTGCTGTTATAAATGAGGAGCATGATTCTCTTATTGCTGTTATAGAGAGGACTAGAGCTTCTCGGGATAGGACCAGACCGGCCATACTGAAGGATCTCAGCGACTTATCTGACCGGTATGATCAATTGAGTTACACGAATAAAAATGTCACGGCTCGGGAGGAATCTATTTCTCGTGAGATTACTGAGACGCGGGAGCAGATCCTTGCGCTTCAGAAGAAGTTGACTTTCTTGGAGTCTGAACTCGAGACTACCCGTAATGACAGGGGACTAATTGTTCAGGAGGCTGACAGGGTTACTCAAGCTTCGACTGACCTGGAGACTGCCTTGAAGAAATTGGAAGATGACTGTCAGGTGCTCCTGGGCTTGGACAATGAGGAGCATTTACTCCAGGAGGCCGAGTGTCGCGCTTGGCAACGGATTGAACGGGGGACCACCTCAGTAAGAAACCGCCTCCTAGAATTGAGTAATGCTGAAATATAGTCGGCCTTTTCTTCTTGTTTTGTTTCTGTTTTCTCTCTTTCTGAAGGGGACATGATCCCGAAATATGTAATGCTTTTTCTTCCTTTAAATAAAGAGTACTTTCAATTCTACCCTTCATTTGTATTGCCTGCTGTGCCTGTGATATTTTGGTGATGTTTTTCCCTGCATAGGGGATATATTTGTGGACCTGTTACCCATGGCGTACCTTGGTTTTAGGTAGAGATAACAAGTTTTGGTCAGGGTACCTGAAGCAGCCATAGCAAAGTGGTCATGGGTGCTCTTGGTATTGAGAAAAGGAATGCCGTAGAGCAGCTGGGCTCCTGGGACATGATGAGGTGATAGGTTTGTGCTGAGAAATTTAGCTGAGGATATTTGTGGGCCTATTATCCTTGGCGTACCCTGGTTTAGGATACGGATAATAGGATGAAGGGGAACCGACATACTTGCTCAGAGGTAACGAGGACATGGCAAGTAGGAAGGTTTTTTAAACATAGAGTCTTCCTACTCAGAGGTA
This sequence comes from Iris pallida, assembly GCA_029216955.1. Lineage (NCBI taxonomy): Eukaryota > Viridiplantae > Streptophyta > Magnoliopsida > Asparagales > Iridaceae > Iris > Iris pallida. Next base: position 14,867,310 of record JANAVB010012198.1, read on the forward strand.
ATGAGAACATGGCAGGAGTGAACTCGACGGAGGATATTGATGGTCAACAGAGGACATTTGTGGTCAACAGAGGACATTTGTGGTCAACAGAGGACATTTGTGGACCTATTACCCTTGGCGTACTCCGGTTGTGGGTACAGATAATAGGTCGAAAGGGGATCATCATACTTACTCAGAGGTAATGAGGATATGGCAAGTATGAAGGTTTTTTCGACGGAGCCTTCCCATTCAGAGGTAATGAAGACATGACAGGAGTGGGCTCAATGAAGGAGGGCACATAGAACGACTCAGAGGTAATGAGGACATAGAAATTCTATGTGAGTGGTGATTTGTTTTTGGCGGAAGTGGAACGACTCAGAGGTAATGAGGACATGGCCGTTTTGGAAATTTGTGGATCGATTACCCTTTTTGTGCACTGGGAGTGCGGGTATTAGATCATGAGGGAGGATCTCCTTCAAGAAGAAAGTTCAGAGGTATGATCATACATGACTTGCTACCTGGAAGAGTGACCGAGATGTGAGTTCAGAGGTACCAGCGGGTACATGACTCGAGAATCTGGAGAATAGTGAACGTGAATTCAGCGGTACCGGCGGGTACATGACTTCGAAAATCTGGGAAACTAAGAGGGTGAGTTCAGTAGTACCAGCAGGTACATGGCTCAATAATCTAGAAAACTATGAAGGTGAGTTCAGTGGTACCAGCGGGTACATGACTCAAAAATCTGGAATGAATGTGGATGTGAGTTCAGCGGTACCAGCGGGTACGTGACTCGATAATCTGGAATATTATTTAGACATAATATTTTTTTCAGGAACTTGCCGTTGACAGGCAACATGAGCAAGTCTCCGTTTTGCTTAGCGAGGCGATAAGCACCGTTGGAGAACACGGCCTCGATGATAAATGAACCTTCCTATTTTGACTGAAACTTGCCGGCGGTCTTGTGAGTCATGACCATTGGCCTCCGGACTGCCAGAACAAGATCGCCCACTTGGAATGTTCTGATTTTGACCTTCTTGTTGAAGGCTCCTGAGATGCGTGCTTGGTATAGCTCGATCCTTTGCTGAGCTAGGAGGCGCTTTTCATCGAAGGCCTCCAACTCTTGTAGTCGACGTCAGTAGTTGTCATCCATCGTCAATTGATAAGTGAGGGCAACGCGGAGTGAGGGTATTTGAGCCTCTAATGGAAGAACTGTCTCACTCCCGTACACTAAGGAGAATGGCGTATTCCCGGTGGCTGTTCGAACGGTGGTGCGATAAGCCCATAAGCATTCGCCGAGCTTCTCATTCCAGTCGCGTTTGTTGGAGAAGACAAACTTCTTGAGGAGTTTGATGATTGTTTTGTTGAATGCCTCTGCTAACCCATTTGCTGCAGGGTTGTACGGTGTCGAAGCGACATTCTGAATACGGTGCTTATCACAAAATCGATAGAATGCGTGGCTTGCAAACTGTGGACCATTATCATGGATGATCCTTCGGGGCAGTCCAAAGCGATAGATGACGTGATGCTTAAGGAAGCTGATCACGTTTGAAGTCTTAACTTCTGCGAGTGGGACAGCTTCCGCCCATTTGGAGAAGTAATCAGTGATCGCAAGTATGAAGCGATGTCCTCGGGAGGAATGTGGGGTGATTGGACCAATAATATCCATTCCCCATGCTTCGAATGGCCAGGACGCCACTGTCGGATATAGAAACTCGGATGGTTGGTGAATGAAGTCCGCGTGGACTTGGCAGGCTTTGCATTATCTGGCATAATCTATCGCATCTGCCACCATTGTGGGCCAATAGTAGCCCATTCGGTGAAGGCGGTCTTGCAGTTTTGGGCCAGGCTGGTGGGCCCCGCAGATACCGTCATGAGCTTCTCGTACGGCTTCTTTGGCTTCTGCGTTCGATAAGCACCGGAGCAGTAATTCGTCGTAGGAGCGGCGATACAGCATTTTTGTCTCTGTATCGTAGAAGAATCTGAGAGAACGCCGTCTGATAGAAGTGGCTTCCTTTGGGTTCTCGGGCAGGATGTCGTAGACGACGAAGTCGATGAATGGTTGTCTCTAATCTGGGGCATCCTCGATCGTCTGTGCGGAATAACTCCCCACGAATTGCACATTGTTCTTGGGATAGATCAGTTCGTGGCCTATCACGTCAACCGAATGATGAGCTTTGTTCGGCACCGCTAAGGAAGCGGCAAGGCCTGCTAGGGCATCGGCTTTGATATTTTGGAGTCTGGGAATATGTTCGATGAAGAACCCTTCGAATGATGCGATGATGTCAATCGCTATTTGGTGATAAGGGATCATGTCTTCGTGGCGGACCTCGTATGAGCCCCGGATCTGATTGACGATTAGTTTGGAGTCGCCGTATGCTTTAAGGTATTCTACCCCCAGCTCTCTTACAAGTTGGAGGCCAATGACCAGAGCATTGTACTCGGCCATATTGTTAGAGCAGGGCTCTGTGAGGGAATAAGCACGATTGATCACCAATCCGGAAGGGGAGACCAGCACTATCCCGACCCCGACGACTATATTGTCTTTAGGTCCGGTCCTCGAAGCACCGTCGAAGAACATTCGCCATATAGCCTCGTGAGAGGTTGCATGCGAGTCGACAACCTCATCTGGGATTTCTTCATATATTCTGGAGGACTCCGAGCCTGGGTGGGCTGCTAAGAAGTCTGTCAGGGCTTAACCTTTGACTGTCTTTTGGGGGACGAAGATCATATGATAAGGGGACAGCAATATTGCCCATGTAGCGAGTCGAGAGATGAGTGCCCCTGGTTTAGTCATGAGGACCCTGAGAGGGTTGACTCATGAGATCACATGTATCGTTTGTCCGGTGACATAATGCCGCATTTTCTGAATGGCGAATACCAGGGCGAGGCATTCCTTCTCCACAGCGGTGTATCGGTGCTCTGGCCCAATCATCATTCGGCTGAGGTAGTATATGGCTTGCTCATGGCCTGCGTCGTTGTTTTGTGCCAGCAGAGCCCCGAGGGAATGTTCCATTGCTCGTACATAGAGCAGAAATGGTTTTTCAGAAACCGGGGCCACCAGAACTAGAGGGTTTGACAAATATTTTTTGATGCTGTCAAAGGCGCGCTGACATTCCTCGTCCCATACGAATGAGACTCCTTTCTTCATAAGGTGGGTGAACGGTCGGCATCGCCCAGAGAGGTTAGAGATGAATCTTCTGATGTAAGCTAGCCTCCCTTGAAGGCCTCTGAGTTCGCGGAGATTTTTCGGAGGACCCATCTCCATGATTGCTTTCGTCTTCTCAGGGTGTACATGGATACCTTGTGCAGTGATGACGAAGCCCAAGAACTTCCTGCTGGATACACCCAGAAAGGACTTCATAGGGTTCATTTTCAAATTGTGCGCTCGCATTAGGTCGAATACCGTCCTTAGATCCCGCAGATGGTCTCCCTTGCAGCGACTCTTGACGGCTATATCGTCAACATAGCACTCCACTGTCTTGCACAGGTGGTCTCTAAAAATGATACTCATGGCTCGTTGATATGTGGCACCGGCATTCTTCAAACCGAAAGGCATGACCGTGTAGCAGTACGTGCCAATTGGTGTTTGGAATGAGGTATGCTTTTCGTCCTCAGGAGACATCTTGATTTGGTTGTACCCCGAGAACCCATCCATGAATGACATACGTTCGAAGCCGTATGTGTTGTCAATCATGATGTCTGTGATAGAAAGGGGGAACTCATCTTTGGGGCACGCCTCGTTCAGGTTGCGAAAGTCGATGTAGATTCGAATCTTCCCATTCTTCTTGAGGACGGGTACTATATTGGCAACCCAGTCGGGATGTTGCTCCTCACGGATGAAGCCGCTGGCTATCAGTTTGTTGACTTCAGCTTCAATCGCGTCCATGACGCCTGGGCGAAAGCGTCGTTGTTGCTGCTTGACTGGTTTTGTGTCCGGTCGTATGTTGAGCTTGTGGAGGGCAATATCGGGGTCTAACCCCGACATGTCTTTATAACTCCATGTGAACATATCAATATATTCTTTGACAAGTTTCAGCAGCAATTTTCGCTCTTCGTCTGTTAGGCTTTTACTGACGAAGATTGGCTTTGGAGAGGATTCGCTACCGAGGTCGACCTGCATAACCTCATCTTCGGTAGGAGGTTCTCTCTGCTCGAATCATTTTTCCTATTGTGCATCCAGCTGTTGGGCCCACGGCTCTAGCTTGAGAATTTCGGGAATGTCTTCGTCTTCTTCGTAAGCGTCGGCGAATGCTATATTGACTGACAGGACTTGTCTAAATATGTCTCCAATGCTGGTATCCGAGTCGGAGGTTGGTGAACCGGTTGAATGTGACTGCCAGTCGCATTCTTCATCTGAACTCTCAGGGGTTGTAGTAGGCGTTACATACCCTAACCCGCATCGAGTTTTGCTATAGTAGTCTCGTGGTTTGCCCGTCGGGACTGGTGGCTTCAAAGGTAATCGTCGCCCAGTGCCGTAGTTCAAACCTGGCGTCGTCTCCAGATCATACCCCTGTTTTTGCATGAGATATTTTAATTGGGGGCTATAAAGATATAGAGGTAATCTTCCGGTGTCTGACCCGAGGTCGGCCTCCTTTATGGTGAAGGGATGAGGGTCGTCCTTCCGGCCAAAGATGATTGGATGGTCCCCTCCCTCGATTATGCGATAAGCGTCGTCTACTGGAATAAGCTGGATTGTGGTGTACATATTTATCACCTGTGTGTGTAGGTGAGTGCCTATACCGTGTTCCATAGCATACATTGTACATAGCTTATTGAGTTCGGTGTAGTTCAAAGATAAAAGTAAGGTATCTTTTCTAGGGGGATTATATCATCTGCGGAGGGAACATCAGTGTGGGCGGCCACATAGTTGGCTAGCTCCGGTTCCTCTTCGGCTACCCCCTGTGTGAACGAAGACTGAGTGGACGACCTGGGAAGTTTGATTGTCTGTGGTTCAGTTGATGGAGCAGAGCGTGGAGTTGTTGGCAGACTAGCGACCCCCAGTTTGGCACTTGATGTGGGGCGGGGAGTGGTGGGTGACGACCCTTCTTGGGAAGGCGTATCGTCAACGGCTTGTCGGAGGGGTTGAGCTTCTCCGTTTGGGGTTGACTGGCTCTCGGCAGTCTGATTGTCAGTGGCCCCGGTGTGGGTCTCGGTACTTGGCCGTACCTTGGTAGCCGGATTATCATCTGCTCCTCCTGCGCTGAGAGGCTGATTGTGTCCTTTCGCAGAGTGGTGGTAAGGGGTGCGGACTTGCCCGGTTTGCGAGCTTGGAGGTGGATCGTCAGGGGTCCTTCTGATCCTGTGGCCGTTTCGGTGCTAGCTTGTTCATTTCCTTCATCAAGGTGCCTTTTTGACTTTTCGTATAGGCAGGAGTCCGAGTAGTAGGATTCGACCCCTTTGAAGGGATCGATATCAGCAAATTCTGTCTTCACGAAGCCGTGTTTGTCGACATATTTGAAGTACTGGTGTAGCGTGGAAGGTACGATCATGTAATCGTGTATCCATGGGCGCCCCAAGAGGATGTTATAAGAAGTGTCTGCATCTATGACGTAGTAGGTGACTTCGGATTGGAGGTCGCCAATTTGACACTTCAGACGAATCTTCCCAATAGGGTAGCTCCTGCCTGAATTGAAATCGCTGATGGCGGTGATTGTAGGTGTCAGGCGATACATTGGGATGCGGAGATGATGTAGCAGACCCTTCGGGATGATGCTTATAGAAGAGCCAGGATCTATGTACATCCGATCCACCTTCACGTCGCCGATGTACCCCGTGTAGTATAGCGGGCGATCGTGTAGATTGGTTTTGATGAGCATGTCCTGCAGAGTGAAGACGATGTTGGGCATTGCTCCCGTACAGGCACTGTCTTGGAGATCCGTGGGTGAGTCCTCCCCGGTGAGGTTGGATTGAGCCAGATAGACATCAGTATTTTGGAGTGCTTTGCTTAATGCAATACGAACGTCCTTGGAGAGCCTTAGGAGTTCGTACAGTAACAACTTGGCCGGTGTGTTAGCCAATTGTGCTAAGATGTCAAAGTTGTAGGGCCTCTCTAGTCCTTGGGTTGTCTCTTTTCGGAGGGATTTGTCGAAGCGAGTCTCCCTCGGCCTAGGCTTGTCGGTCGTCGAAGGCTGAGCCGGTCCCGGAGCATCAGTTGTAGTGGGTTGATGATTTTCGGCTGGATTGTCAACCACAGGTTGGGATTGTGCTCCGGACCACGTGACGACGGCTGTAGCTTCCTCGTTGTCTGCCGAGATTGTGTGGCAGGTCTTGACTTTTCCACTTTTCTTTTTGTCGGTGGTAGATGGTGTGGGCCGAGTCACTTCTGACACCAAGTCTGGATGGATCCACATGAACTCTCCTCGTGATGTGATGAGGGGTACTAGACCGGCAGCCTGATCTCGGGGAGGTGGAAGATTGGTAATCTCCATTGTCGCTAGAGGAACGAGGATCACCCCATCTTGAGTCTCCGTCGGAGGGAAGCTGCCGAATTGTACGGACACCATATTGGCTGCCACGGTTACCTCTTCGAAATCGATGGCTAGAGCGTTCGAATCGATGAGACTTTGGATGTATCATTTCAGTTGGTAGCAGTCGTGTGTAGCGTGGTGTACATAATGGTGGTAATAGCAGAACTTTGGGTTCTCCAGATCAGCCGGCCGAGGCTTCTGTCTTGGTGGAGGAAGCTGAATTCTATCTCCTTGTATGAGCATGTCCAAGATAGGCTTGACGTGGCCGTCTTCAAAAGAGTAAGTGACTTGAGGCCATTGTCTGTCTGATGGTTGTGACTCGGGCTTCTGGGCTGTGTCGGCCACCATAGCCTGCTTGCCTCTGTTGTCCCGATTGTTGGAGGGGCTACCCCCATTGTCGTTGTTGGTGTTGGGACGCTTGCCCTTGTTCTCTCCCTCCGAGATGCGCAACCCCAGTTGGCGAGCCTTTCTCAACCGTTCTTCGGCACTTGTAGCGCTGATGATAAAAGCCTTCCAGTCCTTGAATTGTCTTTCGCCCATCCAGAGACTAATTGTTGGGAGTAGTCTCTTTTGGCAAATTTCAATCAAGGAGGAATCTGGATTACCAGAGGGTAACTTCATTGCGGTTTGATGAAACCGCTCAATGTAATTCCTCGTCAGCTCTTTCTCTCCTTGGACGACGTCCATGAGGGTAGACATTGTGACGTCCTGTCCTACTTCATAGAATCTTTCTAGGAACAAGCGTTTGAAGCCAGCGAAGGAGTGGATGCAGTTGTCTGGCAGGTTACGGTACCAGTCGAAGGCGACTCCTTCCAATGCCCCGATGAATAATCGCGTGAGGATAGCGTAATCATGGGGCAGATGGTCGGTGGTGACCTCGAAGTAAGTGATGTACCGACTTGCTGAGGTCTTGCCATCATATGGGTTGATGTTGAACGGCTTATATCTTGGTGGGAATGGAACATCCCTCCATTCAGCAGGATATGGTTACCGTATTCTGAAGTCTTGAGAGTTTTCTCGGGCGTGGAACATGGCTCGGAGTTCCTGAATCTCTCTTCTTACTTCTCGGGCCTCATCTGTCGCAGTAGGGGCCATTATTTTGGGAAGATTATTGCTCGGGTTCGGTGCCGCTGAATTTGAATCTATATTGATTGCGGGACCCACGCTTGTTTGGCTCGGTGTCACTCCCTGCAGAGTAGGAAGAGCCACTTTGATCTCGTCTACAGACTTGACCAAGACGTGCAGTATGGCCTCCAAAGTGTCGATGCGTTGGCTATCACTGGAACCACCTTGATTGCTGTCTGTCATGAATACCGTCCTTACATGAGGAGTGACGGAAGGAACGGTGGAGGATGTGCCCTCCGAATCGTACCCATGCATTAAGAAATTATCGGGATAGGTGGGAATGTTGTCTTCGGGTTCGGACTCGGAGGGAACAGTACCCCCAGCCTCGGAGCTTGCTTCGTCTTGAGAGTCATGGATGTCCTTGGGGACATCAGTATTTGTTGTACCTGACGGGAGGGTCGTTTCTCCGGGCTCGTCTCCTTGAAACATCGGATTGTTGTGGACGTTCGGAAGAGTGCTACCCCCAGTTCCTACGACTCCTAGCGACGTGGACGATGAATCTCCCGTTGCAGCAAATTTTGTTGACAGGTGTGTTGAAATACTCCGGTGGAGGACAACCGTTTAGCCGATAATTTCTTAGCTGTAGTGGTTGATATCTTCGGGTTGGAGATGCTTGTCTTCTTCCCTCTCCCCTCGGCAGGGACTTTCTGAGTGGAATTGCAGAAGACAACAGGAGGTGCCTCATCTTCTAAGCTCGGATGCTGTAGTCTTTGGAAGACGGATGGCCGATCTTCCATCACTGCCGCGTTGTTGCAACAGCAGTTGACGATGATTTGGGTGCAGCGATGTCCAAGCGAGGACTCTTTGCACGCCGACACTCCTCCTCTTTCCTTGCGTTTGTGGAGGATCGCCTCCCGCAGGTCAGAGGAACCACTCTGTCCGTTTGCCGCCGGAGGCTGGACTCGCGCGGTTGTATACAACTTCCCATCCGAGGCCAGTGTGATAATCAACGGGACGTCCCGATAGTCAGAGGTTGGGACAGCTGACTGGGCCTGATGAGCCCGCGCTGCCCTAGACTTCCTCCTTTTAGCACTTGTGGGTGCGTAATAGGAGGAGTCCAAGTTGAATACCACAGAGTCTGGCTTATCATCCAGAGAACCATCAGGGTCAGGACCGCATGAGAGACGGTCGAAGACTGATCGAGAGAAGTGTGGAATGGACGCTATGCGGCTAGAGTTGGGTACCGTGCAGGCTGTCTGCATGCGGTTGTCTTCTGCCGTCGGATGAATTGTTTTTGTGCGGCTAGGAGTCACGACCGTGCAGGCTGGCCGCATCCGGTTGGCAATTGTGGCCGCATGGGTTTTCTGCAAGCGATTGACTTTTTTAGCCGCATGGGTTTCATCCATGTGGTTGGCAGCTATAGCCGCATAAGCTATGCGGCTGACAGATATGGCCGCATGAGTTTTCTCCATGCGGCTGGCGGATGTAGCCGCATGAGCTTTCTCCCTGCGACTAATAACCTTATGCGGCTCGAATCTCATAGAGTTTCTTTTTGCCATTACAAGTCCAACATCATAGTGTTTTCTTCTGCCAGACTTGGGGACAACAGAGTTGTCTACGGTCTGAAGTGGGGCCGCAGGAGAGTCTTTCTCGCCGTCTTGAGCAACGGAGGGTATTTCTGCAAGAGCTTCAGTAGGAACGAAGGATCGGGGCCTCCACTCCTTACGGGCCTTCTTTGTGCGGGCTCGCTTCTGGACCGGGCCAGTGCTCTTGTCGGAGAGCATTTCTTCGAACGCCTGTTGGTCGAACCGGGCGACCATCTTCTGTTGCGTGGAGCCAAGCTTGGCTGCATCCGATTGCGTCACCAACTTCTCAGCCGTGGAGAAGTTAGTCCCCAGCAGAGTCGCCATCGTGTTTGCCATGAAATATAAAAGAACAGAACAATTATTGGAGGACCGGACTTTTACTTCACGTTACAAACTCGCTTGTACAAAGAAAGCCTAGGGACGAAAACCTAGGTACAGCAGTCTAAGTACAATTGTTTATTTTAGATTCTGGGGGTGACGGTAGAGGCTCGGGAAGGCGACGACAGCCCTGCCTTACTCCTTGGACGATCGGTATGCGGCCTTGGCTCCTTGTGAAAAGATGGTTGGCGTTGGTGAAGAAATGCTCTTCTTGCTCTCCTCCTGTTGCTCTTCTGGCTTCTCTCTCTGTGTATTTTTCTCTCCGACTATTGGGGAGTCTCTCTGTATATGCGTATTTCTCTCTGATATCTTGTTGTCTTTTACAAGGGAATGGCACCTTGCTATTTATAATAGTAGGATGTGATCATTAGGGTTGCCAATGATTAGCTCTTGGAGATGGCGGCGGCCCGTAGATTGGTCAATCCAGGCCATTCAGTTTTGATTGTGACGAATCCGAGCCATCGAGTGTAGATTATACCAAATCCCATCAGCAATTAATGCTGATTGGAATAAATCTTCCTCATAATGATCTTCTGATGTTTTGCGAATAAATTAAATTTATTCTCCTGCCACGTGTCCCAGATTATTGGGATTTGACCTAATCTTTGACGGCAGTAATTCTGAGAAATTAATCGACTTAGGATACGTGTCCTAGGAGCCACTCGGGAATCTGAACCATATGACGAGTGAGCCGCATATGACTTTGGGCCGCATAGGGTTAAGGCCACGTGTCAGGGCTGTCTGGGTAGTGGCCCTCCCTTGAGCCTTTGAACCAAAGGGAGGTAATCATTGTGAGCCGCATAGGGATACATCCACCTGAGCCGCATGGAGATGATCCTCTTGAACCGCATGAGAAGTTTTTACTTGAGCCGCATGAGGCTTCCTCGGCCTGAGCCGCATAGGACGGATTCACTCTGAACCGCATGAGAAGTCTTTGCTCGAGCCGCATGAGGCTTTCTCGGCCTGAGACGCATATGACGGATTCATTCTGAACCGCATAAGAAGTTCTTTGCTCGAGCCGCATGAGGCTTTCTCGGCCTGAGCCGCATAGGACGGATTCAATCTGAACTGCATGAGAAGTGCTTTGCTCGAGCCGCATGAGGCTTTCTCGGCCTGAGCCGCATAGGACGGATTCACTCTGAACCGCATGAGAAGTGAGCCGCATACGAACGCCCACGTGGCAAGGCCACGTGGCATTTTTCATGGCTCTTGGAGGATTTGTGTCAGAGATCTCTTTTCTCTTCCCTAGAGATTCGTCATTATGACAGAGTCATAATTACTTCTTTCTATGTCAGGGATGTCACTTTTTCAGAGTTGTCAGTCGTCAAGCAATTAATGCGAGAGGGCAGAGGAGAGGGCCGTCCTGCCACGTGTCTTTCTGAGCCGTATGGGATGTCTTGGACCGCATAGCCCCTTATGCCGCATGACTCTCCGAGCCGCATGGGCTTTCTGAGCCGCATAGGGTTCTTTGGCCGCATGAGTCATTTTCTTTAGTATTTTCCATGCTTCTACATGGCGGTCATGTAATGATGTTGTTGAAGGCTTGTCTTCCTAACCATATTAACACAATTTTATAAGTCTCCTTTTTACCTGACAAAACTGAGTAATACCTATCATTCTATCTAATCCTAACTCTATAATTGATAGGACATAAAAGTAAATGGGTTGTGTTAGCCTATGTTTAGGTTCTTGTAGAAGGTCAATCTTTACACTAAAACTACCACTCTATTCTTGATCAAGTGACTACCATAAGAGCGTAACCTAGTATGAGCATTTATTTATTTCTATACTGAGGACATCTACCCACATTTGGTCATACTACTCCATCAAACACATAATGTCCTAAAAAATTTAACCCTTACACACTAGTTGCAAAAATCCATGCCACTAGATATCTATTGCATCACTAATCCCCTCATATCTATCAAACAACCAAAATTCAATAAACAAACTAAATTACACTATAGCTTAAGAATTTTTGATAAATTCTATAAAGCACGATCATTCGTCACTCTGAAATAGGAAGGGACGAGAAACAATAACACAAGAAGGCAAATGAAGAATTGTTGAGAGCAAATACGAAGTTCAAGGACGGTAGAGAAATTTCTAAAAGAGTTGTCAAGGCAGTTGTGGATTGAGATTCTTAAGGATTTAATCATATTCGTATGCCCGCTCGGTACAGTAACATATTCGAAATGGCTAACTCGACCTACATGGGCTACCAAAAAAATGTAATGTCCCAATCCCAAAATATGTAGGACTAGGAGATCGTATACATGCTAGCTACATATCGAGAGAACTCTAGCACAGCTTGAGTACGTATAAGCCGTCTTGGTTTTCTAAATCAATATGTCGAATCAACTAATATATATCTCAATCCACATGATAAGGATAAAATGATGAATCAAGTGCACTAAGGTTGATCAGACCATAATACACTGATTCTAGAATAGATAAATATATTAGAGTGGATCCCTAATAACACATTTATCATGAACAAGCTAGAATAAAATGAAGCTTGCAAAATACTAGACTATAATAACAGCGAGAATCAATACTACGCCAAAACATGCATTTTTCGACAAACCAAAACTGTCGTAAATTAAGTTTAACAACAGTTTTTATCCGTCAAAAGATCCATCGTTAATAGTGTGTCCCAAAATTTAAACGACAATTTTGGACTGTCGTTTTATACTTGAATAAAACGATAGTTATTATCTGTCAAATAAAAACAACGGATTAGAACTGTCAAAAAACTTGTAAATTGGTTGGCAACTACTTTTACTTTTTCAGTAGTTAATGTATGTCATTTTCTGGAAACAGAATTCAAAAGAATCTCAAATCATTCCTATCAAATCTATTTAAACATGTTCATCTTCTATATAAAACTGAAATACATCTGAAAATACAATTTTATATAGACATCAACAATCATCAACAATGGAAAAACTTAATCAAAATGGTATTAAGTAATAATTGTATCAAGTTTATATAGAACCAATCCATCAAAACACAAAAAGTAACTCCAATATTGCTAGCTCACAATAGTTTGATTGTCATGATAAACAAAAAGAAGAAAATGATATTGCTAGCTTAAAAGTGCACTACGAAAAGAGAAGCTATGACGATGAAACATCTATAATATATGAAGAACGAGTTTTAATTTTTGCACTTTTGTTGATGAATATTTAGTCAGCTAATTTCGATATTGTAGTGTAGGCCCTTGACTACAAAGATATACGAGCGATCTCCAATATTTCTCGGAAGCTATGACGATGTCGAAGAAATAAAAGCACTATATGTTGTTGGAGAAGCCAAAGCATGATGAACTATGTATCTCTCCAACTACTTAATATCCCAGTCTTTCTTTTCTGCATTATAACGGATTCTCTCATCAAGTATGTGCACTTGACCTTCAGAAGGCCCCTATAAATTTCCAATATTATTTATTTATTTTCTATTCTCCAGTTTTTGTCAATTTCTTGTGATTTTGGTATTTCTAAGACATCATGGGGCACTACTTATAATTTGTAAGCTTTGGTGTAATTTGAACAAACTATACTTAGTAAGACATATATGGGTAACTAAATAAACCCTTTTTCTAGATGTATTTTCCTCGAATGTTCGGTAGATGTTGATTCACATTAATGCCAACCATGTTGTCAGCATATATTATTGTACCATTTTTATTCTATTACCAAGGAACCACACGTAATAACTGGTCTTCTTTCTCTCCAAAATCTTAATCATATTCAGTAATGTCATGTTTCAATCCAGGTATGGTACTACAACAAACTATTTTGCACGAATAGGGATGTCGGATATGGATACTGACATTTCTCAAATAGTTACAATGTAGTCACCCAGGTTGCATGGATACATAAACGGATAAGGGTACTGACACTAGTTTCCCGTGTGCCCCATGTGTTGTGTTGTATATGTGTCGTCGTGTTTTTGCAATACAGTTGAATTATACATAACACTCCTAGTTGTTTTTAAGTTGAAATAACACTCACAAAATGGCATATGATTCAAGAATCAATCAGTTTATGTCTTGTCCATATTTGAATTATGCCACACCACATGGGATTTGGTTTTACCTGATTATATTATTACAGAAAAAGTAGGTCATTTGGGTTGAATTTTTCAGGTAGAGAACTTACATTTCTCTACATACCAACAGACACGGGTATAATGCAGAAGATTCAAACTGTAGCCTGAAACTAGTGTCTGCAATATCTTGTGTGGTGTAACCTGTGTGTACATTGGATATCAGTTGGGTTGTGTTTGTGTATGTCCATATGTGCGTCATAGATGGCATGAGTGTAGTGTACCAGTGAATTTTGTACTGCAGCAAGGATATCCTAGTGCAGCAAGGATATTCTAGTGCACAGGAATTTGACTACTATAGAAATCTTCCACTATGTTCATAAAAAAATTAGCCCCACAAATGATATAATTTATCAAAAAATTTGAACATAAGTAGTGGTTACAAAAAAGCTTTTGCCAAACAAAATAAGCAATGCCAAATCCAGTCTAAATCAAGGCAACAAAACTACCCATCTTAAAAGGCACCATCCAATGATGAAACAGAGAGGAATAAATGATAAACTTTCTATACATCCTTCTAACTAAAGAAATAAGAACATATTGCTAATCAAGGAAAAGCACCCCCCCCCCCCCCCCCGAAAAAAAAACTTATCCCTCAATTATTAAGTTTCACAACTAAGGCCTACATGCAAGGTCTTTAAGGTCCATAGAAAAACTTAATTCAATAAATGGTTGTAGGAGCGTAAAAAGTGCTTCAAAGCAAGAGTCATCCCATTCATAAGTGATCGGTTTTCTACACCAAGCAAGAGCGGATAATCTCTTTTACGCCCAAGACTAGGCTAATCAATTTACGCCTAAGCAGGCTGATCTTTTTACGCTTGGGTCCACACCGGTGGTTTTACGCCAAGGACAGAGCAGCCTCTTTTACGCTGGACAAATCTGTCAAATCTCTCATTTAATGCAAACTCTGACATGAAGATATTAATGATGGCATTTACCACAGAATTCAATGGGATTTGTCTTATACAAAGACCATTATTGTCGTTTATGGGGGATCGAGCTACTTTACGCTCACTATATGGTTTCTTTTACGCACGGAGTTTTACATGAGTTCTTACGCTCATAAAACAATGTGTGCGTAAAGTCTATTTGAGCCATTTTACGCTCAAGGTTATTCAATAACCACTTTACGCTGGAAACTTATGACAGAGCTATTTTACGCTCATCTTACTGCTTTACGCCCAGAGGATGTTGGAGCTATTTTTACGCCATATTCTTTCTGGCCAGTATGGAACATGGTTTGCCTACATGGCCTTCATGCTACATATTTTGAAGAACATGTGTACATGCATCCTATTCTCACTGAAATGATGGGACGCGTGTCAATGTATGCAAAGGATGACTCTGATCATGGGTGGCAGTTGTTAGCGTAAAGACAGATTTTGATGCTTTTTTACGCACAGAAGCCCCAGTCTATAAATAGACTCATTTTTCTCAAAGAGACGGACGGAGAGAGAACAAGAGAGAATACAGAGATCAGGACTTCGAGATTTTGATCCTCCGGAGCATTCTTCTTCAACTTTTCTTTCAGAACAGAGTGAAGCAAAGCAGGAAAGCATTCGGCCTCGCCATCAGTACCCAAGTGCGTCGATACCTTTCTGGTGACTTAGTTCTTCCAAGTTGTTCTACTTCAAGCAGTGATCTTCATCATCATCATATGGTCCAAGGAACAAAGTGATCATTTACGAATCAGACTTCCATAGCAACACTTTCCCAGAATCAAATTTGTACTTCTTGTACTTTTTTTCGTATTATTTTCAAAATCCAACCTTTTGTTTGGCCATTTTGTTAAGTGAAACAAAATGGCGACTCTGCTGGGGACGACTTTCTCCTCCGACGAGGAAGTGATTGCTCAATATGATGATGTTTCAGTCGGTTCGACTAAGAAGACTCTGGTTGTACACTTCGACCAGACTGCCTATGAAGAAATGCTCCGAACTGGGGGTGGTTCTCACCACTCCAATGTTCAAAAGTCTTGCAAAGCATGAAAAGTTTGGATTTCCAAATCCAAAGTAGTTTCTGGTCTCTCTGTTGCTTATGATGACAAGGGAATTCTTCCCACTCCTGTCGTAGGGGCTTCCGTTCGTAACGAGGCAGTCCTTACTTCAGAGTTGCACTCAAAGTGTGATGATTTATCTCCCGTTTGTAACAGAGAAGATAATCAGGTTTCACTTCCACTGCGTAAGAATCAAGTTTTACGCTCAGTGGGTAAGAACCAAATTTTACGCTCAAGGCATAAGAATGAGTCTCCCATTTGTAATGTGGCAGATTCTAATGTTTCTGAGTGTAAGAACCCATTTCCCGTCGGTGACGTGGTATACTCACACAAATTACGCTCCTCGCGTAAAACAAAATCTCCCGTCTGTGATGTGGTAGATAATCAATTTTTACGTTTTACGCGTAAAGGTAAGTCTCCTGTCTATGACAGTGTAGATAAAATTAACAATGATGTTTGCACATCTAATGTGAATATACCTAAACGCATACAGCGTAAAAGTGATGTTGGTAAAACTTCTGTCCTACACCAACAACCTTCTTATACTGCTTTACGCAAAGTACCAAACTTGTAAATTACACGCCATAAAAATGGGGTCCTTCGTGCTAAATCTTAAGATTTACGCACACAACTCCAAACGCATAAAAATGTACAGTTTGGTTCTGCGAATGAAGCCAGTAATCTTCTTTATACACAGGGGACTAAACGTTTTTCTACCCCAAATGTAATAAAGAAGAATATTCCCTCCACTCCTTCTGACTTACGTGAATTGCTAATGCAAAAGCGTAAGAATTCATAATCTCCGGCAATGCTCCTCCAAGAAAGACATCAATGTGGATATCATCAGGTTGTGATCAATTGTTGTTGTTCAGCTTCAAAACGGTCAGTTTTTGATCGACTAAATTTCTTACTTCAACATCAAGCTGAAGACCAAGAAGATGAGTTGTCATATGCATCAGTCAACATGGCATCTCATACTAACAGAGGACGACGACCGAGACGGAACATGTCCCAAACTCCAGGTCAACAACAGTTTAACAGACTTCTTGATTCCTTTGAAGGAGTATATTAGAATACTCGATCAAGAAGACAAAGACAATTACAGATTTCTGATTCAGAAGCTGGGGGTACTCAATCTTTTGAGTCTGATACCGATAGTGTAGATTCATACTTCTATACTAATCCCTCTATATCTTCAAGAGAGGTTGAATCCTACGCTGTTGGAGATGAACCAGAGACGTCATCTGCTAATACGGAACAATGTCTCACTGCCGTGGAGCAATCATTGAAAGACATGCTCAACATGGTGCAAAACATGCATCAGATAATTTTGAATCGGCAAACTGCTCAACCCACAGTAATAACTCTGGTACCAGTAGCAGCACAAACTCAAGATAGTCTAGGGGCTGATATACCTTCGAATATTTAAGAACCTGCTGTTAATCAAAATTCTGCATCTCCAGATCCCATCATTCCAGAAGATGTACCACCTCCAGTGGGGGTTACGGTATATCCAACGACTATTCAATCAAATGTGCTTCCTCAAACCAGAAAAACCATTCAAGCAGTGCGTGAACTCAAAGCACAGTTTGAGGTTTTGAGGCACAAAGATCACCTCCAGAGGTTAGGGATTAAGCAACCTTATCCTCCTCATTGGAATGATGTACCTTTCCCTCCGAAGTTCAAACCACAATCCATGGTTTTATTCGATGGAAAAGCATCTCCCAGTTAATATATCAATTACTTTGATATTATGACTGTACACTTGCAGAAAAATGATGCTCTCCTCACTCGAGTGTTCATTGGGTGCTTGACGGGTTCGGCTTATGACTGGTATCGTAGCTTACCAGATAACTCTATTTCGTATTTTGACGAATTCAAGGCAATGTTTCTCTCTCGCTTCTATGAAGGAGGTATGGACATGAACATGTCCTCCTTAATAGAAATAAAACAAAAGGAGAAAGAAGATACTCGGACGTTCATTGAACGTTTCCGACAAGCTACTCTAAAGATGCCTCCTGGTATGCCAGATTCAGCGTTGATCGATACATGCAAGATGAATCTGCAACCATCCATTGCTGTCTTCACAGGTTCCCAATTCACAGATTGGGCTTCGTTTATCATAGCAGCAGTTTCTGTCAAAACCAATGGTAGGTTGGCTCGGGAACATGGGATGATTTTTGCTTCAGAAGACAAAGAAAAGAAAAGTAGTCCTGGTAATAATCCTGGCAATCGTAACGTGAAAGGAAAAGATACTCTTATGGTCAATCTCTCCAAGAACAAAACGACACCAAATAATCAGAAATCTTCCAGGCCAAAGGAAGAATACTCTTTTGACGAAAGTGATATCCCAGGGATATTTCAGTGTCTGGTAAAAAGTGGCAAACTTCAGATTCCAGAGCCAAAAAGGCCTAATAAGGTGAATCTGACTGACAATCCCAAATATTGTATCTATCATAGATACATTAATCATTCTACCAGTGCTTGCTATGTCTTGAAAAAGAAGATCCAAGACCTGATAAATGGTGGCGCTATCGCTTTAATCAATGATGACCATACGGTTACAACCAACATGGTCTCTCTTCAGTTTGGAGATTTTCCTCCACAGCAAGTCCCAGATAGAATTATTCCAATTCCGAAGACGACGATGAAGATCGTAAATATCCCGTCCGCCAGGAGAGAAAATACAGGATTGTTGCCGCTCACATTGAAGAAAGGTGAAATCATGTGGGTACATCCTGACTTAATACTTGAGTTAAAAAATGAAGGTTAAACTTTAAAATCCAAGAAAGGTAAGAAAGTCAAAACCTGCAACATGATTTCTCATGTTATTACAAATCCTGATGACTTGGATCATCTATGGGATGGCCTTCCTCTAGAAGGTAGACTGAAAGGACTAAACATCTGTCCTCCAAGTCTAGCTCCTCCTACCAAGCTCAAGCTTACCCATCAGCAGTGGCTAGCCATGAATAGTGTTCCTTTATATCGGACACAACAAGTCTTTGTTGCTTATAAAAAAGCTCCGACAGGGATTTTTCCTCATATCCCGAATCCTCCTCCTCCCGTAACTACAGAGACATCTATTCTTCATTCTCCTGAGGTTACAAAAGGTCTTGCTTCTTCCTCTTCCTCTGTTGAAACACCTGTCAAAAGTCCGCTGCCCACTCACTTGTATAGTCAGCAATCTGTTCATCTCTTGAAGAAGATGGGTTACGACTTTCAAAAGGCAGAAGGTTTGAATTATGATAAAGGAATACATCTTCCTTTACAGATTCAAAATCAGAATTCCACTGCTGGATTGGGTTCTGAAATGCCTCATAACAACCCTCACAAGAAGAAGACTAAGGGAAGAAAGATTAAATCCTGTAATATGGTATTTCCTTCTCCTGAGTCTGAAGAAAAAACTTTTGCTGGTACAAGATCTGGAAAAGAGTACCATAAAGACTATGAGGGATCCTCCAAAGAAGCGGAAGATATAGTAGAAACTCTACCAGTTCAACCTTCTCTTATTCCTATTAAACCGTCTGTGGTTGAAAAGGGAAAACAGAAGGCAGTACGCTTTGATATCCCATTGAAGCCTGCTTCCAATCAGGGGGTGGTGACGAAGCCTTACAAATTTGACATTCTAGGACAGTTAGCCAATACTCCGGCTAGACTTTCTATATTTGAACTGCTTCACCTTTCCAGAGAAAGTAGAGAGACTTTAAGCGAAGCTTTACTTCAAGCAGATTCATGCTTGGCACAACTCAAGACTCCTGATAATGTACCAGTGTCATGTCCGCAATGTCATAGTATGATGGAAGCAATTCTCAACATCACCTTTATACAAGAGGATATGCTATTGAAATGCAACAAGCATGATAGGCCTCTGTATTACACTAGATATATCGGATCCACTGAAATTGATAGGATTTACATCGATCTTGGGTCTTCAATTAGTATAATTCTTCAGAGTATGCTAAGACCCCTGAGGATTCCTACTAGTGAGCTGACTTACACTAGTACTACGATAGTCGGTTTTAACTCTGGCAAGAGCAAACCACTGGGGAAGATTCGTCTGCAGATTCAGATTGGTGATCTTCAAACTATGGTAACTTTCTATGTTATCAACTCGGACGTATCCTACAATATTCTTCTTGGAAGACCGTGGATTCATGAGCACAATATTGTGCCTTCAACTCTTCACCAATGTTTCAAATATGTGGATTCCCAAGGAGTTGTGAAAACTGAGTTTGCTGATATTAATCCATTCAAAGGTGTTGAAGCCTACTTCTCTGATTCAAGGCTTTATAAACAAGAGCATGTGAAAGATATATCAGACATGGCTGAAGATCAATCACCCTCTGAGGATCACTCTATTAATGAAGATCCGCCAGAGGAGCAACCTTTGAAGATCATAGTCAAGGGACGAATCCAATCCCAACCTGTCAATGATCAACCTTTGATGATCAAGGTTAAAGGAAGAACTCAAACTTCATCTGAGGAATCAATAAATATTCCTGCTAAGAGCCAAGTTCAACCTTTTATGATTAAGGTCAAAGGACGTACTTCTTGCACAAATGATCCAGAACTATCGTTGATTGTCAATCTTGGCAAATTTATACAGAAGACGGATGATGGTCCACTGTTGATTAATCCGAAGCGTAGCAATCAGACTGTAAATGATGTAAATATTGATCATTCTGTACTTTTTGATATCAATGAAGATTTCCTGTTCGAGTATATGGTTGTCAAGTTTATTGAAAGAATGACTTTATCTTCTGATAATCAAAGTCATCAATATAAAGATAACATAGAACCGGAAGAAACTTTATACATTGATCATAAGGAGAATTCTTTCCCTCCTTATACAGATGTTGGACCGTATGCTCAAAGGTTCCTAACATCTTCTCCTTATCTTCTACCTGTGGCTGCTTCATCACAAGCTTGCGTAACTTTTAGACGTCATGAAGAATCTTATTTCTTGGTTCCGTCTGATAAGAAAAACAAGCGCCAAATTGTGTTTGGCCTGGCTAAAAATATCCCTGTTGCTCAGACAGATGAGCTGAAGGATAAGAACAAAGGAAGAATCCGAATTGATAAATACAGCCAGCAATCTATCAAGATCATTCAGAACATGGGGTATGATTTAAAGACTATGCAAGGTCTCAATCAGGGCAAGGGCAGACGATTACCATTAGGTGGTGATCCATTTTACCAAAAGACTCGTCATGGGTTGGGATATGACCCGTCCCACATGTTTTATGATGATATACAAGAAGAATTCTCTTCCAGCTCTTCACAATCATCAGATTCAGAGGAACTTCAATGAATCTAGGCAAGTACTCTCAGTCAATATGGTTCAAACTGTTGGTAAATCCAAACCATTTGAAAATTTCCCTCGAGCCACCATCGGTTCATTTATTTCTCTCATATATATTTTCAACAACATCCGTCTTCTTAATCTCCAGCTACCAAAGTTTGGTTAAGCTGATTACTTGTCTCTTTGAAGAGAGATTTTAATCTTTTTAGTATATAAAGTTGGATTTATTATTTATCATGTTTTCATAACCTCTGGATAAATACTAAATCCACCTTCTTTTCCTATCTATCATGTTTATTTTGACCTCTGCATAGATATTAAATCTACTTTTCTTTGGGTTCTTACATACTGTCATGTTCATATTACCTCTAATAGTATTATACACTCTAAATACAAAATAAGATTACATTATCTATCATGTTCATATTACCTCTGGATAGATATAATGTGTGAGTTTAGAAAATTTGTAATATTCATATAACCTCTGATGAGTATTTTATACCCGATACAAAACAAAATTTCATCATAGACTTATTACGTCCATATTACCTCTGATAAGTGCTTTCTATCTCCTACCTATTGTTTAAAATTTAACGATAGGATCACGAAACAAATCTTTCATTCATTTCTGGTGGAGATACTACAGAATGGATAAGACAAAAAGATGACAAAACACTCTCTTAAGGTGGAGTGGAAATATCTTGGAGCAATTTTTTTTAATTCTTCTAGCCGTCTGCCACGAGAACTCATAACCTTATTGGTAGCCTCTGCACGTCGAGCTTCAGGAGTGCAAATACGGGAAAGTTCAGCAAAGGTGATTATCAAGTTGTCCTTTGCTTTATCAAGAGTTCTGATGGTCGACTCAGCCCCAAAAGCTTTTTTTTCTAAAATTGAGCTTTGAGTGAGGTGTAGATTTCGAGCATCGATCATCTTCTCTCTTTCAGCCTTCAAGCAAGCTAGCTCTGCCTCAACTTCGCGGATTCTGTCATTCTTGCTCTGAATATCTATGTTCAAAGCGTCATAAGCCACTCTGTGGCCATGCAGTGCAGGTTTTATGCCAGTCAAAAAGGCTTTCTCTTTGGCAACCTTCAGACTGTATTCATGGAGGGCTGCATTATATGTAGTCTCTCGAGCAAGATAATCAGCTGTTAAGGCGTCATATTCTTCCTCGATGAGACTTTCAACAGTTTTACTAGACAGATTAAGATATTCTCTGATTGGCTGTTCAAGGTCTTTCACAATTTTCTCCAATGCGGCAGCTCTTTCAGTATCGTTGAACAAAGCAACGTACTTGATGGTCGAAGCCATTGCCGTCTTCAGAGTCTCATAATTGAGGCCCTTATTTCGGACCATTGTTATCAAGGTTGCCAGGCTTTTATAAAAGGTGTCAGTATAAATCTCAATGAGGAGATCCATTTCTGTGCTGGAACTTGGCGTGGCAACAATATCTAACTGATCCCTTTCTCGGAAATCAGGAACAGATGTTGGTGGTACAACAGTAGGATGAGACGAAGTCGTTGTTGCTACCACCGTTATAGCCAATTGATCCCTAGAAGCTTCAGGGATTATATCTCCAATCGGTGTAACAACAGATGGAGGTGGAGCCGATGACATTACTACTGTTGTCTGGTTCCCAGGGACCTCAGTATCAACGTCTTCAATATTTGTCATTCCAGCCGTTTCTGGAGTTCTGGCGGCGGTAATGTCGGTGGGTGTGGTGACAACTACAAAAGCTGGTTCAGATTCTGACATTGGCTTGTCAGAAATTGGTACTGGATCAGTGACAACAGTAGAGGATGTTATTATTTCCTCAGTTTCTGTTGGAAGTTCAAGCATGCCTCCAACATCTCCTTCAATTGATTGCTCCACAGAATTTTCCAATGTTTCAGCTGTGGTGAAACTTTCTACAGCTAATTCTTTGTTCAAGTCTGGATCACCTCCAGTAGTTCCATCATCACCTGCAGTGGGATCGACTCTAGTCTTCTCTTTGTGCTGATCCTCAACAAGAGAAGACAATTCAGATTATTCTTGTTGTGCCTCAAGTGATGGAGAATGTTCTTCTTGAGGCTCCATCTCAGGTTTTTGCACTTCCCCTTCTTCAGCATCTGAGTTTCCTGAAGAAGAAGCTTCCCCTTCAGACTCCTCATTTTCTTCATAGATTTCTTCTTCTTGAGGAGGAAGAACTACAGGCTTTGGTGCAATTATGACATCTGCAAAATGAACAAAAATAAGTTAGTATACAAAATCATGATATATAATTCCGTATAGGTTTTATATAATACTTGGAATATGTGCATTTTTTTCAAGATATGTATCATAGTCACCATCCCAGTCATTATCCTCAAAGTCAAGAGCCGGTTCGTCTGATGGAATGCGATCTTGATCAGCAGTGGATACAGTAGTAGTACCCTCCGTAACTTGTGCCTTAGACGGCAAAGATAAATGAAGCGAGGTGCTAAGACGTCCAGGAGACAAAAGTATTACAGCTCCTGATCCAACTGTCTGTGGAGGGGCTGAAGACCCTTCTCCAGGATGGACTGAGGAAGAACCGACGAGAGGATCTTCTTCAATATCCTCTTCTGGAGTGTGAACGCTTGGCTTGGAAGGTCCTTTTGTGGTAGACCTCTTCATCTTTTCTGGAGTTTTTACTGGAGATGTGGCGACTGCACTCTGTTTTCTTTTTCGGCCTTTACCAATAATGATAGGTTCTGCAGCTGGTTCTCCAACTTCTGTCGGAATAACTACTAAAAACGGATCTGGGATGCCAGTATCGTCAGGGATGTCTGCTGGTACCTTGACCTGCTCCTCAATATCTCCTTCTTTAGGCCACCTCAAACTACCCTTTATATTGTAACCATGGGCAAAGGAATGAATTGAAGCATAGAAGTGGGCATACGTATGGAGTATACGTAGTTCTGTAGTGCTAGAGGCAGTCGAAATTCTAAATTTAGCACCAGTCCGAGCAGCACCGAAATACCTCCAACCTCTAGCTCCGTCAAGTAATTTTCCATAGTAACGAAAATTAGTCAAAGGATTACCAACATGAAGTTGGTCGTACCCAAATTGGCGAGCAAACCTACTGGGTAAGTATGGTTCGAACGCACAATTATCTTTATTTCTGTACATCAGATGAGACGGTCTGATGCACTGAAGCCATCTAAAGACTGACTGTGGCAATACAACTCTTCCTTTAACTTCATCTTCAAACTGGACACCGAAGCAATCTGCTGGAACTTGCGGCCGGGTACAGAAGAAGTTCCAACCGTATGAATAATTCAAAACTGCTCGGGTATCTGCCAAAGTCGTAGCAATCCATGTAGCTTTACTGAATTTTTGGAGGAAGACCTCCGCATCATCGCCTGGGCCCGGCGGTAATAATCTGCAGTTGTGATGCAACAACCAGCCCACCAGATAAGTGTAGGGCATCTCTACTCTAGGAAAAACATTCCGATGAGGAGCATTGTTGATTAACTCCTCACCGAAGGTTCTTAAACCTGCATTTATCCGACACACCATGGCCGACAGCAGGTTGATCCTGACTTTAAAAACCAGACGTACTGCTGTCCATAGCACACTGTGATGAATTCTGTCAACAGTACCAATACCCGGTACAACCCATCTTCTCAACCATAAAGAAAGAAAGCCTGCCAGCAAACCTCTCCGTGAGATTTTCTGACTACCATATCTGAGGAAGCTCAAGGCTTCAGTTCCTGCAGGAAATTCCCCAGTCTTCGTAGACAGATATTTATTCGGGAATTTGTAAGTAACCATCATATCCCGAACCTTGTTAGAAGGGATTGTCGAATCTATGTTGATTATCGGAGCTTTGTTTTCTTGAAACCTTTCTTTATCTTCCTTGGATATCTTATCCTTATGGAAGAAAAGATAAGTCGTCCACTTTTTGATATACGCCAAATGGAATGTACTTTCATGTATCGTGGTACAAATCAGGTAGTGGCACATCAGTTCTTTGTATGTCTCGATTAACTGAGGGTTAACTCCTCTGATTTCAGCAAGCTTCCTGTTGGAGGGAACGTATTCTTCATATGGGGCCTCCCCCATTGGCAGCTTCGAGATAAACTGCATCTCATGAAGGGCAAGACCTATTTCACCTTTCGGGGTGGCAAAAGTTCCAGTTGAACTTAAATATATCTCCATCAAGGCCAGAAATAAGTTTCCATTCGGAGGAATACCATAACTGGTGGAAGCTACTGCTTCGTACAAGCAAATATCTTTTAACTCTTCCTCAAAGTTCTTCATCATCCAAAGGCTTATCTGAATCCAACTCTGGTTGAATGGAGTCAACCATCCTGGCAGTTTGGGGTTGGTTTGGGGATATAATACAGCTTCCCTCATAAATTTATTGACAAACATCGGGGTTTGTACTGGCTGTATTAAACTCGAATCTTCGCTAGGATTAGAGCCTGCATAAGGCCAAAGATAGAAGTAACACCTCCATTGGAAACACTAGCAATGTATCCCATATCATTGGCACGCTCTCTCCTAAAACAATTCTACCCGGGTGTCCATGACTACTGGGAGTCAAATTCCACAACATTTGTCGAGGATGAGTAGCATGGACGAATGCTGACAAAGGATAATCTCTGTCCATATCTGGAAGATACATGGCTCTATTTCCAAATTTAAAAACCCAAGACTCTTTCTTGGGGTGTGTCTGGGATTTACAATAAATGGCATCTCCAAATAGAAAGGATGGTTTTGCGAAGTGTTGTCCGTCTAGTGAACTCAACAATTTCCCATTTATCATGGATAGCAACAGTCTATCCCCTTGAGCTGCTATCAACTGTGTCCTCTCTGCCGGATACTCGGGGTTCGACTGAGGAAAATGGACATGAGATAAATCTTCCAAATAGTTCGAACCTACCATGCCAACTGATGATCCGAAAACTTCAGCGAGGGGGTGAACTTGCAAATCCACTGGTGAAATAACAAAAGAGATCAAGTTAGTTCGAAGTTTTTTATTAAAGAGTTGATAGAAAGCTTATGAAGTCTTTGTTCGTCAAAATCTCTCAAAAAGATTGACGAACTTTACGCTACCACATAGTAATATGAGCGTAATACAACTTTTTACGCTGGCATGTACGAACATGAGCGTAGTTAAGTTTTACGCTAGCACATTAACTGTGGGCATAAAACCAAATTTTATGCTGACACATATAACGTGGGCGTATTCTTGTTATCTTTTTACGCTAACACGAACAACGTGGACGTACAATATTATTTCAGCTTTACGCTCACACGTACAACGTGGGCGTAAAAAGCTGAAAGTTTGGTTTATCTTCTTCTTCCTCGACGGATTTTTTTTCTCCCAACCAAAGATTAGGGTTTTTACCCATCATAGGCGGAGCCACTGCCGGGTTGGGATTTCGTTGTGGTAGCGATGACTGAGTAGGGGTTTTCACATGATCAGTCGAGGAAGAATCAATGGCTGGTTTCTTCCCCTTGCTACTGGCGCGGATGATTTCTTAGGAGCCATCAGATCAGAGTTTCGAAGAAAGAAAATGCAAAGAGATTCAAGAAGATGAGTAAAAGTGTTTTCTCTCTCTGAAAAAGACCTATATATAAGAGAGATTCAAAACCGACTGTTGGATATCCCTATAATTACGCCGACTGTTGGACATCTCCGCTTTTACGTGGATGGCTATTGCGTATCCCAAATTTTACGCTGGCAGGTCAAATCTTAACTTTTACGCTTCTGTTCAAAGTGTTTCAAATTTTGGAGATATTTGAAAACTTTGAAGGGGGTCTTGTAGGAGCGTAAAAAGTGCTTCAAAGCAAGAGTCATCGCATTCATAAGTGATCGGTTTTCTACACCAAGCAAGGGCGGATAATCTCTTTTACGCCCAAGACTAGGCTAATCAATTTACGCCTAAGCAGGCTGATCTTTTTACGCTTGGATCCACACCGGTGGTTTTACGCCAAGGACAGAGCAGCCTCTTTTACGCTGGACAAAGCTGTCAAATCTTTCATTTAATGCAAACTCTGACATGAAGATATTAATGATGGCATTTACCACAGAATTTAATGGGATTTGTCTTATACAAAGACCATTGTTGTCGTTTATGGGGGATCGAGCTACTTTACGCTCACTATATGGTTTCTTTTACGCACGGAGTTTTACATGAGTTCTTACGCTCATAAAACAATGTGTGCGTAAAGTCTATTTGAGCCATTTTACGCTCAAGGTTATTCAATAACCACTTTACGCTGGAAACTTATGACAGAGCTATTTTACGCTCATCTTACTGCTTTACGCCTAGAGGATGTTGGAGCTATTTTTACGCCCTATTCTTTCTGGCCAGTATGGAACGTGGTTTGCCTACATGGCCTTCATGCCACATATTTCGAAGAACGTATGTACATGCATCCTATTCTCACTGAAATGATGGGACGCGTGTTAACGTATGCAAAGGATGACTCTGATCATGGGTGGCAGTTGTTAGCGTAAAGACAGATTTTGATGCTTTTTTACGCACAGAAGCCCCAGTCTATAAATAGACTCATTTTTCTCAAAGAGACGGACATAGAGAGAACATGAAAGAATACAGAGATTAGGACTTCGAGATTTTGATCCTCCGGAGCATTCTTCTTCAACTTTTCTTTCAGAACAGAGTGAAGCAAAGCAGGAAAGCATTCGGCCTCGCCATCAGTGCCCAAGTGCGTCGATACCTTTCTGGTGACTTAGTTCTTCCAAGTTGTTCTACTTCAAGCAGTGATCTTCATCATCATCATATGGTCCAAGGAACAAAGTGATCATTTACGAATCAGACTTCCATAGCAATACTTTCCCAGAATCAAATTTGTACTTCTTGTACTTTTTCTCGTTTTATTTTCAAAATCCAACCTTTTGTTTGGCAATTTTGTTAAGTGAAACAATGGTCCTATTACATTACACATGTATAAATCATAATTCTAAAAGAAACACACAGAGATGGCTACAACCAAAGTATTACCTAACTAAAAGCATCCCAAGTGCCTCAACCCTTGTGTACAATTTTTCATTGTTCTCCATCCCAGAATCACCGATAAAATTTTGACTACTACCAACTCTCAGGTACTAATATAATGATTAAGACCAACACTAACCTTTGACAATGAGTGGGTTTATCATCACATTTTAGATGCAAAAAAGAAAGATAACCAAATTCGAGTATAGGCTTTTGATGACTTAGAACACCATATAACCATACCAGGAATACAAATTAAGACATCAGCCAAACAGTCATTTAGTTTCAGTTGGAGTCTCTCCAGCTGATGTTTTAGTTTAAATGGTCATGGCACTTTGGGTTCGTTTCAAAAGTTTCAGTCTAGGTACTGGATTTTACTATCATTTCCCATATGTAAAAAAAGGAGAAAAACAAAAGTTAAAAAAAAATGAAAGATTAATTCCAGAGGGGTGTGTGTTATCCACATGCCTTTATAGATAAGGGGGACACATATCCTCATGTACGGCAACCACTTATGCATGCTTATGTAAAGAATATTAGCATAGGTCAAATAAATGTGAGATAGATACATGTCAATTGCCACATGCTAGGACAAGGGAAATTTCATACCAAAGTTTAAAGACTTATGATATAATTGTCAATATAGGCATAGGGAAATGAATAAATCCATGAAGCTTACTAGATAGGTAGAGAATTTGGCATACAATTCCTTTCGTCCCTTTTTATTCTTTTCTGGTTCCTAACAAAAGGTGCATGACAGAGGCCTTGATTGTTTGAAACTGAAAGGAAAAGCCGAAAATGAGTTTAACATTATATTAAAAAAATGAGAATTTATAGTAAATAATCTCTTGACAGATACTATAGGCTATCTCGGCACTAGTTATAGAAATCAAACTTGCATCCTGAAGAATGCAAGTGCCATTTTACCATCCTGTCAAGTGACGTTGCACCTTAGAAACAAATTCCAAGTATTGTAGTTTAAAAAAAAGCCTATTAAATCATCAATCTCTATCAAAAACTAGGTTCACATGAGTTATTTGTTTCCTATGTCGAAACTCTCTCAAGTTGTTTATGTTGGCGGAGAACTCACCCCAGAGTAGTTTCTCTTGGCAGGGAGTATTAAGGTTACTGACGTTTCAACCTTAGTAGACAACACCAATTAATGGTCGAACATGCAAAATTATTATAAAAAAAGTTTTATAAAATTCCCCTATAGTCTACAATTAGGATTTATTGTATACTACTAACAATCAGTTATAATCAACAATCATAATCATATAAGTCTTCTAAGAGACTCCCATAGATCAAAAATGCTGCTTTGCTTTAATTCGGTCAAATTCATCAGTCGTTGCAGTCATAAGTAATTGCTAAATGTTAGACTTGTATCTCGAGATTGGAAGTTCTTATATGAGGATCAATAAACTCTATCTTTAGAAGTCCCTTCTTCTACCGCTAACCTAGAGAGAAAGTGGTGAATAATTTCATAGAGAATTAGTACCAAGAAAAAAGTAAAAATATTTAAACCCTAAAAAATAAATCCTAATATTAAACCGTTAAAAAATTAAACCGTTGACCGTCGTTCCCATCCTCCGCCCGTCGGGACCGTCCTCCGCCCCCGTGAAGGTACAAAGGAGGGAGGAACCGCGGTGGGGAATTTTTTAGAGAGGTGGATATGACTACCTGATGGGAGCGGGTGTCCATCAGGAGCGAGGAGGTTCCGGCAGGATTGAGAGAAGGGAGTGGGGTTCTGAGAGAAGAAAGGTTTGGAGGAAGGGGAGCGCAGGTTTCCAGTAGGAGAAGAAATGTTTGGGGGAAGGGTGAGTACAGTTTTTGTAAAAAAATTTAGGAGGGCAGCGGAATTTTTGTGGAAAAGAGAGCGCGGGTTTGCTAAAAAAATTGGTTTCCTAAATTTTTCAATGGATGGAGAGCCAAAGTTTACAACAAAATTTTAATACTAAATAATTCTTTTAATCCGTCGAATCTAAATATGTTGGTTTTGGGAAATAGGTTTTGATATTAAACAACAAATTTAATCCGTCGAAAATAAAATGACAGATTTAGTATGTTGTTGTTTAACAAATCTAACTGTCACAAATCGTGCATTTTGGTGTAGTGAATATAGGACAAAGTATAAATAAGGAAGAGAAAGATAATAACAACTACATATACCTGAAGTCTTGGTATAGCAACCATCATCTGTTAGTATATCATACCTTCATCTAATACCTGGAAAGATCGCCAGGTCCTCAAGAGACTAGTAAGATACATAATATACATGCCTACTGTATAGTAAATAACATGCATGGAAAAACAAGAATAACAAGTACAAGAAAGAATAACACATATAAGAACTCTATAGATGGTGACATGTCATAAGA
Organism: Iris pallida; assembly: GCA_029216955.1. Taxonomy (NCBI): domain Eukaryota; kingdom Viridiplantae; phylum Streptophyta; class Magnoliopsida; order Asparagales; family Iridaceae; genus Iris; species Iris pallida. Next base: position 14,897,539 of record JANAVB010012198.1, read on the forward strand.
ATATAATATTAATTATGGCTATAGGTACATGTGATAATAATTGTAGTCAGATGAGGCAGTAACAGCCCTATAATAGGTTCTCTACTGCAGCCCGGTGAGGCACTAATAGCCCTATAACAGGTTCTCTACTGCAGCCCGGTGAGGCACTAACAATATAGTGTATCATCACGGCTAATAAAATACTCTCTCCTAAGGTACTAGGAAGTCAAGTCTATCATGTCTAGTCATGACCAAATCAAGTATGGGTCGAGGCATATCAAGTAATCATGGTACATGACAACACAACAGTATCAGAATATATACAAAAAAATAGTGATAACTAGAATAAAGATAATAACTCAAGTGCACATAAACCGAAAAAATGACAATGATAATGAGAAAGTAATAGTAACATGAATCAGAGGAAGCATGTAATCAACTCAGACATAAAAGTACAACAATATAAGAAATGTATGTAAATACTATAAAGTTTGGGAAGTTGTACTTGTCTGGTGTAGGATTGTCCACGTCCAAATAAACAACTAGTCAAATCATTGAGCCTCGAAAGCTAAACTTTTGCAAATATCTCCGGATGCTGAAACAGACTTCACCAACGTGTTTGGAATAAGAAAAATATCTGATTTAACTATCCATAAGTCCAATTCTTGATACAGAGGTAAAACGGTAATTTCGGACCAAAAAAGTATCCGTCGTTGGACCCACTTTGCACCAAAAAGTGTACCAGAACCTATGGTCTCTAAAGTCGACAAATTATATACCTACAAGCCTATTTTTTTAATACAAACTCAACGGTATATCCAATTTTGGATTTCGATCAGCCGTGCACAAAATTGCATTTTGAGTTGGATCGTGGGCCCGCCAAAATAGCGTTCCGATCAACTTTCTCAGAATCGGACCAAACATGGCTCATAGGACCAGAAAAGTGATATGAGTCATGTCACGCCCCAATTCCGTAGAATCAATAGTCATCCCTGGGCGTGATGCCGTGTGAGCCTAATTTACGATCGCACAAGTCATGGTCATAAGGTAATCCGAAACACAGCATCTAAGAGAGTGAGCGCAGATAAATTGAAGAACACATTGAGACAAAGAAACTTTTTATTTTATTGATAATAGGCATCATTTACAGACTCTATTACAATCGTGTCGTGCGAGCTTTACAACATGACTCGATTAGAAGATGAGTGTCGATGAGATAGCCGTTTCATACATACATCCCTCAATTACAATATAGGTATTCCAGCCACCTGGGTTGGACGGACGCAGAGACATGTTCTTTGGCTTGCGGAGAGCCTTCAAAAACTCGATGACGAAATCATCGACGTGTGGTCGAAGCTTCAAAAGTAAGAAACGTCGCCTAGCTAGTTGGCACATTCCTCCTGGTTCCCAGCACTTGCAAAGAGCGAGGGTCAGTACGATCACATGTACTAGCGAGTGACTAATTAAATCCAAGCTCTGCATTTGGTTCAAGCAGTTTTATAAAACATGTTAGCTATATTTATGATCTTTCTAACCATCCTGTTTGATTTGCATATTAACATGTTTTGAGACAAGCATATGGAATTGTATACATTGAGCAGCTATCATATTCATCCCGTGTCATGTGTATTTGTTCAAACAGTGAAAGGGTGTGAAGGTCACTGGTGATGTCAAGCCATCACGGACTATAGCTGGGTTAGACGGTGACCCTTTCGCGGCGGGTAGCGAGCCCTGTGCGAAAGTTCTCGAATAACCCACGTAGATGTAAGGCTGACACTTGCTATACTCGTTCCTCCCGGGCCGAATCGGTTCCTTGGCCTAGGCAACATTTCGAGGAAACTACACCTTGTCGACAAGTTGTCCAATGACCGTTTTGCAGAGTTTTGAAAAATGTTCTCCCTTTTCTAGAACCTTATCCTTTCTTTTTTATGTGCAAAACTTAGCCTTTCTTTTGAACTTAGTCAATTTATTCACTTTAGTCGTACCATTGCGATAAACGTTAATCGATTCATTCTTCAATTTGCATATGCTAACTAAATGGGACATAAGAAAGCATGCATCAGTTTTTGCGTACAACAGTTTTATAGTAAGAGTGTCGTGAAGAATCGTGCTACGATTTATTTGATTCTATACAATGTTGACAAGCATTTTGTTTGTGTTTTATGTTTGATTTTGAAACAAAGGGTCGAGGCGAAGAAGGTCAGCCACTCACTTTAGACTTTGCTTCAGGCGAGGGACTGGTTGGCTACGCAAACGTCACCTACGCGATCACTTGCAATCACATAAGCAACTGATTAGAATACTGTGTCATTCAAGATGTTTCTGTAGAACCGATTGTAGGAACGAGTTGTAAAGCGCAATACTCTAGAGGGGGGTGAATAGAGTAGGCAGCGGAAATTAACTATTTAAAAATGTTAGTAACAAGATCACATAATATATGTATATATCACAAATATGTAAATAAAAAGTAGAGAGTAGAGAGAAAACGCAAACACAAGGATGTATACTGGTTTCTCTCTTATGAGGACTAGTCCAGTCGGAAGAACTCTAGCTTCCAGTTGAATCCACTATGAAAAAATACCACAAGTTTTCATCCGAAGTTCTTACAACTTCTACAACGCGAGCTTTGATCCAAAGTACTCGACCAACTTCAATTGTGAAGTGTCTATCTTCAATCAAGCCTCTGATTACAATCGCTCTAAAGCTTCTAGACCGTACTGCATTGGAAAATCGACTAGAGGATTATAACTAGCTTGGAATATGAAAATAAAATCTTTGGAACACTTTGGAAGAAGTAGTAGGCTTATAGAGAAGAGACATGAAAGTGAATTGGTGTGTTGAAATGATCGAAATCTTTCTCTATTTATAGTTTTTCCAAAGACATAATTCTGACAGAATTCGGTCAGAATTCGGACAGAACTCTATGAAAAAATCTCGGCAAGATCCGTAACTGCAGGAGGACCAAGTTCAAAATCCAACATCCACTAACCGAGCTCTGGCCGAATTCTGGCCGAACTCTAGCCGAACTTTGGCCGAGTTCTGTTGGAGTTCTGTCAGGATTTTGGCAAATTGGTTTTGGGCTTTTTAAAAAGATCAAGCAGTTAGGAAGTAGTTTGGAATTTTGTAAGTGGGCTTGTTTTCAAAATGAAAGAGTATTTTGAAAATGTTCCTTGGGTAGCCTATTTTCCAGTAAGATGCTGTTTACATCGTATTCCTAGAATCAATAAATATGGAAAATATATTGATCAAATAGGAAAACAATACCCTTTGATGACGCCTTTCTTTAGATATTTGAGCAGACCTGAAGACGCCTTTTTTCTTGACGGAGGTCGTCCAAAGATAAATAGATCTGGAAATCAGAATACCTTTCGGTGGCTTCGCCCCCGTACCCCTACGGGTGGCGCTGCCCCCTCGACCCCTGTCCGCCGACCGGGCGGCGGAACCCCCGATGCGAGGCCCCGGATAGGTCGTTAGGTGATTAAGAGAAATCTTCTAGTATAACGCCATCTTTGGCCCATCAATAATTCTCCATTACATATGTCCTGGTTTGACCAAACTTGATCATGCTTATTGCATGTCTACAATTACATGTTAGACAAACAAACCAATATGATACAAGCATAGCAATATTGATATAGAGAATATTTAGGATAATGCTAAGTTTAAGTAGCAACATGATAGTGATTACATGAATATTAGTGATGTCATTATGGTAAACTTAATTGATTAGCCATATTCAAAAACATGATATAATCATTGGGCTAACAATCTCTCCCTTTTTGATTATGGCAAATCCTTTAAGTTTAATATATATACAATAAATGCTGTATCACTAATAAACACATAATACTAGAATATTGTGTGCTAACTTAAACTTATTTCTTCTCCTTTGATATGATAAAAAATAAGCTCCCCCGTAATTAGAGCTAAAATGAACTCAAGCATAAGTAAAGGAGGAAAGCAAAAATAATCATGATCAAGGATTAGGAGAACAGTATAACGACAAGTTTTAGAAAATTGCATAACTAAAGAATAAATACTTGTCAACACAGTATAGTTGGTTAAAAAAATCAATCAATAAATAGTTTACCAACTAGAAATCCAAAAATGATTTTAAAACACAATATGATGAATAAATAAAACTGTAGTTTTTAAATAGACCAATAATAGATTTTAATTAAAAAGTAGATATCAATATAGTAGAAATCAATCATTGGTCAAAAACAATTATTGGTCATAAATAATCCATGAAAAAAAATCGCAGATCTAGTATATATCAAATAAAAAATAAAAATATAATGAGAATTTTAACAATGATCACAAAAAAATATGATTCATAATTTGCTCATATAAATTACTGAATCAATTCCATAAAGAGTATAATCATCGAAAAAAATCAAAATAAACTAGAATCTATACAAAATCTATACCAAAGTCCATGGATTTGAATTCAATTACCTTAGCATGATATATGAATATCCATTATGAAGACAAAATACTAGAGAAGGAGAAATTCAGTCGACTTGAATGCTCCACCACAAAGTATGATCAGTCTAATTATAGATAATCATGAACTTTGAGATAAAATTTCAATAAAAAATGCCAAAATTAATATAAACGCAAGGAATAATCAAATAAGGATGATTAAACATATTTGGCAAGATAACTTTTAGAAACTCAAATAAAATGAGATAATTAGAAATAATAATAATCATATATTCTCTCATAAAACCAATACAAATCCAAATATCATGAATAACTTAGCAAGATATTTAACTAAGACAATATAAGTCCATGGTGAACTAGGTATACCACATATTAAGGACAAAAAATAATTGAAACAATTAATTTGCCCCCACTTAAAATATGAGTATATAGTTCAAAAATAATTTATATGCATAAAATAGATAAAATAAATAATCACAAGATCTAAGGGATATCCAAGATATGCATCTTTTCTTTCCTTTGATCAAATGCATATAAAATTCCAAACTCAAAACAAATAACATCTTTAGGAAAAAAAAGAAATATACAATAAATAAATGCTTAAAGATGAAGAAAATATGTCTTCAATAAAAAATATAACATAACTAGATAAATGTCCAAAGAAAAGATTTTTGAAAGCTGTCTTTAATGGAATAATGGACATATTCAATAAATCATAGAGAAATTAAAAAGACTTTTGAAATGCAGAATTTATTATGAGAAGTTGTATAAGAAAAAATGTTCGAATGCGTTTATTTAGTCCTTAGACTGAAAGCTGGCGATTCGAATCCATAAATCATAAATAAATCCGTTTGGACAAATAAACATAACTAGATAAATGTCCAAAGAAAAGTTTATTCTAGATATATGGCATGTCAAGGGGATAATTGACTTGAAACAATTAACTACTCCACCTTTACATGGTTATATCAAAAAAAAATACTACAGATAAATTTTTTAAAAAATTTAGAGACATATTTCTAGAATTAGAAAACTAATTCAAAAATATTAGGTCTTCTTATCAAAGTTCATTTCTTCCCTTTTAAAGCCGTTGCACGGTGTCCATCTGATAGTCGGAGGCTTAGAGAAAAGAAACGCTTTGAGAGAGGAAAATTCAATATACTTGACTTCTCCTTCATAAAGAGTTACTGCTATAGACATTAAATAACTAGAATAAGAAGAATATAATAAAAAAATTAAAAATCATGAATATTGCACAAGCTAATTCGAAATCACAAGATCATAATATTCACTGAGTAGTCACAAAATTAATAAGTCTGAATATCGAAAAGTATGACAGAAAAGAATATATTAAAAGATGACAAACATTAACCTATGACAGATCAATGTATGTTACCTTTTGTAAAAAAAAATTATTAAATAATATTTTCCTTCAAGGCTAAAATTCAAATCCATCAGATAACAATTGCAACTAGATCTCAACAAATCTTTACTTTATAAAGCGTTGATCATTCTTGGGTTAGCTGTAGGGGTACTGTCCTAGCTAACAGAGGTTCACCGGGAAACACTTAAGTACCACTTCGCTTCGACCATAGTCGTGGTGACAGACAGACCTTTTGTAGGCTTGTACACAAAACAAATATCTTTTTTTAATAACCGAGGATTTAAGAAGAATTTGTGCAATATGAAATCAATTATATTCTATAAACTTAAAAATCTTAGAACAATGTATCATACAGTATAAGATGTATCAATTATATTTATCCATATGTTTGCAAAATCATTGAGTAACAATAAAATCTAAAACATTTATAAAGTAAAATGTAAGACCTAGATACGTTGATGTATTTTGGAACCTAGGGGCTGGGTTCAGTACCTTGGATCCAGAACTAGATAATAGTTGCAAGTAGACATTAATAAATCTTAAGCATATAAAGTATTGATTGCTTTGGGTTAGCTGTAGGGGCCGGTTCCCAGCTAGCTGTAGTCCGAAGACTAGTATACCGTATCGCTTCAAGTTATTTACACCTGTATGACAGAAGAACCCTTTCGGCTTGTTCCTAAAATGATTTCTACTCTTAAGAACTTTGATTCAAAGAAATATATGCAGTATTATCGAACATCGTCCAAATCTAGAATCTGTAAAAGTAAATACCCAAGGAATAGTTTATCAAGATCAAGATATTAAAAAAATATTTCAATAAGAGTCATGTATCTAAAATGTCAACCAAAAAGCCAAGAAAAACATACATAATTAAAAGAGGCTTTGAGAGAGAAGCTAATAAAGAGAAGTACATGAATTTGTCCAACGTAATCAATTGCTAAAGTATGAGATAAGCACAAGTTTGAAACTGCTTTTTAAAATAATATAGAACTTGAACTTAACTCATATATCCCCATAAAAATATTTATACAAAAATATAAGAAACATATGAGCAATATATAAATGAAAATGAATTATGTATGCTTAATAAGCATAAAAAATTCACAAGATCAAAAACATGCATAAATAAACTTTATCAGACAAAGATGTAATTGATTCTTAAGAAATTAATCAAAATAAAATATGAGAATCAATAGTGAATATATTATGCAAGCACAAGATTAACATAAAAGTATATGTATATACTTTTCAAGTAATAGAAGACTTGTGCTAAGCATACATACTCACAAAATACCAATCAAAGTAAATATGACATGTTAAAGACAAATCGGTAAGAAATGACCATTAAAAATATTAAAGGCGAAGAGTCAAAAGCATAAACCAAAAACAAAAGCTTCTATGGACTAGAGTGGTATGCATGCTTCAAGGATAAAACTAAAATAAGGAGCATACATAGATAAATGTGTCACACTAATAGAAAATAAATACTATATAGTGTGAACTAAACATTTAAGTTAGACAATAGTCATGCTAAGATTATATCTCACATTGATTCAAATAATAAATACTTAAAAAGATATAAATGAGGGCTAGTAGCAAGACATCAAAAAGAATATGCTAGATATTGAGAACTATTTAGAAAGCATGTTACCGAAGTGGTTCTAGTGACCATGCTTATGTTGGTACAATTGCTTGGAAGATGACCTTTGTAGCTTTGCAATCACCAACATGCTCTATGGTTCTAAGGTTCATCATAAGTACCTCCACCCAAAATATTAGGTGAAGACTTTGGTATCCAATACTTGGATCCATACTTGTTAGTTTTGGGAACCCATTTGCACAAGTTCATGTCAATAAGTTTTTTAATCTGACAATGATTGGAAACATGTCCATTCATACCACAATAATGACAGAAAGTATTAATATTAGTACTATGTGCAGCAGTATGAGAACGTGCAGTAGTGTGATATGATGTGCGTGGATACTTGTAATATAAAGCATGGTTATGTGAAACTTTAGCTTTGCTTGCTTCCTTTGTAAAAGATCTGACGTGTGTGACTTTGTGATGTGTTACGTGTCTTGTGTTAGACTGAGTCGTAGGTTGTATTACGTACTTTTCCAGTCTAATCTCTAACTTTTTAGAGGTAGCACAGATCTCATCATATTTAGCATTAAGAGCATCAATTCTACATGAAGCAATAGAATACTTCTTCTTTTCTGATTCTAGTTCCTCCTGAAGTTTAGCATTTTCTTGAGTGATTTTCTCAATGTAATCAAATGCCTCATGCAATCTAAACTCAAGTGTGAAAATCTCAGTAGAATTATCAGAAGTAGAAGTATTTCTTGCATCATTCAATAAGCAAGTAAGCTTCTCATTCTCACGCTTATAGGATAGAATATCCTTTCTAGCTTGCTTATACTTATCTAATACTTTCTTGTGTTCTTCTAATAGATCACTGAAAGCATCAGATAACTCATCATAAGAAAATTTATTCTCTTCAAGAAGGGAATTATTCTGTACCTCATTAGATAATGCTATTGAGCATAAATTTGCAGCTTCATGAGGTCTCTCTTCTTCTTCTTCTTCAGAATCTCTTGCTTCGCTTTCACACCATATGCTCGTGCTAGTGTACTTGTGAGATGATAATTTTTCTTCTTTTGATCGTTCATAGTGACTCTCCTTTCTAGCAGTAGTACAATCTTCTTGGATGTGGCCTATCTTCTTGCAGTTCTCACATAGAAGCTCTTCTTCGAATAAAGGATTGTGTTGTACCTTAAATCACAATTTCGTCATGCATATATTTGCATCATTATGAAGACTATCCTTCTCTCTGGAGTTGCTAGCTTTGCTTTCATACCTGCACTCATAAGTAGCTTCAAGAACTTTCCAAATTTTATGAGATATTGTGCTAGTAATAAGATTGAATATATTTGTGTCTGCAACATAATAAAATATATGCATAGCTTTTGCATCAAGGCTAGCTAACTTCTTCTCTTCCTCCGTGTAACTATAATAAGGCTTATCGATTAAAGAGGACGTGAGAATAGAAGTGATAGTAGGCTTTTTGTAGCCATTGACAACAATTGATCATAAGTCAAATCTAGAGACTTTAGGTAAAAGCTCATTCGTGTCTTCCAATAACTATAGTTTATTCCATCAAATAGTGGGAGTCTATTTGAGGATTGCTTTTCAGTTGTGAAGTACATACTTGTCATATGTGATAATATAGTGATCTATGTAACAGAAGTTATATAATAACAATATTACCTCGCTTTACCTGTATAACCCGCTCTGGTAGTGAGGATCTGCTCCAAGGATGTTAAGCCAAATAATAGTCCTTGTTTGAATACCAATTAAAGGAGCAATTGGTATGAGCAATAACACCTCTATAAGGAGCACCTATATAAAGATAACCCGCTCTGATACCAATTGTAGGACCGATTGTAGGAACGAGTTGTAAAGCACAATACTCTAGAGGGGGGTGAATAGAGTAAGCAGCAGAAATTAACTATTTAAAAATGTTAGTAACTGTAGAAGCATGGAAAATATTAAAGAAATGACTTATGCGGCTAGGAAAGATCCATGCGGCTCAAAAAACACATGCGGCTCAGGGAGTCATGCGGCATAGGAAGCTATGCGGCCCAGGGCATTCCATGCGGCTCAGAAGATACGTGGCCTGATAGTACTCCCCTCCACCCACGCTGCATTAATTGCTATGACGGCTGACCCCTCTGAAAAGTTGACAGTCCTGACACCAAAGACAGGTAATTATGGCTCTGCCATAATGATGAATCTCTAGGAAAGAGGAAGGAAATCTCTGACACAAATCCCCCGAGAGCCATAAAAATGCACGTGGGCATTCGTATGCGGCTCGCTTCTCATGCGGCTCAGAATAAAACCTATGCGGCTCAGTCCATAGGAGCTTCATGCGGCCCGGGCGAAGTACTTCCTATGCGGCTCAAAGTGAATCCATCCTATGCGGCTCAGGCCATGTAAGTCTCATGCAGCTCGAGCGAGGACTTCTCATGCGGCCCAGGCGGATATATACTTATGCGGCCCACAAGAATTACCCCCCTATGGTTCGAGGGCTCAGATGAGGGCCACTGCCCACGTAGCCCTGACACGTGGGCTTAACCATATGCGACTCACATCCATATGCGGCTCACATTCATATGCGGCTCACATTCATATGCGGCTCACATTCATATGCGGCTCATTAGCCATACGGTCCAGACTCCCCAGCAGCTCCTAGGACACGTGTCCTAAATCGATTAATTCTTCAGATTTGCTGCCATTAAAGATTGGGACAAATCCCAATAAATCTGGGACACGTGGCAGAAGAATAAGTCTGATTTATTCGCAGATATCAGAAAATCATTATAAGGAAGATTTATTCCAATCAGCATTACTAGCTCATGGGATTTGGTGTTATCTGCACCTAATGGCCCAGATTCATCATCATCAAAACAAATGGCCAGGATGGACCAATCTCCAAGCTGCCGCCATCTCCAAAAGCTAATCATTGGCAACCCTAATGATCAGATTCCCCTATTATAAATAGCAAGATGCCATTCCCTTGTAAACATATACACATTCTTTGAGAGAAAAACACGTATATACAGAGAGACTCCCCAATAGTCAGGGAAAAGGATACACAGAGAGAGAGAGAGAAGCCAGAAGAGCAACAGAGAAGCAAGAAGAGCATTTCTTTGTCAACGCCAACCATCTTTTCCCAAGGAGCCAAGGCTGCATACCGATCGTCCAAGGAGTAAGGCAGGGCTGCCGTCGCCTTCCCGAGCCTCTATCATCACCCCCCAGAATCTAAAATAAACAATTGTACTTAGATTACTGTACCTAGGTTTTCGTCTCTAGGCTTTCTTTGTACAAGCGAGTTTGTAACGTGAAGTAAAAGTTCGGTCCTCCGATAATTATTCTGTTCTTTTATATTTTATGGCAAATACGATGGCGACTCTGCTGGAGACTAACTTCTCCACGGCTGAGGAGTTGGTGACGCAATCGGATACAGCCAAGCTTGGCTCCACTCAACAAAAGATGGTCGCCCGGTTCGACCAACAGGCGTTCGAAGAGATGCTCTCCGACAAGAGCACTGGCCTGGTCCAGAAGCGAGCCCGCACAAAGAAGGCCCGTAAGGAGTGGAGACCCCGATCCTTCGTTCCTACTGAAGCTCTTGTAAGGACACCCTCTGTTGTTCAAAACGGCGAGCAAGATTCCCCTGCAGCCCCCCTTCAGATCGTAGACAACTCTGCTGTCCCCAAGTCCGGCAGAAGAAAATACTATGATGCTGGACTTGCAGGGACAAAGAGGAACTCTATGAGATCCAAGTCGCATAAGGTCATCAGCCGCAGGGAGAAAGCTCATGCGGCTATACCCTTCAGTCGCAGGGAGAAAATCATGCGGCTATGTCCTCCAGCCGCATGAAGAAAACTTATGCGGCCATATCTGTCAGCCGCATAACTTATGCGGCTACAGCTGCCAACAACACGAATGAAACTCATGCGGCCGTGGGAGTCAATCGCTTACAGAAAACCCATACGGCCACTATGCCAACCGCATGCGGCCAGCCTGCACGGTCGTGACTCCTAGCCGCACAAGGACAATTCGTCCAATGGCAGAAGACAACTGCATGCAGATAGCCTGCACGGTATCCAACTCTAGCCGCATAGCGTCCGTTTCACGCTTCTCTCGATCAGTCTTCGACCGTCTCTCATGCGGTCCCAACTCTGATGATTCTCTGGATAATAAGCCAGACTCTGTGGTACCCAACTTGGACTCCTCCTATTACGCACCCACAAGTGCTAAAAGGAGGAAGTCTAGGGCAGTGCGAGCTCATCAAGCCCAGTCAGCTGTTCCTACCTCTGACTATCGGGGTACCCTGTTGACTATCACACGGGCCTCGGATGGGAAGTTGTATACAACTGCTCGAGTCCAGCCCTCGGCGGCAAACAAACAGAGTGGTTCCTCTGACCTGCGGGAGGCGATCCTCCATAAATACAAGAAAAGAGAAGGAGTATCGGTGTGCAAAGAGTCCTCGCTTGGACATCGCTGCACCCAAATCATCGCCAATTGCTGCTGCAACAATACGGCAGTGATGGAAGATCGGCCATCCGTCTTCCAAAGGCTACAGCACCCGAACTCAGAAGATGAGGCACCTCATGTTGTCTCCTGCAATTCCGCTCAAAAGGTCTCCGCCGAAGGGAGAAGGAAAAAGACGAGTATCTCCAGTCCCAAGATATCAACCACTACAGCTAAGAAAATATCGTCTAAACGGTTGTCCTCTACTGGTGTATTCCAACACACCCGTTCAAGGACAAAATCTATCGCGAAGGGAAATTCATCATCCACATCGCTGGGGGTTGAGGGAACTAGGGGTAGCACTCCTCCGATCCTCTACGACAACCCGATGTTCCAAGAAGACGAGCCGGGGGAAAACAACTCTCCCATCAGATGCAGCAAATCCCGACGTCCCCGAGGACGTCCACAATTCCCAAGACAAAGCAAGCTCTGAAGCTGGGGATACCGTTCCCTCCGAGTCCGAGCCCGAAGAGAACATTCCCACCTATCTCGATGACTTCTCGGTGCATGGGTACGACTCGGAGGGCACATCCTCCACCGTTCCTTCCATCACTCCTCACATAAGGACGGTGTTCATGACGGACAGCAATCAAGGTGGTTCCAGTGATCGCCAGCGCATTGACAGTCTCGAAGCTATATTACTTACTTTGGTCAAGTCTGTAGACGAGATTAAAGCGGCCCTGCCCACTCTACAAGGAGGAGCGCCTGGTCAAACAAGCACGGGCCCCACGGTCAATATAGATTCAAACTCAGTGGCACCAAACTCGGGCAATAATCCTCCCGAAATAACAGCCCCTACCGCAACAGATGAGACCCGAAAAGTAAGAAAAGAGGTCCAGGAGCTCCGAGCCATGTTCCATGCCCGAGAAAATGCTCAAGATCTCAGAATACGGCAACCATACCCTGCTGAGTGGAGGGATGTTCCATTCTCACCAAGATATAAGCCGTTCAACATCAACCCGTATGATAGCAAAACCTCAGCAAGTCGGTACATTACTTACTTCGAGGTCACCACCGACCATCTGCCCCATGATGATGTGATCCTCATACGATTATTCATTGGGGCATTGGAAGGAGTCACCTTCGATTGGTACCGCAATCTACCGGACAACTGCATCCACTCCTTCGCCGGCTTCAAGCGCATGTTCTTGGAACGATTCTATGAAGTAGGACAAGACGTCACTATGTCCACTCTCATGGACGTCGTCCAAGGGGAGAAGAAGCTAACAAGGAACTACATCGAGCGGTTCCGCCGGACCGCCATGAAGCTGCCTTCCAGAAATCCAGATTCTTCTTTGATTGAAATTTGCCAAAAGAGACTGCTTCCAACGATCAGTCTCTGGATGGGCGAAAGTCAATTCAAAGATTGGAAGGCGTTCATCATCAGCGCCACAAGCGTCGAGGAACGACTGAAGAAGGCCCGCCAACTGGGGTTGCACATCTCAGAAGGAGAAAACAAGGGCGAGCGTCCCAACAACGATAATGGGGATAACCCCTCCAACAATCGGAACAGCAAGGGAAAATAGGCTATGGTGGCCGACACGGCCCAGAAGCCCGAGTCACAGCCAGCAGGCAAGCAATGGCCTCAGATCACTTACTCTTTCGAAGACGGCCACGTCAAGCCTATCTTTGACATGCTCATACAAGGGGGTAGAATTCAGCTTCCTCCACCAAGACGGAGCCTCGGCCGGCTGATTTGGAGAACCCGAAGTTCTGCCATTACTACCGTTATGTACACCACGCTACATACGACTGCTACCAATTAAAACGGTACATCCAAAGCCTCATCGATTCAAACGCCCTGGCAATCGACTTTGAAGAGGTAACCGTAGCAGCCAATATGGTGTCCGTGCAATTCGGCAGCTTTCCCCCGACGGAGGCTCAAGACGGGGTAATCCCCGTCCCTCTCGCGACAATGGAGATCGCCAATCTTCCTCCCCCGGGAGCAGGCTGCTGGTCTAGTACCTCTCACCACCTCACGAGGGGAGGTCATGTGGGTCCATCCAGACTTGGTGTCGGAAGTAACTCAGCCCACACCATCTTCCACCGACAAAAAAAGTAGAAAAATTAGGACCTGCCACACAATCTCAGCAGACAACGAGGAAGCTACAGCCGTCGTCACGCGGTCCGAAGCACAATCCCAACCTGTGGTTGACAGCCCAGCTGAAAATCATCAACCCACTACAACTGATGCTCCGGGACCGGCTCAGCCTTCGACGACCGACAAGCCTAGGCCGAAGGAGACTCGCTTTGACAAATCCCTCCGAAAGGACGCAGCCCAAGGGCTAGAGAGGCCCTATAACTTTGACATCTTAGCACAATTGGCTAACACTTCGGCCAAATTGTCACTATACAAACTCCTAAGGCTCTCCAAGGACGTTCGTATTGCATTGAGCGAAGCACTCCAAAATACCGATGCCTATCTCGCTTAATCCACCTCACCGGAGAGGACTCACTCGTGGATCTCCAAGACAGTGCCTGCACGGGAGCAATGCCCAACATCGTCTTCACTCCGTAGGACATGCTCATCAAAACCAACCTACATGATCGCCCGCTATACTACACGGGATACATCGGCGACGTGAAGGTGGATCGGATGCACATTGATCCTGGCTCTTCCATAAGCATCATTCCGAAGGGCCTGCTACATATTCGCATCCCAATGCATCGCCTGACACCTACAAGCACCGCCATCAGCGGTTTCAATTCGGGCAGGAGCTACCCTATTGGGAAGATTCGTCTAAAGTGTCAAATTGGCGACTTCCAATCCGAAGTCACCTGCTACGTCATAGATGCAGACACTTCTTACAACATCCTCTTGGGGCGCCCATGGATACACGATTATATGATCGTGCCTTCCACACTACACCAGTGCTTCAAATACGTCGACAAACACGGCTTCGTGAAGACAGAATTTGCTGATATCGATCCCTTCAAGGGGTCGAATCTTACTACTCGGACTCCTGCTTATACGAAAAGTCGAAGAGGCACCTCGATGAAGGAAATGAACAAGCTAGTACCAAAACGGCTACGGGATCCGAAGGACCCCTGACGATCCACCTCCAAGCTCGTAAACCGGGCAAGTCTGCACCCCTTACCGCCACTCTGCGGAAGGACGCAATCAGCCTCTCAGCGCAGGAGGAGCGACTGATAATCCGACTGCCGAGGTCCGGCCAAGTGCCGAGACCCACAACGGAGCCACTGACAATCAGGCTACCAAGAGTCAGCCAACCACAAGCAGGGAAGCTCAACCCCTCGGAGCCCATGACGATACGCCTTCCCAGGAAGGATTGTCACCCCAATGCAAGGTCTGATACTTCCAGCGAACCAGCCACTCCTCGCCCCTCATCAAATACAAAACTGGGGGTTGCCAGCCTGCCAACAACTCCACGCTCTGCAACTGAACCACTGACAATCAAGCTTCCTAGGTCGTCCTCTCAGTCTTCATTCACGCAGAGGGTAGCCGAAGAGGAGCCGGAGCTAGCCAAGTATATGGCTACCCACACGATGTCCCCTCCGCTGATGATGTAATCACCCTAGAAAAGATACCTTACTTCATCAATAAAGGGTTATCTTTGAACTACACCGAGCTCAATAAGCTATGTACAATGTATGCTATGGAACACGGTATAGGCGCTCACCTACACACATGTGACAAATGTGTACACCGTAATCCAGCTCACTCCAGTAGAAGACGCTTACCGAATATTCGAGGGAGGAGATCATCCGATCATCTTTGGCCGGACGAACAACCCGCATCCCCCCACCATAGAAGAAGTCGACCTCGGGTTAGATGCCGGGAGACTGCCTCTGTATCTCTATAGCCCTCAATCCAAATATCTTATGCAGAAATAGGGGTATAATCTGGAGACGACACCAGGATTGAACTACGGCACGAGGCGACGATTACCTTTAAAGCCGCCAGTCCCGGCGGACAAACCACGGAACTACTATAACAAAACTCGATGCGGGTTAGGGTATGTAACGCCTACTACGACCCCTGAAAGTTCAGATAAAGAATACGACTGGCAGTCACATTCAACCGGATCATCGACTTCCGACTCAGATACCAGCATCGGAGATATGTTCAGACAAGTCATGTCAGTCAACATGGCGTTCGCCGACGCTTACGAAGAAGACGAAGACATCCCCGAAATCCTCGAGCTAGAACTATGGGCCAGCAATTAGACGCACAATGGGAAAAACGGTTCGAACTGAGAGAACCTCCTACTGAAGATGAGGTCATACAAGTGGATCTCGGCAGCGAATCTTCTCCAAAACCGATTTTCATCAGTAAAAGCCTAACGGACAAAAACGGGAGTCGCTGTTAGAACTTGTCAGAGAGTACATTGATGTGTTCGCCTGGAGCTATGAAGACATGCCAGGGTTAAATCCTGACATCGCTCTTCACAAACTCAATATTCGACCAGATGCGAAGCCGGTCAAGCGACAACAGCGACGCTTCCGTCCAGGCATCATGGACGCGATCGAAGCCGCAGTCAATAAACTAATAGCCAGCAGCTTCATTCGTGAGGAGCAACATCCTGATTGGGTCGCCAATATAGTACCCATCCTCAAGAAGAATGGGAAGATTCGAATCTGTATCGACTTCCGCAACCTGAACGAGGTATGCCCCAAAGATGAATTCCTCCTTCCTATCACATACATCATGATCGACAATACCTGCGGTTTCGAACGCATGTCATTTATGGATGGCTTTTCGGGGTACAACCAAATCAAAATGTCTCCTGACGACGAAAAGCATACATCATTCCGAACACCGATTGGCACGTACTGCTACACAGTCATGCCTTTCGATTTAAAGAATGCTTGTGCCACATATCAAAGAGCCATGAGCATCATCTTCAGAGACCACTTACGCAAGACGGTGGAGTGCTATGTTGACGATATAGCCGTCAAGAGCCGTAGCAAGGGAGACCATCTGCAGGATCTAAGGACGGTATTCGACCTAATGCGAACGCACAATTTGAAAATGAACCCTACGAAGTCCTTCCTGGGCGTATCCAGCGGAAAGTTCTTAGGCTTCATCATCACTGCAAAGGGTATCCATGTAGACCCTGAAAAGACAAAAGCAATCATGGAGATGGGACCCCCGAGAAATCTTTGCGAACTCAGAGGCCTTCAAGGAAGGCTAGCTTACATCAGAAGGTTCATTTCCAACCTCTCCGGGCGATGCCGACCATTGACGCACCTCATGAAGAAAGGAGTCTCATTCGTATGGGACGAAGAATGCCAGCGTGCTTTCGACAGCATCAAAGAATATTTGTCAAATCCCCCGGTCTTAGTAGCCCCAGTCCCTGGAAAACCATTCCTGCTCTATGTACGAGCAATAGAACACTCCCTCGGTGCCCTGTTGGCACAAAACAACGATGCAGGACACGAACAAGCCATATACTATCTCAGCCGAATGATGGTGGGACCCGAGCACCGATACACCGCGGTTGAGAAAGAATGTCTCGCCTTGGTGTTCGCCATTCAGAAGACGCGACACTATGTTACCGGACAAACGATACATGTGATCTCACGAGTCAACCCTCTCAGAGTCCTCATGACCAAACCAGGGGCACTTAGCTCTCGACTCGCTACGTGGGCAATATTGCTGTCCCCTTACCATATGATCTTTGTCCCACAGAAAACAGTCAAAGGTCAAGCCCTGGCGGACTTTTTAGCAGCCCACCCAGGCTCGGAGTCCTCCAAAATATACGAAGAGATCCCGGATGAGGTCGCCGACTCGCATACAACCTCTCACGAAAATATATGGCGAATGTTCTTCGACGGTGCTTCAAGGACCGGACCTAAAGGCAATATAGTCGTCGGAATCGGGGTAGTGCTGGTCTCCCCTTCCGGATTGGTGATCAACGCGTCTACTCCCTCACAGAACCCTGCTCTAACAATGTGGCCGAGTACAACGCTCTGGTCATCGGCCTCCAACTTGCAAGAGAGCTGGGGGTAGAATACCTTGAAGCATATGGCGATTCCCAGCTAATCGTCAATCAGATCCGAGGCTCATACGAAGTCCGCCACGAAGACATGATCCTTATCACCAAATAGCAATCGATATCATCTCGTCATTTGAGGGGTTCTTCATCGAGCACGTCCCCAGACTCCGAAATATTGAAGCCGATGCCCTAGCTGGTCTTGCCGCCTCCCTAGCAGTTCCAAATTATGATCGCCAATCAGTGGAAGTGATAGGCCATGAACTGGTCTGTCCCAAAAGCAATGTACAATTCGTGGCAAGTTATTCCGTACAGACGATCGATGATGCCCCAGATTGGAGACAACCATTCATCGACTTGTCGTCTACGACATCTTGCCCGAGAACCCAAAGGAAGCCACTTCCATTAGACGACGTTCTCTCAGATTCTTCTACGATACAGAGACGAAAATGCTGTATCGCTCCTACGACGGATTACTGCTTCGGTGTCTGTTAAATGCAGAAGCCAAAGAAGCCGTACGAGAAGCTCATGACGGTGTCTGCGGGGCCCACCAGCTCGGCCCAAAACTACTAGATCATCTTCGCCGAATGGGCTACTATTGGCCCACGATGGTGGCAGATGCGATCGATTATGCTAGAAAGTGCAAAGCTTGCCAAGTCCATGCGGACTTCATCCACCAACCATCCGAATTTCTACATCCGACAGTGGCGTCCTGGCCGTTTGAAGCATGGGGGATGGATATCATTAGTCCAATCACCCCACCTTCCTCCCGAGGACATCGCTTCATACTTGCAATCACTGATTACTTCTCCAAATGGACGGAAGCTGTCCCACTCGCCGAAGTCAAGACCTCAAACGTGATCAGCTTCCTCAAGCATCACGTTATCTACCGCTTTAGACTGCCCCGAAGGATCATCCATGATAATGGTCCGCAGTTTGCAAGCCACGTATTCTATTAATTTTGCGACAAACACCGTATTCAGAATATTGCCTCAACACCGTACAACCCGGCAACAAATGGGTTGGCAGAGGCATTCAACAAAACAATCATCAAACTTCTCAAGAAGTTTATCTCCTCCAATAAACGGGACTGGAACGAGAAGCTCGGCGAATGATTATGGGCTTATCGTACCATGGTCCGAACAGCCACCGGGAATACACCATTCTCCCTGGTATACGGGAGCAAGGCAGTCCTCCCCTTGGAGACCCAGATCCCCTCACTACGTGTCGCCCTCACACATCAATTAACAACTGACGACAACCACCAGCGTCGCCTACAAGAGTTAGAGGCCTTAGATGAAAAGCGCCTTCTAGCTCAGCCAAGAATCGAGCTGTACCAAGCACGCATATCAGGAGCCTTCAATAAGAAGGTCAAAATCAGAACATTCCAAGTGGTCGATCTTGTTCTGGCAGTCCGGAGGCCAATGGTCATGACTCACAAGACCGTCGGCAAGCTCCAGCCAAAATGGGAAGGTCCATTTATCATAGAGACAATATTCTCCAACGGCGCTTACCGCCTCGCTAAGCAGAACGGAGATTTGCTCATGTTGCCCGTCAACGGCAAGTTCCTAAAAAATACAATGTTTAAACAACATTCTCCAGATCATCGAGTCACGTACCCACTGTACCACTGAACTCGCTCCATAAATTTCCAGATTATTGAGTCACGTATCCACTGATACCACTGAACTCACCCTCATAGTTTTCTAGATTCTCGAGTACGTACCCGCTAGTACCACTGAACTCACTCCATAAATTATCAGCTTTTCGAGTCACGTATCCGCTGATACCACTGAACTCACCCTTATAGTTTGCCAGATCATTGAGTCACGTACCCGCTGGTACCACTGAACTCACACTCAAAATTCCAGATTTTCGAGTCACGTACCCGCGTGTACCGCTGAACTCATGCCTCTTCTACAAAATATCCCAAATTTCTAAGTCATGTACCTGCTGGTACCTCTGAACTTACACTTTGATTCCAATATTCATGGATTGTCGAGTTACGTACCCGCTGGTACCCCTGAACTTACATCCTGGTCACTCTTTTGAAAGAAAGTTATGTATAACCATACCGCTGAACTTTCTTCCTACAAGAGATCCTCCCTCATGATCTAATACCTGCACTCCCAGTGCACAACAAAGGTAACGGGTCCACAAACTTCTAAGACGGCCATGACCTCATTACCTCTGAGCCGTTCCATTCCTTCCGCCAAAAACAAATTACCCCCTACGTAGAATTTCCATGTCCTCATTACCTCTGGGTTATTCTACGTACCCCCCATCAAAGATACCCTCATGCTCACCATGTCCTCAGTACCTCTGAGTCAGTATGATTGGTTCCTTTCCTTTTAAACTCATTATCCGTATTCAAAACCAGGGTACGTTAGGGACAATGGGTCCACACAAAATGTCCCAATAAAATGATTATTACAAAGCAAAAGAGTGAAGCAAATATATATTCCATTCATTCAGAAATTGGTTACACCCACACGATTGCAAGCAAGTTAAAAGAGTTCTTCATGAAGACAAGAAGAAAGGCGAAACAAAACAAAAACTACAGACATACATCCACAAGAAGCCCCTACATCCTAATTACAGGAGCGCATATACCATTCCCTCAACCATCTCACATATGAAGGATGCAAGTGAAAAGCATCCTCCGGAATAGGAGAAATAGAGTTCCCAGCGCTGCCACCCTCAGCAGTTTCGATATTTGGAGGGCTGCCGTCCCCCTCAGGAGCAGGTTCTCCTTCTTCACTTCCTCCTTAACAGAGGAAGATCCCTGGCTAATGATAGGAGGCTGTGGCTCCTCTGACGCCGCAGTCTCAGCATTCGGTGGAGATACTGCGAGACCAAAGACGAAGAAAATGAAAACAGTCAGAAATGATCATGCGGCTCGTTTTAGACAAGTCTCATGCGGCTCGGACATGAAATATATTCCATGCGGCTCATGGGACGTGTGTGCGGACCATGAAAATTGAAAAATGCACAAAGTATGCAGCAGAACAGCATCTGTGAGGGTTCCAAAGCACCCAATCTTCCACACAATCCTTACCTTCGACGACAACATGAACGTCAAGACGAACGGAGGGTGCGGCAGTTGAAGACGAAGCTGACTTCCTACTCTTCGCCACGGCTTTCTTCACTGCCTTGGAAGCCCTAGGTGCCATCATGTCTGTCGGTCAGAAGAAGAAAGCAAGACAAAAATCTTAAATCAAGAAGAGTCCAAGAGAGAAATCCCTCCAAAAACCCTTCCATTTATAGAGGACCAAGACCGACGCCTCGTACGAAGAAGTCGACTCTTCAGCTATCGATGCAGACCAGATAATTAAAGATCAGAAACTCTTGGGATCCTGCCCCAAAAAGGGGTTTGCATGCATGACATAATGGCATGGCAAGGAACTATGCGGCTGAACAGTCTCCTGCGGCTAAGTCACTTATGCGGCTGAATAATTCATGCGGCCGAGACTTCTATGCGGTCAGAATTCCATATGCGGCTAGAGTAACACGGCCATGCTTCTTATTCAAAGTATTTCAATTTTACAAATTGAAAACTTTGAAGGGGGTCCTATAGAAGCATGGAAAATATTAAAGAAAATGACTCATGCGGCCAGGAAAGATCCATGCGGCTCAGAAAACACATGCGGATCAGGGAGTCATGCGGCATAGGAAGCTATGCGGCCCAGGGCATTCCATGCGGTTCAGAAGATACGTGGCCTGATAGTGCTCCCCTCCACCCACGCTGCATTAATTGCTATGACGGCTGACCCCTCTGAAAAGTTGACAGTCCTGACACCAAAGACAGTAATTATGGCTCTGCCATAATGATGAATCTCTAGGGAAGAGGAAGGAAATCTCTGATACAAATCCCCCGAGAGCCATAAAAATGCCACGTGGCCTTGCCACGTGGGCATTCGTATGCGGCTCGCTTCTCATGCGGCTCAGAATAAAACCTATACGGCTCAGTCCATAGGAGCTTCATACGGCCCGGGCGAAGGACTTCCTATGCGGCTCAAAGTGAATCCATCCTATGCGGCTCAGGCCATGTAAGTCTCATGCGGCTCGAGCGAGGACTTCTCATGCGGCCCAGGCGGATATATACCTATGCGGCCCACAAGAATTATCCCCCTATGGTTCGAGGGCTCAGATGAGGGCTACTGCCCACGTAGCCCTGACACGTGGGCTTAACCATATGCGGCTCACATCCATATGCGGCTCACATTCATATGCGGCTCACATTTATATGCGGCTCACATTCATATGCGGCTCATTAGCCATGCGGTCCAGACCCCCCAGCAGCTCCTAGGACACGTGTCCTAAATCGATTAATTCCTCAGATTTGCTGCCATTAAGATTGGGACAAATCCCAATAAATCTGGGACACGTGGCAGAAGAATAAGTCTGATTTATTCGCAGATATCAGAAAATCATTATAAGGAAGATTTATTCCAATCAGCATTACTGGCTCATGGGATTTGGTGTAATCTGCACCTAATGGCCCAGATTCATCATCATCAAAACAAATGGCCAGGATGGACCAATCTCCAAGCCGCCGCCATCTCCAAAAGCTAATCATTGGCAACCCTAATGATCAGATTCCCCTATTATAAATAGCAAGGTGTCATTTCCTTGTAAACATATACACATTCTTTGAAAGAAAAACACGTATATACAGAGAGACTCCCCAATAGTCAGGGAAAAGGATACACAGAGAGAGAGAGAAGCCAGAAGAGCAACAGAGGAGCAAGAAGAGCATTTCTTCGTCAACGCCAACCATCTTTTCACAAGGAGCCAAGGCTGCATACCGATCGTCCAAGGAGTAAGGCAGGGCTGCCGTCGCCTTCCCGAGCCTCTATCGTCACCCCCCAGAATCTAAAATAAACAATTGTACTTAGATTGCTGTACCTAGGTTTTCGTCCCTAGGCTTTTTTGTACAAGCGAGTTTGTAACGTGAAGTAAAAGTTCGGTCGTCCGATAATTGTTCTGTTCTTTTATATTTCATGGCAAACATTAACAAGATCACATAATATATATATATATAAATATATATATATATATATGTAAATGAAAAGTAAAGAGTAGAGAGCAAATATAAATACAAGGATGTATACTGGTTTCCCTCTTGTGAGGACTAGTCCAGTCGGAAGAACTCTAGCTTCCAGTTAAATCCTATAGAAAATTACTACAAGTTTTCATCCGAAGTTCTTGCAACTTCTACAATGCGAGCTTTGATTCGAAGTACTCGACCAACTTTAATTGTGAAGTATCTATCTTTAATCAAGACTCTGATTACAATCGTTCTGAAGCTTTTAGACTGTATCGTACTGGCAAATCGACTAGATGATTGTAACTGACTTGGGATTTGAAAATAAAAGCTTTGGAACACTTTGGAAGAAGTAGTATGCTTATAGAGAAGAGATATAAAAGTGAATTGGTGTGTTGAAATGATCGAAATCCTTCTCTATTTATAGTTTTTCCAAAGGCAGAATTTTGATAGAATTCAGACAGAATTCAGGCAGAACTCTATGAGAAAATCTCGACAAGATCCGTAACTGCAGAAGGACCAAGTTCAAAATCCAACGTCCACTAACTTAGCTCTGGCCGAATTCTGGCTGAACTCTGGCCGAGTTCTGTTGGAGTTCTGTTAGGGTTTTTGCAAATTGGTTTTGGGCTTTTTGAAAAGATCAAGTAGTTAGAAAGTAGTTTGGACTTTTGTAAGTGGGCTTGTTTTCAAAATGAAAGGGTATTTTGAAAACGTTTCTTGGGTAGCCTATTAGCCTGTACGATGCAGTTTACATCGTATTCCTAGACTCAATAAATATGGAAAATACATTGATCAAATAGAAAAACCAATAGCCCTTTGATGAAGCCTTTCTTCATATATTTGAGCTGACTTGAAGATACCTTTTTCCTTGATGGCGGTTGTCCAAAGATAAACGGATCTGGAAATCTGAATACCTTTCGGTGGCTTCGCCCCCGTACCCCTACGGTGGCACTGCCTCCTTGACCCTTGTCCACTGACCGGACAGCGGAACCCCCAATGCGAGGCCCGGTTAGGTCGTTATGCGGTTAAGAGAAATTCTTGTATAATACCGTCTTTGGCCCATCAATAATTCTCCATTAATATGTCCTGGTTTGACAAAACTTGATCATGCTTATTGTATGTCTACAAGTACATGTTAGACAAACAAACCAATATGATACAAGCATAGAAATATTGATATAGAGAACATTTAGGATATTGCTAAGTTTAAGCAGCAATATGATAGTGATTACATGAATACTAGTGATGTCATTATGGTAAACTTAATTGATTAGCCATATCCAAAAATATGATATAATCATTGGACTAATAGTTTCGATACGAATACGAAGTTTGAAAACGCAAGCCATAAAAACCTATCAAAAACGCATTCACGTAAAACAAAGCCAAAGCCAAAGCAAGTGCGACATGAAAACTAGAGCAACGGGAGGTCTCTTCCGACTCAGCCGCAGAGCCAATCCTTGAGGTACAACCCGCTGAATGTGGAATTGATTTCGAAGAAGACTTTCCATAACGAGAAAAGGATCTTAATTCAACAGTTCCCGTTCGACCAATTCGGCCGATTCTGACCTATCGTTCCGACCGAATCGATAGTGACAGTGTTTCTTTCTCGCGCATCCGTAGACGAAAATAGGACACGATGTAGGGACGGGGCACTATAAGTCCAGTGGTGTAAGTTTTATTACGAGATGACGAACGTGCATGATGTTATAGGCTAGTTTACAAAAAGTCCAATATGGGGTATCTCGCCAATACGCCTTGAATTCGTCGTGTACACGCAACCAATTCGAGTTCCGTCAAAGCCCACACGTTCGTAACATCCATACGCGTCTTTTGATGCTCATAGGTTGTGACAAAGTCTCCCAGTTTGTCGGAACGGACCCCCTATTGGGAAATATTTAGGTTTCAGAAAACTATTTTTCTTTGGTTTTTAAACTAATTTTGACCAAACTTTATTATTATAATAGTTTATAACTTATATAAAATAATAATTTAATTTCTAGAAAATACTTATAAATATTTATTTTACTAATAATATTGTTTTAATGGTGGAAACTCGAGCATAATAGTCCCATGTCGATACTATAACATTAATATCACAATTGGCCTACTAGTTGAGTCCCAAAACAACAATTAAAAATATTAAATTCTGTAAAAATTCCAAAAATTAGTTAAAATAAGGGTTTCAACATTAAACCATGCAAGAAATAGTTTAGTAGAGTTTTATGAAGTATTGAAACTTTTGGACACATAGAACATAGGATTTTTGGAGTTACGGTGTTACAACAAATGTCAAAATTTTTTAAAAATAGCAAACGAACTCAAAACCTGACAAATAGATATGCGTTGGAAAGCACTCGATGTCTAGTTTCTGAATAAAAATATTAGAAGGATAAAATCTGTAACCCCCACTTCATGAAGAGGGGTATTTTGACTTTTTCTATTTCTTATTATTATTGTGAATTCAAATTATATTTTGAGTGATAAATCTATTTTACAAAACTAGTAGTTATTTTTGGATTAATTATTTGTAATAATTAATATAGTGCATGAGTTATATATTGTATATGATTAGTGGTTAGCCATTAGTTGGAATAGTTGTTAGTGACCCTAGATGACCTAAACTAACTTGACATGACCAGCTAATTAAATGATTAGGACAAGCCTAATTGAACTTTAGTTTGTCTCTAGTTAGACTAGCAAGATTAATTAGGAAGTTAGGCTAAACACCTAATAAGGAAGTATGACTTTTTCCCTAATCTTGTTATGACTAAGAGGGACTTAATAGACTTTTTCCACTAGCCTAAAACCTCTAACCCTAACATTATAACCAGCCACCTATTCCTATAAGAAGACATCTTCTTCCTCCTCCTTTCATTTCAAACCCTAACCCTAATTTAGAGACCTTCCCCAATTTATTCCTACCACTAAAACTCATCCAAATTTACCCAAATTTGTTCCATTCTTTTCCCTTGGAGAGTAGAAGATTCTAGAAGCAAGACATTAGAGGTTGGACACTTGGAGCATGAGGGCTTTTAGATCTTGGAGCCATTCATTGAGAATTCATCTTCCAATAGGTAAAATGCATTCTAAACCCTTTAATTTATGTTAAATAGTGTAGAGGCATCAAATAGGAACCTCCATGCATTAGGGTTGCCCATGGTGAGGAGATTTGACTCTTCTCCTTTCATTTGAAGACTTTTTCCTTTATATTTTGATCCAATTTGGGGAAAATCAAGAATGACATTTCTAGGGGTTGTGAATAGGTTTGTTAGCTCATATTTTTTATTTAGAATATGTGGGTGTGCTTTGGGTCAAGTTTGGATCCATTTGGAGTGCCTATCATGGGCGTATCATAACGTGTCCCGATACGTACGCCAATGTTTGACAAAATGACTAAGTGGACACCCAATGCTAGAATTTTAGTTTTGACACTTGTTTCTAGTGTATATTCATATATCTTATCATTTTGTATAATTATTTAGTGATATAGTAGGATATTATAGGTTTTTGCATAGGTTATAGGGGACTATTTTGATATATATATATATATATATATATATATATATATATATATATATATATATATATTTATATATATATATAGTGTGCATTTATTATCTCTGAGGAGTGAATCAGGGGCAGTTAATGAGGGGATGGAATAGGTATAGCATTTAAATATGTAAATGATATTATTATATATTTGTCAAGTGAGAGTGTGAGTGAGTGAATAGGTTAGGGGAGTGAGTGTCCACACATAAGTTAACATGAGACAATGCAATAGAATGAAATTTAGTGGGTAATTCAAATGAACATAGGGAAGTGTAAGGGTATTTGGGGACTACAACAACCTGTACAGTATTGGGAGTTTAGGTAAAGGAATTAACTGGAAATAAAGGCAGACGTTTAGGATTATAGGGGATTTTTGTGTATTATAGTAATAGCAGCAGCTGTAAGCCCACTTTCCAATTTTTTTATTTTTTTTATTTATTTGATTACAATTAATTTCTATGATCATAAGGTTTATGCCTTAGCTCATAGGAGGGCTATGACCACATTATGGTTATATAGACTCTATATGGTTGAATAAGTACTAGATAGCTATTTTATAGTTTATTATGATTTTTAGGTATTTTAGATATTTTTAGATATTTATTTTATTTATGTTTATATATATTTTGACATCTAATAATTACTATAGGGCCATTTGGGACTATTTTGAGACAAAGTATTTTTATCAGGGTTCTAGGTAGTCATAAATATTTTCTATAATTTTATAAATTTTTTCTAGAATTTTTAGATATTTATTGGGAATTATTTGGCTCTCAAATGGTTTTAAAATCATTTTTCTAATTAAAAACCCACCAAATACCCAGTCAGCAGTGGCCGGGCCCACCTGTCTGTCGTTGGGCCGAGCTGTGCTAGCCCACCGGTCAGCTGCGTCAGCAACTGACTGTGTTTCCAAAAGTAGGAGGAGCGGCTCCCAAACCGACTCGAAGTCGGCTGAGCCCAAACCCGATTGCCATCAATCCGTTCATCGTTTGAGCGGGATCGCTCAGATCTTGCCACGTGGAATGGAGCCACAGCTTCCACCAAACCAGCCGCCCGCCATATATATATATATATATATGCTCTAGCCTAGTGGTTAAGTGAGATGCATGCGGCCCAAGTGGTCGGGAGTTCGAGCTCAGTGGAAGCGAGTTTGCCACAATTACCCATTGCTTCAAATATATATATATATATATATATATATATATATATATATATATATATATATATATATATCATAATTCCAGAACGCTAATTAACCTTGTGGCCGACTTTGAGGAAACTAAACCCTAGGAGATCCCTGACTTCCCAAGAACCGTAATTAACCTTGTGGCTAACTTTGAGGAAACTAAACCCTAGGAGATCCCTGACTTCCCAAAGCATTTACGGGTAGCCACGACTTTGGATTCGTGCATTATTTTTTTATTGGAATCATATTGAGGTAAAATTTCAGAAAATAAAATTTGTTTACGAATATTTTGCTCTTGAATTTCTAGAGAATTTTGTGAGTATTGGTTGTCCAAAACTCGACATGTCGTACGGTTTTCGAGATCCCGAGAGATGCCAAACTCCGAATCGTGATCCATTTGAAGCTTTGGAAAGCTAACACGACGATCTTCGACATACAATTTTTTAAGAATTTCAGAGGTTCGTTTACTAGTTTAGTTATTCAGTTGAACTCAGAATTGATCGATAAATCACCGATTTGGTCACGGTTAGCCATAACAGCGATATCTTGTGACAAAAGCATGATTTTGTGGCACGATCGATTCTAGTGCACTTGTGGCGCTGAAATCTATAAGGTGCACTTTCAAATTCTTGAGTTCACGACGTTTGACTAGATAGTCAACGGTACACCTCAATTTGCATGCCATGGTTTCCAAAATTAGAAACATGAGTTTTTATGGCCAAACTTTGTTGTTTAGATTGTATTCAGATTATTCTTAGGTTATATTAGGTTTTAATGATTTATTCCAAAATTAATTATTACTAGATAAGTTAACCCCTTAGCCATATTCCATTATTTTACAGTTAGAATATTAGAATTGACTTATGGTTTTCGTGCACGGTTCGTGGTAGGATGTGCGTTATGGGTTGACACTTCTAGATCGACATTTCCATCATCCTCTACTAGTGACTACGGTTGTTGAAAGGTTCAGGCAAGTATAGTATTGCATTATATTTTAGTTCATTATAACGTTTCCTTTTTTTCTTTGTTCGATATTCCATTGAGACATTGGTTTGTATCTCGTGAGACACGATGGTGACACGGTAGACTTAATGATCCTTCTATTGTATCATTGATCGTTATTGATTGTTAGTGGGTCGGGAGGAAAAATACTTGGTAGATACGTGAACAAACCCAAATATTGTTATTGTGGATAGCCAAGTCATACACCGCATGTATAAGTTCCGTACCCTATTATTGTGGATAGCCATCGTATGATGTGCTGTGTTAGCCTAGTCGTTCACGTATCGAAAGGTATTTCACACACATATAGTTGTTTTCATTGTTTCTTTATCTAGTTTATGTCTTGTTAGTTCATATCTTACTATTCATATTTTATTAGTTTTTTTATATGCACTTTGCCATCATTGTTTCTCATTGTTCTAACTTATTTTGTGCTAACAACAATAATGCAACACGGTTATATTCTGCTCCTTTCCTGACTGGATCGTTGATATAGGTGAGATGACGTGCTTCCTACTTTTACTCTATGGACCATACGGGAAAGATAGAGACTCGAAGGTCAAATCCTAGAAGACTAGTTAGATAGAAGTGTTGATTCAATATTGTGAGATGTTGTATTTTTCTTTAAGTGTAAAACTTGTGAATATTGTAGTTTTGATTTAGTTGGTATGAATAAGCAGATAGTATTTACGAGATTTGTTTATTGTGGGCTAGACAACGTATTACTATCGATACTGCGACGTAGGCTACACTTGGACACACACTCGTATCCCGAAAAGCGGGTACGAGTTGTGACAAGTTTTTTTGGTATCCCATGTAGGTCCATTTTCACAAAATTATATGAACTCATGATAGTACTTAAGTTAGTCGTACTATTGCAAGCCTGCGACTAGAAAATGCCATTCATAATTAGGATTGATTGCTTTTATGAGGATGAATAGGAATAGGAGTCCCATGTTTAATTTGACTGTTGGGTAGTGAAGGTTGCTAAATAGGCCATATAATTTAACCAATGATTCATTGAATTCTAAACCCTATTAGATAACTTTCATAGAAAGATACTTGTGGTGTTTCAATAGGAAGGTAGGATCAAAACTGTTCTTCTTCTCTGCTTGTCCGAGAAAAAGAACCATGGAGTCCATGGCTTCAACGCTCATAAATCCTTCATCCGAAGTCGGAATTCAGACTTCCATAGGTCAATAGGGCAGAACAAACTCTACAACATGGAACCATCAAAACTTGGAATAACAATGTTAAGTAGATCAAAATCCAAGAAATCTAAAAATAAAATAAACTTAGATCTACATGAATTTAGCCATGGAAATTAAAAATGCTAAGTACTAAAGTGTGTTAGAATCTCATAGAGAAGAAAATGGAACAATAAAACTTGGGTTCCTCCATGAAGTAAGCACTTGCCTAAGAGCTCTTTCTCTCTCTCTCTCTCCATGGTAGGTAAAGAAGTAATGGTGGAGAAGAAGAAGTAAATGAAGAGAGAGAATGAGGGAATGGCTTAATAAATGATGATGGTGGTGGTAGGTAGGGGTTCTTCCCCTAGTTAATGATGAACCAATAAGCAACCCAAGCCGAACCAAGCCAACCCAAACAAGCCGAACCAAGCCAAGAGACATGCATACGAGTTAAGATACGTACACGTATTCCAAAATACATAACACGAACTATAGGCATTACAATACCTCAGATTACTTTCCATTGTTTATATTCCAGTTTTATCTTATATCTCACACATGACATGATATCCAGTTCTCTTGTACTGTTTTACTTTCATTCTTGATATTTATCTTGTATTTTATTATAATTGTCTCTAATAGTATTTGTTAATTCACATGGAACTGCTGTTAGCGTTTGTACTTGCTCATATCCTGACAGGATAACCCCAGTTGTTTTTCAGAGGATTTTGATGCAGATTGTCCGACCTACTATAGGTTTCGCGTAGATGGAGCCTACGACCAGGACCAGCCCGTGGACCCGGTGCTCGTAGAGGACGCACCGCCAGTAGTGACTTAGTTTAGCTAGATTTTGTCTGGATTATATTCCATCTTGATACTTTAAGACTTGTAGTATTTATTTGGGATCTTGTTTTATGTCTTGGATTCTGAACTTGTGATTGGGCTCAGCACTACTTCAGACTATTTACTTCATCTTTATCCTTATCTTTGTCATCGTGTTTCTTTCTTAGAATTATTTGATTGAGTTGTGGTTATATTCTTCCGTACGAGATGACAGGTTATATCATTATGTCTTAAATTTTGTATATTCTAGATGACTTTTATAGCGTTCTACCGCCGATACTGCGGCGTAGGTTGGATATACCCACGAATTCGTGCCCCTAAATATGGTACGGTCGTGACACATTTTTATGGTGGCCCATACAGGTCAGTGTCGCAACTAGTGGAATTTCGTAATGGTACTCGACTTAGAGTACTAATTATGAGCCTGCCGTTAGGATATAGGTTTTAGGTTATGATAGGAGTTACTCAATCACATATCAGGAAAATTTTGATCTTTTGATTATCATGACAACTCTCCTTGCATTTCGAAATAATTGTCCTTCCTTGATGATATCTTATCATGTGACATATTGATCTCTTTGCTTAGGACTTTTGAGAGATTCCTGGGATGACCCTTGAGAATCTTGGTTGAACGTCTATTTGAAATTCATTTTCTCTTGTTTCTGTTCACCCTTGCTCCTTGTTATTGAATTTGATTTTGATGGATCATCATTGATTTTGATTGTTATATCAAGATGAATTCTATGGCTGAATTACGGTATCTTATGATAACATGTTGACGGGAATAATAGGGAAGGTAAACGTCTACTTGGTTATGGAACCTAGAGTTTATCGCAGCTATATTAGCCGGCGTGGCAGAAACGTAGAGACCTGACTTCGGCTGTACATATCTTGGTCATAAGATTTGGGATTTCTCGCAGCCATACTAGTCGGCATGGCGAGGATCCCAGACGACATAATTATAGAGGTATACCCATTATGGAATCTACCGTTTATCATAGCCTTGCTTACTGGCGTGACGAGGATTCTGAGTATCATGATTTTGGACAGACGCATATAATTATCACATTGTATCTTGATAAGGGTCGTAACATATCAACTTATGTTATTATAGATTCTATTCCATCATCAATTAGATTTGGAGTAGGGATAGTTTCAGTTATTTAGTCCAGGTCCTTGTAGAGTCTCATTTCATTATAGGTTCTTCGTATATGATGGCTTGGTGACTTATAATTAGTTTGTGTCCTTGAGTATTGTGTTAGTAGTTTAGAGCATGGTTAGGAAGTAATGTATATGATTTTTGATAATTAATATAATTGAGAACCTTAGAGTGATTAATGAGTGTTAAGGTAGGAGTTGTACCAGGTGCCAGAATAGGAGGAGTACCCTAGTAGCAATAGCTAGAGTATTTCAAGTGTTATAGAGGTTTAGGTACCAACATTTTAAGTGAATAGTTAGAGGAGGGACATGAGTAACCTAGTATAGAAGTATCATCCAGGTATCATATAGATGAGTTAGTGCCTTGTGTAGACGGCGTCAAGACTTGGGTAGACACCCTAGAGAGAGTATCCTAGATAAATGAATGTTCTTTCTGACTTTGATTTCTGGAGCGTCAGAGATGTCAAACTCTAGAAACTTCCTTCATGAGTGTTTGCCATGAATATAAAAGAACAGAACAATTATCGGAGGACTGGACTTTTACTTCACAATACAAACTCGCTTGTACAAAGAAAGCCTAGGAACGAAAACCTAGGTACAGTAATCTAAGTACAATTGTTTATTTTAGATTCTGGAGGGTGACGGTAGAGGCTCGGGAAAGCGACGGCAGCTCTGTCTTACTCCTTTGACGATCGGGTGCAGCCTTAGCTATGTAGAAGAACTGCTTGGCATTGCTGAAGAAATGCTCTCCTTTCAGGCTCTGTATATTCTCTCTCTGGCTCTCTATGTCTTTTTTTCTAAGAATCTCCTCTCTATATATATGTCTGTCTGTATGTCCCCTCTCAAGGGAATGGCACCTCGTTATTTATAAGAGTGGAGGACATCATTAAGATTTGTAATGATTGCCCATTCTTAAAAGTCGACGGCTAAGAATTACTGGATCTGGGCCGTTCATCTTGAATATACGAGATTTGAGCAATAAATGTGATTGCATCAAATCTTTTGTGGGTAATTAATGATGATTGACATAAATTCACCTGATTTGTCATGCCAATCTCGGATTTCTCGACACGTGTCATTGATTTGCTCGATTGCAAATAATCTGATTTGATCCCAATATTTTATTCGAATTTGTTGAGGGATTTTAATCAATTTGATGCCACGTGCCTTGCTATCATGCCATGTGTCATAATCGCGAGCCATTACAGAAATCTGAGCCGCAGGAAGGTTGCTCCTCATTGAGCCGCATAAGGCTGGCCACGTGTCAAGGCTGCTTGAGAGTGGCCCCTGAACATTTGGACCGCATGGTAATGATCTGAGCCGTATGAGTATCGGTGACCGCATGATGGGTGCCTTCTTCGTGAACCGCATGAAGATAGTCTTCGTGAGCCGCATGGGGATAGTCTTCGTGAGCCGCATGGGGATAGTCTTCTTGAGCTGCATGGGACAGCCTCTGCTTGAACCGTATGGGGATAGTCTTCGTGAGCCGCATGCGACTGTCCACGTGTCAAATCCTTATGAAGGTTTCTAGATTTTGGAAGATTGTGTCAGAGATTTCCTTTATTTCCCTAGAAGTCTGCCATTATGACGGAGTCTGCCATTATAACGGAGTCATAATTGTATTTTTGTGTCAGGGCTGTCATGTGTCAGAGCTGTCAGCCATCAAAGTATTTAATGTAGTAAAGGACAATAGAAGAGCTGTTTGCAGGCCACGTGGCTCCTCTCTGAGCCGCATTGACCTTGTTTGAGCCGCATAGACGCTTGAGCCGCATGGATCCTTGAGCCGCATGAACTCTCTGAGCCGCATGGGGCTACCTGACCGCATGGATCTTTCTTTATTCTTTTCCATGCTTCTACAAGACCCCCTTCAAAGTTTTTAATTTGCAAAATTGAAATACTTTGAATAAGAAGCATGGCAATATATAAATTCTTCTGGCCGTATATGATGTCCTGGCCGTATGGATGTCTCGGCCGCATGGATGTCTCGGCCACATTGAGTCAATCAGCCGCAGGGACTTTCAGGCCGCATAGCTCCTTGCCACGTGTGCGCGTCATTAATTGCCTCAAATTCGTTTTAGTGTCGCATTTTGGGGAAATCCCAAGGGTCGGCTCATTAAATCTTTGGATTTTATGCCCTGGGTGAATCTCTTTTATGAGAGAGGGGACGAAATCCGAGGAGTCGGTTTTGTCTTTTTCGAGGTGGTTATTAGTCTACGTGTTCCTCCCTCTCTTGTCCTCCGATAAATAAGGGGAGTTTAAGAGAGAAAACTTTTTTACTTTCTCCTTTACTTCGAACTTTCCCTACCCCCATTGTCATCCTCTTCTTCAATCACAAATGGCTCCCAAGAAGGCAGTTGCGGCGAAGGGCAAGAATACGGCGTCTTCGTCGACTGCGACGGAGAAGGTCGAAAAGACCGCCTCTACTTCGACCGCGGCCGCTCCTCCGCCGGCCGACGTGCCCGCAGCTCACCCTGACGTCCATCCCCCTATTGCCGATAAGGACTTTATGTGGGCTTAGAGAACCCTAACTGCTATGGCTACGTCGCCTGCTTTATGCACGAGCCTTTATTTTCATGTGAGTCGCATGTTCGTCCTATGGCCGAGCCGCGAGCTGCATAAGAATAGCCACTGTGGCCGCATACGCGCTTCGCCAACGAAGCCGCATCAGCTACACTGAGCCGCATAGATCTGTACATATTTGTCTGTCACGTGGTCCGCACGAACTTATCCGATCCCTGCGGGCCCTATGAAAGCACTGCCGCATGACCCTTCACTAAATAGAGCCGCATGAATGTTCTTCTGAGCTTGAGCCGTATGAGGCTTCAGTAAGTTGGAGCTGCATAAGTGTTCTCCTGAGCCGCATGAGGCTTTGTTAAGTTGGAGCCGCATAAGCTTGAAGGCACCCATTAGTTCCTTTTTGTCCATCTTTTTAATCTTATCTTTTTCTGTCTTTTTCTCCGTGAATTTGCCGATTAATGCTGCTGGAGAACTCCTGGTAAGCAGTGTCCGAGCTGCTCTGGGCTATAGGTACGACCATATAGTTCAGCATATGACGGACCAGTTTTCGAGTGACGAGCCTCCGGCAAGATTGAATGCCCTCAAGAACCAGCCTTTCTATTTTCTGAACGCTATGATGAACTCGGGGAAATTAGAAGGGGAATACTTGAAGCCCGCGTTCTTCTTTGGAGACGCCTTGACTGTGAAGAACAGTCAGATTCTGGAGGTGTCAGAGAACTGGAGTTTTGTTTCTAATGGGATGGCGATTCGCATCCCCCAGATGGAGCGTCACTTCCCTTTATCTTGGTTCAATATGCTTCCACTGGACCGAAAGATGGAAGAGTCTTTAACTCCTACCCGAAGTGCGATGTTTGTGGGAGACATCCATTATAACAACAGCCTGAAGTCATTGTGTGCGGGCAAGGTGCACACCAGCCATTCTGTAATGTGATTGGCTTCGGGTACTTTCTTAAATGTGCCGGGTCCCAATTTTACGTTTTCTATGGCCGACACTTTTATGAACCAACTTGCTCGGAAGGGCTCCTATTCCATTGGTCGGTTGATGCTCCCTAGCTGGATACATCCCATTCCCTCGTGGACCAATCTGTCTATGTGGATTTTACGAAAGTATAAGACCTTTCTGTGTGCGATTGGTCTTTACCATGCTATTCGGGACACCAGCCATGGCTTGCCTATAAACAAGAGATTATTTATATCTCTGCTGGAGATGTATAACCGCCGTACGGGAACCTTCTATACACCCGTAGGGGAAATGGGGCTTGCACTCCATGAAATGCATGCGATCTCCAAGCTTCCTTGGGGAGACGAAGCTTTTGAGGCGTATACACCCACGAATGAGGAGTTCGAAGAGTTGGAAAGACGTTATCCAGGCTTCGTAGCTCTTTATCAAGAGATATTGTGCCATTATAGCACATGTCATCAGATAGCCAAAAAGGATAATAGCTCGGAAGGGAATGCCTCCCATACCAAGGACTGGATGCGCTATCTCTTCACGACGGACGCCTCAGGTCAAGTTACTTCCCGACGTCCTCAATC
The DNA here is from genome assembly GCA_029216955.1 of Iris pallida. Classification (NCBI taxonomy): domain Eukaryota; kingdom Viridiplantae; phylum Streptophyta; class Magnoliopsida; order Asparagales; family Iridaceae; genus Iris; species Iris pallida. The sequence goes on from JANAVB010012198.1 coordinate 14,933,427, forward strand.
CCGGGAGGCGATTAAAGCCTTAGTGTCGTCAGCTAAGAGGGTGGCCACCACTAGCGACAGATTCGGGAGTCAGACCGACTCTTTCGCTTATTTTTATCAGGACGCCCAAGATTTGTCAGAGAAGGCGCTCCTGGCGGGATTCTTGATGATATGGCTACGAAATTGTGTAGTCTCGGGAGGAACAGGTTCTATCGAGTGGATCAGTCACAATTTCATCCTTCCGGCTGTGAAGTTAGTTTTACGAGTCCGGCTAGCTCTCCTTCCGGCCATGATATACAGCATACACCGTGGTCTTCGCACTTTCACATCCAAGGTTATTGTCCGCGATGTGACAAAAGATTTTGAACAGACTGAGCTACCCTATCATTATCTGATGGGGTAGCTGTTGATGCATTATCCATCCTTGATGAGACCGGGCTCTGAAGATGGCGTAACTGATGGCGATGCTTTTATCTTCCGTTATCGTAATGAGTCTTGGAAATTTGAGACCATGCGTGCTTGCCGGATGGCACTGGCGAGGGCAGACATGTACAATATTTTCGTATTTGTCTCTCGTTTTACTGATGAGGAAATAGCGGCTGTCCATCTCGACGGTATTGGGCCCCCTCAACTTCTGGACGGCCAGATGCTTCTGTGGCTGCATAACATCCGCCCCGCTCATCTGGTGTATCGTAACCGTAACACTGTCTTTCTGGAGCCTTATCTGCCTAGCAGGTTCGCCGGGCAATTTGCATATAGTCAGCTTTTTCTAGACAGCCCCAGCTCTTGTCTGGGTTTTGAAGGTAGCCTTCTTGACGGCATCAGAGCCTGGCATTACTATGACACATTCCATACCCGTACCGTTTTCTCAGTTCCTGCTATCAAGGCGTCGGTAGAGATCTTGTATATGGTGACTTTATAACACGTCATGGAGGACAAGCTCCCTGTCGGTTTTAACCCAGGTACCAGTTTTATCGTTGGTACCGGCCTGGATGAGGGTTCCCAGGGGGCCAAGACAAGGAAGAGGAAGAACAGAGTCGAAGTGCCGGATTCGGACTCCGCTGCTGCAGATGACGAAGGCGACGAGCATGATGGAGATGACTCTTCCCTTCCGGTGGCAGATGTAGGGGCGGATCAGCCGCCTGTTTTGCCAGATGAGATGGTGGTAGATCAGCCATCCGTTGCACCCAGCCCTGCACGAAAGCGTAGCAGGCAACTTTCTTCTGTTGGCGGCATTCCTCACTCTCGGAAACTGGCTGTGACCAGACACCGCGGGCTAACTATAAAGGAAAGAGGCGAAGAAGTTAACCCCGCATCAGAGGTAAATAAGTTATTACCAGTTCTTCCTTTCTTCTAGCTTTGATTTTAATCATCTTCCTTCCCTCTTGTAGGTGTTAGAAAAAGAGGCCTCTCGAGTTGCCGAGGTCGTGACTCGGGATGACGGGGGCTCCGATGAGCCTGCCCCTAAAATTGCTGAATTCTGTCAAGATGATGCTGATCCAGTTGCCTCTCCCTCCGAGGTGGCTGGGTCAGAGGAGCCGACGAAATTTAGTTTGGAGATCGCGGGTGAGGAGACCCTGCCAGCTGCGAACGAGCTGCAGCTTCCATGCTCCTCTCCTGGTAAGATAAGCCGAATCTTAACTTGCGAGGAGGCCTATCTGTTTTATCATCACATCCTTCGGGTTACGTCGATTGATCATTGTCATGGACATGCAGGTCCTGCCTCTCCAGTGCCGAGGATGGACATTGTTGAGACAGACTGTGCCGAAGGGGCACTGGCGGAGAGGAGCGTACCTCCTCCCCTTCCAGCTCGTCTTGATGGGCCACCTACGGGCTCGAGTTCGGCAAGTCCGGTGATGGGGCAATCGGGGCAAGGGACGATGGTCCTTGTGTCTTCCTCTGTTCGGGCGGCCCCGAGAGTCGACCTCTCCGCCCTGCCAAGTGTTCAGGCTCTTCGCGTGGCGGAGGAAGAGTTAGCCGCTATCCGTACATCGTTCTGCTCTGAGGTTGCCCCCCTGGTGGCAAGTTCTAGCACAACTCCTTCGATGCTGCCGGCCACGCTTCCTCTGACGTCGTCCTCTATAGAGGTCCTGGACGAAGCGTTACAGGACGTGGTCGACAGCTTTTATCGTCACTTAAAAAGGGGAGATAGAAGCTGCTGTGGAGAGAGGGACCTCTTTCGTCTTGGCCCGGCAATGCGTCTAGGGTCAAATTGATATCCTTAAGGCCCTTCCTCGTGGGGCAGGGGTGGCTGCACTTCTGGAAGCAAAATTGTTGGAGACTGATCAACTGGTGGCCCATCTTCATGTACTGCGACAGGTTGATCTGTCTGCTGCTATTGATCAGGAGTGCGGCGCCCTCACAGCTGCTATAGAGAAGGCGAAGGCTGCTCAGGATAAAACTAGGTCGGCCATACTGAAGAATCTTCGTACTCTGTCTGATTGATATGATCAATTGAGCCATGAGAGTGAAGGTGTTACGGCTCAGGAAGCAACTGCCTCCCGCGGGATTACTGACATACAGGAGCAGATCCTTGAGCTTCAGAGGAAGTTAACTTTCTTTGAGTCTGAGCTTGAGGCTGCCCGGATCGACAGGGGGCTAATTATCTAGGAGGCTGACAAAGTCAATCAAGCTTCGACTGACCTGGAAATGGCTCTGAAGAAGTTGGACGACGACTGGCGGGCACTCATGGACTTGGATAATGGGGAGCGGTTGTCCCAGGAGGCTGAGCGCCGAGCTAGACAGAGGCTTGAGGGGGGTACTGCCTTGGTGAGAAACCGCCTCTTGGAGTTGTGTAAAATTGAACTATAGTCGGCCTTTCCTTCTTTTTTTCTGTTTTCTTTTCTTTTCTCTTTGAGAGGGACGTGGTCCCAAAACATATAATGCTTTTTCGTCTTTCAAATAAAGAGTACTTTCCATTCTATCCTTCATTTGTATTGCTTGTTGTGTCTGTGGTATTTTGGTGATGTGTGCCCCACATTGGGGACTTATTTGTGGGCCTGTTACCCCTGGCATACCTTGGTTTTAGGTACGGGTAACAAGTTTGATTGGGGATACTTAGAACGGTTCCATGGTCATGTTGTCGTGGACGTTTCGAGTATCGGAAGAAGGAATGCCATGGAGCAGCTGGGATCCCGGGGCATGATGAGGAATGGTGGGCCGGTACTAAGAGATTTAGCAAAGGACATTTGTGGGCCTATTATCCTTGGCGTACCCCGACTTAGGATACGGATAATAGGATGAAGGGGAACCAACATACTTACTCAGTGGTAATGAGGACATGGCAAGTATGAAGATTTTGTCGTAGAGTCTTCCTACTCAGAGGTAATGAGGACATGGCAGGAGTGGACTCAACGGAGGATATTTTTGGTCAACAGAGGACATTTTTGGGCTTATTACCCTTGGCGTATCCTGGTTCAGGGTACGGATAATAAGACGAGAGAGAACCAACATACTTACTCAGAGGTAATAAGGACATGGTAAGGACGGAGGTTTTACCGTGGAGTATTCCTACTCAGAGGTAATGAGGACATGGCAGGAGCAGACTCAGCGGAGAATATTTGTGGACCTATTATCCTTGGCGTACTCCGGTAGTGGGTACGGATAATAAGTCGAAAGGGAATCATCATACTTACTCAGAGGTAATGAGGACATGGCAAGCATGAATGTTTCTTCGATGGAGCCTTCCCACTCAGAGATAATGAGGACATGGAAGGAGTGGGCTCAATGAAGGAGGCTACATAGAACGACTCAGAGGTAATGAGGACATGGAAGTTCTATGTAAAGGGGTGATTTGTTTTTGACAGAAGTGAAACGACTCAGAGGTAATGAGGATATGGTCGTTTTGGAAATTTGTGGATATGTTACCCTTTTTGTGTACTGGGAGTACGGGTGGTGGATCATGAGGGAGGATCTCTTCCAGGAAGAAAGTTCAGAGGTATGGTCATATATAATTACTATCTGAAAGAGTGACCGAAATATGAGTTCAGAGGCACCTGCGGGTACATAACTCGATAATCTGGGAGATTGTAAGTTCAGCGGTACGGAAGGGTACATGACTCAATAATCTGGATTATGGTGGATGTGAGTTCAGCAGCACCAGCGGGTACATAACTCAATGATCTGGAGTGTTGTGGATGTGAGTTCAGCGGCTCCAGCGGGTACATAACTCAATGATCTGGAATGTGTCATTTAGACATAATATTTCTTCAGGAACTTGCCGTTGACGGGCAACATGAGCAAGTCTCCATTTTGTTTTGCGAGGCGGTAAGCACGTTGGAGAATACAGCCTCGATGATAAATGGACCTTTCCATTTTGGATGGAACTTGCCGGCGGTCTTGTGAGTCATGACCATCGGCCTCCGGACTGCCAGAACGAGATCTCCCACTTGGAATGTTCTGATTTTAACCTTCTTGTTGAAGGCTCCGGAGATGCGTGCTTGGTATAGCTCGATCCGTTGCTGAGCCAAGAGACATTTTTCTACTAAGGCCTCTAACTCTTGCAGCCGGCGACGGTAGTTATCGTCCGTCGTCAATTGATAAGTGAGAGCGACGCGGAGCGAGGGTATTGAGTCTCCAATGGGAGAACTGCCTCACTCCCGTACACCAGGGAGAATGGTGTGTTCCCTGTGGCTGTTCGGACAGTGGTAGGTACGCCCATAAGCATTCACCAAGCTTCTCGTTCCAGTCGCGTTTATTGGACGACACGAACTTCTTGAGTAACTTGATGATGGTTTTGTTGAATGCTTCTGCCAACCCATTCGCTGCTGGATTGTATGGCGTCGAAGCAATATTCTGGATGTGGTGCTTGTCGCAGAACCGATAGAAGGCGTGGCTTGCAAACTGCGGACCATTATCGTGGATGATCCTTCGGGGCAGTCCAAAGCAATAGATGACGTGATGCTTAAGGAAGCTGATCACGTTTGAAGTCTTTACTTCTGCAAACGGAACAGCTTTCGCACATTTGGAGAAGTAATCTATGATTGCGAGTATGAAGCGATGTCCTCGGAAGAAAGGTGGAGTGATCGGACCGATGATATCCATTCCCCATCCTTCGATCGGCCAGGATGCCACTGTCGGATGTATAAATTCGGATGGTTGGTGGATAAAGTCCGCATGGACTTGGCAAGCTTTGCACTTTCTAGCATAGTCTATCACATCTGCTACCATCGTGGGCCAGTAGTAGCCCATTCGGCGAAGACGATCTCGCAATTTAGGGCCAGACTGGTGGTTCCCGCAGATACCGTCATGAACTTCTCGTACGGCTTCTTTGGCTTTCGTGTTTGACAGACACCGAAGCAATAATCCATCGTAGGATCGCCGATACAACATTTTTGTCTCTGTATCGTAGAAGAATCTGAGAGAACGCCTTCTGATGGAAGTGGCTTTCTTTGGGTTCTCGGGCAGGATGTCGTAGACTACGAAGTCAATGAATGGTTGTCTCCAATCTGGGATTTCGTCGATCGTCTGAGCGGAATAACTCGCCACAAATTGAACATTGTTCTTGGGGCAGACCAGTTCGTGGCCTATCACATCTACCGATTGATGAGTATGATTTGGCACTGCTAGGGAAGCGGCAAGGCCTGCTAAGGCATCGGCTTTGATATTTCGGAGTCTGGTAACGTGTTCAATAAAGAACCCCTCGAACGACAAGATGATGTTGATTGCTATTTGGTGATAAGGGATCATGTCTTCATGGTGGACCTCGTATGAACCCCGGATCTGATTGACGATTAACTGCGAATCGCCGTATGCTTCGAGATATTCTACCCCCAGCTCTCTTACAAGTTGAAGGCCAATGAACAAAGCGTTGTATTCGGCCACATTGTTAGAGCAGGGTTCTGTGAGGGAGTAAGCGCGATTGATCACCAATCCGGAAGGAGAAACTAGTACCACCCCGACTCCGAAGACGATATTGCCCTTAGGTCCGGTCCTTGAGGCGCCGTCGAAGAACATCCGCCATATATCATCGTGAGAGGTTGTATGCGAGTCGGCGACCTCATCTAGGATTCCTTCGTATATTCTAGACGACTCCGAGCCTGGGTGGGCTGCCAAAAAGTCTGTCAGGGCTTGACCTTTAACAGCCTTTTGCGGGAGGAAGATCATATGATAGGGGGACAGCAATATAGCCCATATAGCGAGGCAAGAGCTGAGTGCCCCTGGTTTCATCATGAGGACCCTGAGGGGGTTTGACTCGTGAGATCACATGTATGGTTTGTCCTGTGACATAGGTGTATGTCTTTTGAATGGTGAATACCAGGGCGAGGCATTCTTTCTCTACGGCGGGTGTATCGGTGCTCTGGCCCAATCATCATCGGCTGAGGAAATATATAGCTTGTTCATGGCCTGCATCGTTGTTTATGCTAGCAGAGCACTGAAGGAATGCTCCATTGCTCGTACATAGAGCAGGAATAGTTTTCCAGCAACCGGGGCCGCCAGGACTAGAGGATTCGACAAATATTCTTTGATGCTGTCGAAGGCACGCTGACATTTCTTCATCCCATACAATGAGACGCCTTTCTTCATGAGATGGGTGAATGGTCTACATCGCCCGGAGAGGTTTGAAATGAACCTCCTGATGTAAGCTAGCCTCCCTTGAAGGCCTCTGAGTTCGCGAAGATTTTTCGGGGGACCCATCTCCATAATTGCCTTCGTCTTCTCAAGGTCTACATGAATACCCTGGGCGGTGATGATAAAACCCAAGAACTTTCCGTTAGATACGCCCAAGAAGGATTTTGTGGGATTCATCTTCAGATTGTACGCTCGCATCTGGTCGAATACCGTCCTCAGATCCTGCAGATGATCTCCCTTATAGCGACTCTTGACGGCGATATCATCAACATAGCACTCCACCGTCTTGCGTAAGTGGTCTCTGAAGATGATACTCATGGCTCTTTGATATGTGGCGCCAGCATTCTTCAAACCGAAAGGCATGACTGTGTAGCAGTATATGCCAATCGGTGTTCGGAATGATGTATGCTTTTCGTCGCCAGGAGACATCTTAATTTGGTTGTACCCGGAGAAGCCATCCATGAATGATATACGTTCGAAGCCGCAGGTGTTGTCAATCATGATGTCTGTGATAGGAGGGGGAATTCATCTTTGGGACATGCCTCGTTCAGATTATGGAAGTCGATGCAGATTCGAATCTTCCTATTCTTCTTGAGGACGGGTACTATGCTGGCGACCCAGTCTGGATGTTGCTCTTCACGTATGAAGCCGCTGGCTATCAGTTTGTTGACTTCGGCTTCGATCGCATCCATGATGCCCGGGCGGAAGCGTCGCTGTTGTTGTTTGACCGGCTTTGCATCTGGCCGAATATTGAGCTTGTGAAGGGCAACCTCGGGGTTTAGTCCTGGCATGTCTTCATAGCTCCAGGCGAACACATCGATATATTCTTTGACAAGTTCCAGCAGCGATTCTCGCTCTTCGTCTGTTAGGATTTTACGGATGAAGATTGGTTTTGGAGAAGATTCGCTGCCGAGGTCGACCTGTATAACTTCATCTTCACTCTCTGTTCGAACCGCTTTTTCCATTGTGCATCCAACTGTTGGGCCCACGGCTCCAGCTCGAGGATTTCAGGAATATCTTCATCTTCTTCATAAGCGTCAGCGAATGCCATGTTGACTGACAGGACTTGTCTGAATGCGTCTCCGATGCTGGTATCCGAGTCAGAAGTTGGTGACCCGGTTGAATGTGAATGCCAGTCACATTCTTCATCTGAACCTCAGGGGTCGTCATGGGTGTAACATACCCTAATCCACATCGAGTCTTGCTATAGTAGTCCCGTGGTTTGCCAGCCGGGACTGGTGGCTTCAAAGGTAATCGTCGTCCAGTACCGTAGTTCAAGCCTGGCGTAGTCTCCAGATCATACCCCTGTTTTTGTATGAGATATTTGGATTGGGGGCTATAAAGATACAGAGGCAGTCCCGGCATCTGATTCAAGGTCGACTTCTTCTATGGTGAAGGGTTACGGATCGTCCTTCCGGCCGAAGATGATTGGATGGTCCCCTCCCTCGATTATGCGGTAAGCGTCTTCCACTGGAGTAAGCTAGTTTGCAGTGTACACATTTGTCACCTGTGTGTGTAGGTGAGTACCTATACCGTGTTCCATCGCATACATTGTATAAAGCTTATTAAGCTCAAGGTAGTTCAAAGATAGCCCTTTATTGATGAAGTAAGGTATCTTTTCTAGTGGGATTATATCATCTGCGGAGGGAACATCGGTGTGGGCAGCCACATACTTTGCTAGCTCCGGTTTCTCTTCGGCTACCCCATATATAAATAAAGACTGAGAGGACGACCTGGGCAGCTTGATCTTCAGAGGTTCAGCTGGTAGAGCAGCATGGAGTTGTTGGCAGACTAGCGACCCCCAGTTTGGTACTCGATGCTGGGCGGGGAGTGGTTGGTTCTCTAGAAGTCCCAGACCTTGCATCGGGGTGACGACTCTTCATAGGAAGGCGTATCGTCATTGACTTGTCGGAGGGATTGAGCTTCTCCGTTTGCGGCTGGCCGACTCTCGGCAGACTGATTGTCAGTGGCTCCATTGTGGGTCTTGGTACTTGGCTAGACCTTGGCAGCCGGATTATCATTTGTTCTTCTTGTGCCGAGAGGCTGATTGCGTCCTTACACAGAGTGGTGGTAAGGGGTGCGGACTTGCCAGGTTTGCGAGCCTGGAGGTGGATCGTCAGAGGTTCTTCTGATCCTGTGGCCGTCTCGGTACGAGCTTGCCCATCTCCTTCACCAAGGTGCCTCTTCGACTTTTCGTACAGGCAGGAGTTTGAGTAGTAGGATTCGACCCCTTTGAAGGGATCGATGTCGACAAATTCTGTCCTCACGAAGCTGTGTTTGTCGACATACTTGAAGCATTGGTGCAGCGTGGGAGGCACGATCATATAATCATGTATCCAAGGGCGCCCCAGTAGGATGTTGTAAGAAGTATCTGCATCTATGACGTAACAGGTGACTTCCGACTGGAGATCGCCAATTTGACACTTCAGACGAATCTTCCCAATTGGGTAGCTCCTGCCCGAATTGAAACCGCTGATGGCGGTGCTTGTAGGCGTCAGGCGATGCATAGGGATACGGAGATGATGTAACAGACCCTTCGGAATAATGCTTATGGAAGAGCCAAGATCAATATGCATCCGATCCACTTTTACGTCGCCGATGTAACCAGTGTAGTATAACGGGCGATCGTGCAGGTTGGTTTTGATGAGCATGTCCTGCGGAGTGAAGATAATGTGGGCATTGCTCTCGTGCAAGCGCTGTCTTGCAGATCTACAGACGGGTTCTCTCCCGTGAGGATGACCTGAGCCAGGTACGCGCCGGCATTTTGGAGTGCATCGCTCAAAGCCGCGCGAACATCCTTTGAGAGTCTCAGAAGCTCGTATAATAACAACTTGGCCGGTGTGTTGGCTAATTGTGCCAAGATGTCGAAGTTGTAGGGCTTCTCCAGCCCCCACGGTCTTTTCGGTAGGATTTGTCAAAGCGAGTCTCCTTCGGCCTAGGCTTGTCGGTCATCGGAGGCTGAGAAGGTCCCTGAGCGTCAGTTGTAGCGGGCTGATGATTTTCAGCTGAGTTATCAGCTACAGGTTGGGATTGTGCCCTAGACCGAGTAACGACAGCTGTGAATTCTTCGGTATCTGTCGAGATTGTGCGGCAGGATCTGACATTTCCACTTCTTCTTGCAAATGGAAAATGGTGTGGGCTGAGTCACCTCTGATACCAAGTCTGGATGGACCCACATGACCTCTCCTCCTGATGTGGTGAGGGGTACTAGACCAGCAGCCAGATCCCGAGGAGGTGGAAGATTAGCAATCTCCATTGTCGCCAAAGGGATGGGGACCACACCGTCTTGAGTTTCTGTTGGAGGGAAGCTGCCAAATTGTACTGACACCATATTGGCTGCCACGGTTACCTTTTCGAAATCGATGGCCAGAGCGTTTGAATCGATGAGATTTTGGATGTACCGTTTTAGTTGGTAGCAGTCGTGTGTAGCATGGTGGACGTAGCGGTAGTAATGGCAGTACTTTGGGTTCTCTATTTCTGCCGGCCGAGGTTCCCGTCTTGGTGGAGGAAGCTGAATTTGTCTCCTTGTATGAGCATGTTCAAGATGGGCTTGACGTGACCGTCTTCGAAGGAGTAAGTGATTTGCGGCCATTATTTGTCTGCCAGTTTTGACTCAGGTTTCTGGGCTGTGACGGCCACCAGAGCCTTCTTACCCCTGCTGTCCCGATTGTTGGAGGGGCTACCCCCATTGTTGTTGTTGGTATTGGGACGCTTGCTCTTATTCTCTCCGTCCGAGATGTGCAATCCCAATTGGCGAGCCTTCTTCAACCGTTCTTCGGCACTTGTGGCACTGATGATGAACGTCTTCCAGTCCTTGAATTGACTTTCGCCCATCCAGAGACTGATTGTTGGAAGCAGTCTCTTTTGGCAAATTTTAATTAATGAGGAATCCGGGTTTCCATACGGCAACTTCATTACGGTTTGGCAAAACCGCTCGATATAGTTCCTTGTCAGCTCTTTCTCCCCTTGGACGACATCCATGAGGGTGGACATTGTGATGTCCTGCCCTACTTCGTAGAACCTCTCCAAGAATATGCGCTTGAAGTCGGCGAAGGAGTAGATGCAGTTGTCTAGCAGGTTACGATACCAGTCGAAGGCGACTCCTTCCAATGCCCAATGAATAATCGTGTGAGGATGGCATCATCATGGGACAGATGGTCGGTGGTGACCTCGAAGTAAGTGATGTACCGACTTGCGGAGGTCTTGCCATCACGGGTTGATGTTGAACGGCTTATATCTTGGCGGAAAGGGGACATCCCTCCATGCAGCAGGGTATGGTTGTCGTATTCTGAGGTCTTGGCAGTTTTCTCGGGCGTGGAACATGGAGAGCTCCTGGACCTCTTTTCTCGCTTCTCGGGCCTCATCCACAGCGGTGGGGGGCGTTACTTCAGGTGGATTGTTGCCCGGATTCGGTGTCGCTGAATTTGAGTCTGCATTGACCGCGGGACCCGCGCTTATTTGGCTAGGCGTCCTCCTTACAGAGTCGGAAGGGCCGCTTTGATCTCGTCCACAGACTTGACCAAGGCATGCAGTATGGCCTCCAGAGTGTCGATGCGTTGGCAATTACTGGAACCACCTTGGCTGCCGTCCGTCATAAATACCGTCTTTACATGAGGAGAGATGGACGGACGGTGGAGGAAGCGCCTTCCGAATTATACCCCTGTAGTGAGAAGTCATCAGGGTATGTGGGAATGTTTCTTCTGGTTCAGACTCAGAAGGAACAGTACCCCCAGTTTTCGAGTTTGCCTCGTTTGGAAGTTATGGACGTCCTCGGGGACGTCGGAGTTTGCTGCATGAGGAGAGTTGTTTCCTCCGGCTCGTCTTCTTGGAACATCGGATTCTCATGGAGGTTCGGAGGAGTACTACCCCCAGTCCCAGCAACCCCGAGTGGTGTGGACGACGAATCTCCTACTGTAGCAGATTTCGTCTTAGAACGGGTACCTTGGAAAACTCCGGTGGTGGGTACCCACTTAGACGACAGTCTCTTAGTCATAGTGGTTGAAATCTTCGGGCTAGGAACACTTGTCTTCTTCCCTCTCCCATCGACGGGGACTTTCTGAGCAGAGTTGCAGGAGACGACGGAAAGTGCCTCGTCTTATGAAGACGACTGTTACAGTCTTTGAAAGACGGACTGCCGGTCTTTTCGCACCATCACATTATTGCAACAGCAAGTTGACGATGACTTGGGTGCAGTGACGTCCGTGGGAGGACTCTTTGCTCCCCGATGTACCTTCTCTTTCCTTGCTTTTGTGGAGGATGGCCTCACGCAAGTCAGATGGGTCTGGATCGACCATATTCGCTCCCTGGATTTTGGAAGACTTTTGCGAACCTCTCTGTCCGTTGCCGCCGGGGGCTGGACTCGAGTGGTTTGTACAACTTTCCATCTGAGGCCCGCATAACAGTATGTGGGATGCTCGGATGGTCAGAGGTCGGATCAGCGGTTCGAGCTTGCCAAGCTCGCGTTGTCCTAGACTTCTTCGCTCTAGTGCGTAAGGGCACATAGTAGAAAGAGTCTAAGTGATGTTGGAGAGAATCAGACATATCTTCTTGGGAGCACAAGAGATCAGGACCATAGGAGAGGCGGTCGAAGACAGAGCCGCGTGAAATAGGCGTCATGTGGCTAGAATCATTCATCTTCATGCGGCTGGCAGTTGTGGCCGCATAGGCTTTCTTCATGCGACGGAGAGTCTCGGCCGCATGAGTTTTCTTATGCGGCTGGATAATCTGGCCGCATAGACCTCCTTCATGCGGTTGGCAGATTCAGCCGCATGAGCGTCCTGCATATGGTTGGCAGACTTGGCCACATGAGTGTTCGGCTTCTTCTTGGGGCGCATAGAATCACTCTTTTTCCTGCAAGTCCAGCATCGTAGTGCTTTCCTCTGTCAAACTTGGGGACAGCAGAGTCCTCTATGGCTTGAAGTGGAACCGTATGAGAGTCGTCTTCGCCGTCTTGGGCAGCAGAGAGTACTCCGTCCAAAGCTTGGGGAGGAGCAAATAATTTTGGCCTCCACTCGCTGCGAGCTTTCTTTGTACGGGTTCGCTTCTGGACCGGGCCAGTGCTTCCCTCAGAGAGCATTTCTTCAAATGCCTGATGGTCAAAGCGGACGACCATCTTCTGTTGCGTCTAGTCAAGTTTGGCTGCATCCGATTGCATCACCAACTCCTCAGCCGAGGAGAAGTTTGTCCCCAACAGAGTCGCCATCGTGTCGCCATGAAATATAAAAGAACAGAACAATTATCGGAGGACTAGACTTTTACTTCACAATACAAACTTGCTTGTACAAAGAAAGCCTAGGGATGAAAACCTAGGTACAGTAATCTAAGTACAATTGTTTATTTTAGATTCTAGGGGGTGACGGTAGAGGCTCGGGAAAGCGACGACAGCTCTGCCTTACTCCTTGGACGATAGGGTGCAGCCTTGGCTCTGTAGAAGAACTGCTTGGTGTTGCTGAAGAAATGCTCTCCTTTCAGGCTCTGTATATTCTCTCTCTGGCTCTCTGGCTCTCTATGTCTCTCTCTCTCTTTTATCTGAGAATCTCCTCTCTGTATATGTCTGTCTGTATGTCCCCTCGCATGGGAATGGCACCTCGCTATTTATAAGAGTGGAGGGCATCATTAGGGTTTGCAATGATTGCCCATTCTTAAAAGTCGGTGGCTAAGAATCACTGGATCTGGACCGTTCATCTTGAATATACGAGATTTGAGCAATAAATATGATTGCATCAAATCTTTTGTGGGTAATTAATGATGATTGACATAAATCTCCTGATTTGTCATGCCAACCTCGGATTTCTCGACACGTGTCATTGATTTGCTCGATTGCAAATGATGATTTGATCCTAATATTTTATTAGGATTTGTTGAGGGATTTTGATCAATTTGATGCCACGTGCCTCGCTATCATGCCACGTGTCTTAACCGCGAGCCATTGCAAAATCTGAGCAGGAAGGTTGCTCCTCATTGAGCCACATAAGGCTGGACACGTGTCAAGGCTGCTTGAGAGTGGCCCCTGAACATTTGGACCGCATGGTAATGATCTGAGCCGCATGAGTGTAGGTGACCGCATGATGGGTGCCTTCTTTGTGAACCGCATGAAGATAGTCTTCGTGAGCCGCATGGGGATAGTCTTCGTGAGCCGCTTGGGGATAGTCTTCGTGATCCGCATGGGGCAGCCTCCGCTTGAACCGCATAGGGATAGTCTTCGTGAGCCGCATGCGACTGTCCAAGTTCAAATCCTTATGAAGGTTTCTGGATTTCGGGAGATTGTGTCAGAGATTTTGCCATTTCCCTAGGAGTCTTCCATTATGACGCAGTCATAATTGTATTTTTGTGTCAGGGCTGTCATGTGTCAGAGCTGTCAACCGTCAAAGCATTTAATGCAGTAAAGGACAAATGGAAGAGCTGTTTGTAGGCCACGTGGCTCCTCTCTGAGCCGCATAAACTTGTTTGAGCCGCATAGACGCTTGAGCCGCACGGATCCTTGAGCCGCATGAACTCTCTGAGCCGCATGGGGCTACCTGGCCGCATGGATCTTTTTTATTCTTTTCCATGCTTCTACAATGAGTTTGTAGTAGACAAGATTATCTTTATTTTGATATATCATGTCCCACTCAAACTATTCTCTTGTACTATCTCTGTATCGCACAACTTTCGAATCAATTTAGGCCATTGACCATTCCCACTTTTATTTATGCATCATATGCACATTGCCATAAATTTTAATTTAGGAGCACAAGACTAGTTGTTTTCTCAAAACCAACATCATATGCATGATCTAGACAGGACACCCTATGCCCATGACCTTCGTGTCCCACTCAGACACACCATCTTGTGCTTCAATTTATCACACGACTTTCCTGACACAAGACCCAATCTTGATTCATCCCACGAATCACTTTTATTTTTGACTCAAATTAGGGGTACCATTTCGACCCAAACTTGTTGACCCAAAATATGGACACGATCCACATTAAGCCTACTACCCATATGACACTTGTGTCACATTCAACTAAGCCCCGTATGCTACTTATTTACCCGCATTCATTTGAGGAAGAAAATAGAAGGTAGTATACCAAAAGTGTAGTATAGTATCCTGGAAAGTGTGTCATGACCCGCACCCTGAAGAAGGGCACGAGCACGTGGTTACGTCCATCCTACGTCGCAGAATCGGCGGTAGAACGCTGTATATAGGGTATGTAAATACTACGACTAAAATAGATAAAGGTACCTGTACAGTATACTCTCCGAATGGAGGTGACATAGCAATACAGTCTCAATCACAAATACAAAACTAAGGTAGATAGCAAAAAGGAAATATGATAGATAAAAGCAGGAAATGAGTCCAAGATCCACACAAGTCCAGAGCTATACACAAATGACCCAGAGTCACATAAAATATATAACTACTACAAACTGAAAGTGCTAGCTGGCTCGCAGGCCAGGCAAACCTAACTAGCTATACTACTCAGGGTTAGCAAAGTCTAGTGGCTCTACTAATAAGCCACAGTCCGGGTTGACTCCATCAGAATCGACCCCATAATCGGTCGGGCAATCTGCCTCAGAATCATCTGTAATATGTCAACGGTATCCTGTCAGGAAAATAAGCAAGTACAAACACCAACAGTAGTTCCATATGAATTGACAAATTCTATAAGGACAGTGTAATGAAATACAAGACAAATCAACAGAAAATACATATATCAAGATGTGAGTACTGAAAAGATGACAATATGTATATATATATAGGGCGACTTGGGGACTATTCGGAAGCCGAGTTACAACCCTTAACAAACAAGGACCGGGGTTGTAACCCTTCCCGAACAGAAATTAGCCTCCCCGATAATAATATAAAAGGTGCCTTGAATTATTAGTGCGTTATGTGATCGGCTTGGAAAAAACATGTTCAGGCTTTCCATCTGACCGGCTACGAACAAATAATAAGTGTGAAGCAACAAGTGTAAAGATAAGGCCGGTCACCATAGAAAGTTGTGAACAAGTAGCTGTGGACAAGTGTCGAGTACAAGTGTGAAGAACAAGTGAGTATTTTGATCACACAACCACTAATAACTCCCCATCCCGAATAGTATAAAGGATCCGGACATAACTGTTTGCAAAAACAAAAGTATGAAATATTATTGATACAAACTTTATAAAGCTATTACAAGAATTCTGGAAAGTACAACTGTAGGAATCCAATCTAGAAGACGATTGCTTTATCCCTTGGACGATGTAAACTTTGAAGACGGTAGCCTCTGAAGTTGACTTGAAGGCAAAAGCCTCGGAGAATTGAAGGCAAAAGCCTCGGAAGAATGCAGCAGCACTTGGGCAAGAACTCCTGGACTCTCTGATAATTCTGAACTTTAATGTCTGATCTGTGATCTGTGATCTGTGATTTCTGATCTGTGATCCCCCTGAATGGAGACTTGAAACTCTATTTATAGAGTTTTGGAAATAACTAACTTTTAGTTATTCTAGACTGTACATGATGGATTGCGCATGAATTGGATTGTGCAACAGTAGACTACACAGGCAGTTGTCTGATCATAGGCCAACTGTCTAAGACATATGGCATCATTTGATTGAAATGCACATGATCGTGGATAGACGGTTGCCACGTAATGAGCAATTGATGGCATGAATGCCACGTATATGTTGTCAGTTGTGCTGATAGAACGCGCAACCTGAATTGCGCTGGATTTGGATTGCGCAGGAATGGACTGCACAAGCATGGATTGTGCCAATATGGATTGGCATCAGATAGGCTGACCGATTGTGCTGTCAGCTGTCCTCGAGCGCCGTGCTGCACGATTAAACAAACAGTCACCTCGTTCTCCGTGCTGTCAGCTGTCAGAAGATTTGATTATGTCAGGTAATGATGATGATTTGCCATGTCAGCCTGTGCGTTTGAGAGTGTGCGCAGTCTAGTATACGCCATCTGTATGCTGCGCAATCTGATGTCTGCGTAGTTCATTTGAAAGATTCATTTCTCGATCTTCATGACTTTGTTGATGTGTGTAACTTGATTTTTTAGGACCTACAAGACCCCCTTCAAAGTTTTCAAAAGTTGAACTTATTTAAAATTTCGAAATACTTTGAATTTTGAAATTTCAATCAAGTTGTGCATGTACTGAGCTGTCTGCGCAATCGGATGGATCAGTCCGACTTTTTCGGCGCAGTCTGAGGCAGCCGTTACTCTTTGAAAAGCTATAAATAGTTCTCTTCGATATTCATTTCATTCTTTACTTTAGTTTTGTGATCTGAGATAAAAGTCTCGAGCTATTCTTTCCTTCTCCATCGAATCTCCATAGCTCCCAAGCGATCCTCCGCCGCTGCCAAGGGCAAGACACCCGCCGAGTCTTCGGCTAGGGTCGCGCGATGTCCTTCTCGCCACGAGACTGTGCATCCCGTATTGCAGGTAGATGACCCAATCAAAAACTCTTTTTAGGGTTTTTGATTTTACTGTTCTTCAGAATCCATCTCTTTTTAGAGATGTGATCATACTGCGCCACCCTTTTTAGGGTTTTGGTTGCACGAAACCATTTATTCTTCATTTTTATGAAGAATAATTTCTTGCACAATCGGTTGAACTGCGCTGACAAGAGTCAGCGCAATTTGCTATTTTGCGCGAAACTGTCAGCGCAATCTGATGACTGTTTGCTGCGTAGTCTGATTACTGCACAATCTGCTGATTGCGCAATCTGATATTGCACAATCTGATGGTTGCGTAATCTAATGGTTGCATCCTTGATTTTTCCTTGTACTGAAATTTTTTTGTTTTCTCTATTTGATGCAGTTAATACCAGAGAAGATCTAGGGTATGAGAACTTTGTAGGGACTCTTTCAGAATCGGAATACAAAGAGGACCTGTCCCATGTGCACTATCCACAGTATGATCTACCAGCTTTCCGCCAAGCTATCTTGGTAGCCCAAGATAATGAAACTCTGTTATGTATAATAAATGGGCAACCTTTGGAGTCAGTAGATGCCATTATTCACAAGAAGCCCCTATTTCTGTTTGGCGATGCTTTTGAGAAGAGCTCTCAGCCAAGGCCACGGATGAAAGAACGAATTATCCATCAGAAAGACAGGACAATCTCGATACCCGATGTCTCCCGCTGCCTACCCTTATCTCGATATGCTCATACAAGCTATCTGAGGAAAATGGAATAGAATTCTCATACCTTTTCAGGATGCCCGTCCAGGAAAGATTTATGTGAAGAAGGGATCTGATAAGAAAGATATGTTCTATAGTTCTTCGGAACGATATACTGTCTTGCTCAGAGGTTTAAAGCCCGGTTGTATTCCACCGGAAAATTCTTCTTTGTTAATGCCCGTGTGAGTTCCAATATTTGCAAATGAGTTCATGAAAGTTGAAGGGAGGTATCCAGATCAAGACCTCAGATTAACTGGACTGGTGAATCCAGACTTTAAGAGATGGAATTGTATAGCAAACTGGATTTTGATAAAGTTTGAAGACAAACTTCAACAGATTAACTTGTATCAAGCAGTGCATGCCACTGTTTACGGTTTTGCTCCCAATTCGCATCTATTCCTGGCTATAGCAGAGAGATACAAATACAGGACAGAGACTTTTATGACTCCCTGCGGAGAGATCGGGTTTGCCCTTCACGAGATGCAGTACATCTCTTACTTGCCGATGGGGGATGCCCCGTATGAGGAATTTGTCCCAACTAATGATGAATTGGACAAACTTTGAAAAGAGAACGCAGACATGGTAGTAGTCTTCGAAGAACTACTGTGTCATTATAAAATCTGTTCTCTGTTTTACGAAAGTGGTACATCTAATACCTGTTATTCATCCAAATGGTTGCCTTATATGTTCCTCAACCATATTAAAGAAAAGAAGACCAAGGAACATGATAACTGCTATCCCGACTTCTTTAAACCACTGAGCAGCACTGAAGTGGTGAAGTTGATGGAGGTAAGTGGGGATTTGGATGAAAAGATCAAGGACGATTATCAATGTCCTCCTCTAAGAAAAGGAGCCACTCTCGAGAGTTATATGAGAGTTGGATAACGATTCATGTCAAAGAAGCCCAATTAGCAGGATTTCTGACGTACTGGCTCCGTCGGTTCGTCGTCCCTGGATCAAGTGCCGTAGACCGCTTCCATCGCGGTATTCTTTTTGCCGCCGTTCGATTAGTCTTCGGCTACAAGATGGATCTCTTATCGGCAATGACTTGTAGATTGAACGCCGGTCTCCGCCTGTACGTCAATTTGATGCTGAAAGCTAAGGGCGAGAAAGAGTTTCCTCGGCTAGAATTGCCGTATACTTATCTGTTCGGGTGGTTGCTTCTACACCATCCTACTTTGATGGACCCCAACATGGGACCAATCGGTGGCAGCTTTTTGCGAAGATACTCCCAAGGTAAGTGGAAATACACTTCTTTGAGAGATTGCAGATATGCTTTGAACCTTGGTAAAGGGTAGAACTTCTACTGCACTTATCCTCCTGCCAGATATGAACAAATGCCGACCAACATGGTTGACTCAAAGATGCAACCTTTGAGCCGTACAGCTTTTAATTGGTTGAAGACAATTCGTCCATCCCACTTGGTGTATCGATTTGAAGAAGAATGCTTCTTGGAGCCATATCTTCCCAGCCGGTTTGCTCGACAGTTTGGATATGACCAATTCCACGTAGGTAATGCCATCACATGCCTACAAGGAAAAGGTTTCTTGATAGATGGAGCCCGAGCTTGGGCTTATTACAACGCTCGAGATAGGAAAGCAACGTTCTCGATGCCGATGAATAGTAGTCATGGCCCTCGTATGATGTTCACCTATTCGGTGTTCTATACATCAGCGAACACTTTTGCAGAGAACTTCAATCTTGCGGATAGCTTCGCATCTAGCAACAAGATTGAGGAAGGGAGGAGTCATCATGTCACTCCTAGGTAATGATGAGGTGCACGAGCCAGGTGATGTACCATTAGAAGTTTCGAGGGACTCTATGTTTCCTGAAGAGGTTAACGCGCCACTGCGTATTTCTTTAAAGGTTGCTAAATCTCCAGCCAAGAAGAGAAGGAGAGAAGAGCCTTCCGTCCCAGCTGCGAAGAAGAAACTGATCTT
Source organism: Iris pallida (assembly GCA_029216955.1). Classification (NCBI taxonomy): domain Eukaryota; kingdom Viridiplantae; phylum Streptophyta; class Magnoliopsida; order Asparagales; family Iridaceae; genus Iris; species Iris pallida. The sequence goes on from JANAVB010012198.1 coordinate 14,953,068, forward strand.
GGATCATTCTTCAGAAAAGATTACTACCAGATCTCAATCTCGGCAGCTGGCCGAGACAATTCAGCAGAAAGAAGCTGCCACACCGACTTCTGTTCAAAAACAAGTCAAGATAATAGACACAGAGAGTCCTGAGAGACCTCTGCATAGAAGGAAAAGGTTAGTTCCGCAGAAGACAAGTTTCATCTTCGATTGTGATAGACGCTGCAGCGGGACTCACCATGCCCTCTCCCACTCCTGTTTCTGAGTCTGGGAATAAAACTCCCAGTCCAGAGCAGAGAGAGGAAATTAAGCAGAAGGAAGAGCTGGACCAGAGAAATAAGGCTGAAGAGCCCATAGATAACATTGTGGAGGAAGAGCACAATGCCGTACGATCTTCTTTGCCAACAACAGCGAAAAGTTCATCTTCACGCCACACCGGGAGCAACCCTTGCTGAAGAAGATCGTTTGATGATCGACGCTTTATATGACTGTGACTTCGGTTATCAGGAAGAAGCTGATCATGCCGCTGATGCTGCTAATGAAGAGGTTTCCGAGGACAGCGATAACGAGGAGAGCATCTCATCAAAAACTACTGATGAGACACAAAATTTGGAAGAAAACGTTGAGATCCAGACATCCCCTCAAGACACTTTAACTCCAGAAAAGGAGGCTGAGGTGCCAAGATCTCCTGAGAAGATTACTGATGAAGAGGTGGATATGGAGAAAACTCCAGTTGCTGCTCCCAATGGTATTGTAATAAAATTAGCGATCTTCTTTTAATAAGTAATTTGATAGCTAACATCGTTACTTTTATTCATACAGAGCCCGAATCTTCTTCTGCTCCTCCAACATGTATGTATATAGTACTAGCAACGACAATTGCCAGTAGAGCCGCCATTTGTCCTGTGGCTCTGAAGCAGGAAGTAGCCAGGTCGTAGCGTCTGAAGCTACTTCTGCTCAGCTAAAGTCTGTTCTTGCAGATGATAGGCTTATTGCTGGATCCACCCATGGTAAGACTGTTTCACATTTGATTCTCTTTATCAATAGCCAATGACAGGCAAAGTGACAATATTTGATTTTGTAGAGGAACAACCAGGAGGAGCAACCAGCTCCACTTTGGTTCCCTTATTCAAAGAGCCTGCTGTTCAGATACGAGAAGTTGAGCGTCCTGCTGCTTCGTCATCAACAGGAGTAGCTGCGACTCCTGGTGCTCTGGCGACTAATCAACTTGTCATCCAGTCATTCACCAGATGCTTCTTCGAGTCCTTGGGACCTCTGATCAATAGAATGATGGATAAAGATGATGCTGAATTTTTTATGGTTAGAGGTTCGACCTCTTTCTTGGTGAAGGCCATCCGGGAGAAAGGTGATGAGGCTCAGGCCACTTTCCTTGACCATATATTGAATGAGCTGGAAATCTCTATAAAGAACTATAAAGATCTCAACAAAGCGGAAGTGGAACCTTTAGTGCAGGCAGAGTTTGAACAAATGGCTCAGGCAGCTGCAATTGAAAGAGTGAACCTCCAAAACCTCTTGGATACTTATACTACTAAATCTGCTGAATATAATTCCAAGTTAGAATCAGTGATCTCAACTGCTGAGAGGAGAGAGAGAAGGATTGCCGAGCTGAGAACGGAGATTGCTCGTCTCGAAGAAGAATTGGAAAATGAAGTTACAGAGCATCAGACTTCAGTCCAACAAATTGATGCTCTAACTCAGGAAAGAAATGAGTATGTAGCAGCTCATGATGCAGAAATCACTCGCCGAATGGTGACCATGCCCGTTTTTAACGAAGAATCTGGAATAGAAGAGGCCAGGAGGAAAGTGATGGCATCTTGTGAAGAACCGCTGCAGATTCTGAAGCAGCAAATTGCTAATCTGATAATGCCTCCGTCTCAATAGAAAGAACTTCTTATATCTTCTTATCTTTCTTTATGCTACGTATGTCTTAAATTTTGATCAATAAAAGACATTTTGTTGTCGCTCTATCATTTCTTGCATATCTTATTCAGATATAAATAATAGCGATAGAAAATATATTCAGAGGTACAGGACATGATATATTTCTTGATGATTTTGTAGAAAATAATTATATTCATTATATCTACATAGAGGTAATATAGACGTGGCAGAATATAATTTGTCGAATATGATTATTTCAATAGATAACTTAATCAAGGATGATAAGTTACTGATGTGGATGAAAATGAACGAAAATGAATCGTCATAATAAAGAGATGAACCATCGGATGATAATGAACGGATGAACCGTCAAGTAATAATGAATGAATATGAACGGTCAGATGGATGTAAATGAACGGACGAATCGTCTGATGAATGTGAACGGATGAACTGTCGGGATGATAATAAATGAACGGGCGAACCATCAGATGGATATGAATGAACGGATGAACCGTCTGATATTAATGAACGAATGATAATAAATAAACGGGCAAACAGTCAGATGGATATGAATGAACGGATGAACCGTCTGATATTAATGAAAGGATGAACCATCAGGTGATGATGAATGAACGAACAAACCGTCTAATGAATGTGACGTTTCATTATTTTGAGAATTTCTGTCTATAAATAGAACAGAAATCTGGAAGGAATGATTATTTCCACTTTTCAACAAAAAGATGTCGTCCGGAGATGCATCCAAAAAAGTCGAAGTCACCCCAAAGGTTGGAGCGGGCATTGAAGAATATCCGGCCGAACTGGTCCAGCCAAAGCAGACAGAGGCAGGCGAAGGTTCGTCTGCACCCAAACCACCGTAAGATATCCTGGACTTCCTACTTGAACCAGGAAAGACTGAAGAGGAAGAGGCCATGAGGATGGCTGCCTGCAAGTTCCTTGTGGGTTCCAGCAAAGATGTTATCAGCTCTTTTGCTGATTATGTCTTTGATAAGGACGGCAGTGGTCCCCGTCCCAATGTCGATAAGGATGACAGTGATCTTCCTTGATATTATCTAACATCATTTATGATGAAATAAAAATCAAACTTTATTTATGAATTATCTGATCATATTTACATAAATTTCTATTACAATTATACATAGTATTTCTTGAGGAATTTGCCATTGATAGGCATCATTGCAACTCGACCATCTAATTATGCAAGTTGATATGCTCCATTTGAAAAGACTTTGCTGACAACATAAGGTCCTTCCCACTTTGCATCGAATTTGCCTTTGCTCATGTGAGTCATAGTCATAGGATGTCTGACCGTTAGAACAAGTTCCCCTTGCTGAAAGGCTCTGACTTTAACTTTGCGGTTGAAAGTCTTCGAGATGCGGGCTTGATATAACTCAATATGCTGCTGAGCCATTAACCGCTTCTCGTCGAGTGCCTCCAATTCTTGAAGTCGAAGAAGGTCGTTGTTCTCTGTAGTGAGTTCATTGGCAATGGCAATCCTTAAAGAAGGAATTTGAAGTTCTAGAGGGAGAACTACTTCACAACCGTACACCAAAGAGAAAGGTATAAAGCCTGTGGGATTGCGGACCGTAGTTCGGTAGGCCCATAAATATTTATCAAGCTTTTCGCTCCAATTCTGTTTGTTAGTGGATACAAACTTCTTGAGGAGCTTAATAATGGTTTTGTTGAAAGCTTCAGCTAATCCATTAGCAGCAGGATTGTAGGCTGTCGAAGCGACGTTATCAATTCTATGATCATCGCAAAACTTTGTGAATTTTTGGCTGATGAATTGTGGTCCGTTGTCATGGATGATTCGTCGAGGTACACCAAATCGATAGATAACATGGTGTTTGACGAAGTTGATGACACTGCTGGTCTTGACTTCAGCCAGAGGTATAGCTTCAGCCCATTTGGAGAAATAATCGGTTATTGCTAATATAAACCGATGTCCTCTAGAAGAAGGAGGATTGATAGGACTGATGATGTCCATGCCCCAAGCTTCAAAAGGCCAGGAAGCAGCCGTTGGATGCAAAAATTCTGAAGGTTGATGAATGAAATCTGCATGGATTTGACAAGCTCGACATTTTCTTGCATAATCGATGGCATCAGAAACCATAGAGGGCCAGTAGTAACCCATGCGTCGGATACGATCCTGTAGCTTAGGACAGGGTTGATGTGCTCCGCAGACACCGTCGTGAGCTTCACGCACTACTTGTTTTGCTTCATCACCAACAAAACAGCGCAAGAGTAAGCCATCATAAGTTCGCCGATAAAGAGTCTTAGTAGTCTGATTGTAATAAAATCGTAGAGACCTTCGATGAATACTCGTAGCTTCTTTAGGATCTTCAGGGAGTATGTCATGAACTACGAAGTCGATGAAATGAGTTCTCCAATCTTCACTGATAACATTGACTTCAGTAAGATTACTGAACTCAATATTACGATTGTTTTCGATACAGAATAATTCTCGATTAGAGATGACCACCACCTGTTGTCTTCTGATAGGGATGGCTAGGACTGCTGCAAGATTGGCCAAAGCATCTGCCTCAGTATTGCAAGCTCGGCGTACATATTCAATGAAGAAGGATTTGAATGATGTAGCCATGTTGATTGCCGCTTCAAAGTAAGGCATTAGAGCTTGATGGCGAACTTCATAGGATCCTCTAACTTAATTAACAACCAACTTAGAGTCGCCATAGACTTCAAGATACTCGACGTCAAGTTGTTTGGCTAGCTGGAGGCCAATGAGTAGAGCATTGTATTCTGCCACGTTGTTGGAGCAAGGTTCATCTAAGGAGTAGGCTCTTTAGATAGTTGACCCATCTGGAGAAACGAGAACAACTCCGACTCCTGCTATAATGGCACCATTAGGTCCGATTCTGGATGCTCTATCAAAGAATAGACACCGAGTAGGAAATTCTTCGGAGACCATATTTGATTCCAAAGTCTCATCTGGAATTTCATCGTAGAGTTTGGATGTTTCTGGCACAGGATGAGCCGCTAAGAAATCTGCCAGTGCTTGACCTTTGACAGACTTTTGAGGAACATATACCATGTCATATTGGGCTAGCAGAATGGCCCATGTAGCCAGCCGAGAGTTGAGTGTGCTAGGTTTTTTCATCAGTACCCGAAGAGGATTGACTCGGGATATGACATGAATGGTTTGACCAATGATATAATACCGAGTCTTTTGAACAGCAAACATGAGAGCTAGGCATTCTTTTTCGACCGGACTATAATGGTGTTCAACACCAATCATAGTACGACTGAGGTAGTAGATAGCCTGTTCGTGGCCTTCTTTATTCTTTTGGACAAGTAAAGCACCCAATGAATGGTCCATGGCACGAACATACATTAAGAATGGTATGCCGGAGATTGGTGGCACCAAGACTGGTGGGTTCATAAGATATCGCTTGATGTCGTCAATGCTTGTTGACATTCTTCGGTCTAAACGAAAGATACACCCTTCTTCATGAATTGAGTGAATGGTCTGCAGTGTCCAAATAGATTCAAAATAAATCTCCTGATGTACGCAAGTCGACCTTGGAATCCTCGTAGCTCTTTTAGGTTGCATGGAGGACGCATCTCTTGAATGGCTTTGATCTTCTCAGGATCCACATGTATACCCTTAGAGGTAACGACGAAGCCGAGAAATTTGCCACTAGAGATACCCAAGAATGACTTGGTTGGATTCATTTTGAGTTGATGTTGGCACATGAGGTTGAAGATAATTTTCAAGTCTTGGATGTGATCTTCCTTTAGACGACTTTTGACAGCAATATCATCGACGTAGCATTCGACAGTCTTGCACAGATGATCTCAAAAGATGGTACTCATAGCTCGTTGATATGTCGCACCAGCGTTCTTGAGACCAAACGGCATCACAGTATAACAATAGACTCCACGAGGAGTGCGGAAAGAAGTATGCTTTTCATTTTCAGGATTCATCCGAATTTGATTGTATCCGGAGAATCCGTCCATGAAAGATATTCTTTCGAACCCACGTGTATTGTTAATCATGACATCCGTGATAGGGAGGGAAAATTCATCTTTTGGACATGCTTCATTGAGATCTCGGAAGTCGATGCAAACTCGAACTTTGCCGGTTTTTTTTAGAACTGGAACAACATTGGCTACCCAATCAGGATGTTGCTCTTCTCTGATAAAGCCGTAAGCTATAAGCTTCTTGACTTTATCGTCGATTGCGTCCATCATTTCTGGCTTGAAACGCCGTTGTTGTTGTTTGACTAGTTTTGCATTCGGCAAGATGTTCAGTTTGTGAGTAGCAACTTTAGGATCTAGACCTAGCATGTCTTCATAGCTCCAGGCAAAGACATCAATATATTCTTTAATCAAAAGAATTAACTCTTATTAATCTTCTTCTGGAAGATTCTTGCTAATGAATATTGGACGAGGTGATCCGCTTTCTCCCACATCGACTTGAATTAATTGATCTTCGGTAGGAGGTTTCCTTTGTTCGAATCGGAGTTCCTATTGGGTATCCATTCGTTGAGCCCAAGGATCTGTTTCAGGGTTTTCTTCAAGATCCTCGTCATAGCCTTCTGGAAGTTCGGCAGAGACCATGTTAGAAGACACAGTCAGCCGATAAATTTGACCAATGCTGGTGTCAGAATCCCACGATCTGGAATCAGAAGAGTTAGAGCGATCTTCACTATCGGATTCAGAAACTGCTGGGGATAACATTAGAGGAGAAGCATATCCAAGACCTCTTTTGGTCCTGCTGTTGTACATCTCTGACTTTTCTTTCGGCATAGTCGTACGGATAGGAGTTCTTCGTCCTTTATCGTAGTTGAGGCCAGTTTTGAAGTCGTAACCCATCTTTCGGACAATGTCTTTTGATTGTTGACTGTAACGACGGAGTTGAAGATGCCCCGTGTCATTAACTTTGCTATCATCTGTATAGCTGAATTGTTGTTCCGGTCCTTTTCTAAAAAGTATTGGACTCTCGCCTTTCTTTCGAGCGGGAACAATACGATATGAATCTTTTGGATGTTCGAATGAGACTTCTGTTTGAAGAGACTGCACAACTCCCATTGTAAATGACTGATAGCTATCTAACATATCCAAATAGTACTTAGCATGATAAATGACATCAGTATACTGGAAAGTAGATGCTTTTTCATTGATTTGTACATTTATATTTACAGCAGCACCTTTAGCCTTAGCAGGCTTGGTCAAATTGATTACAAGAGGGGGAGAAGAAGAACGTGGAGAAGGATTTGCTTTGTTACGACAGAGGTCAATAACAAGCGGCTCAGAGAAGGTGAGCTCCCTTTTTTCCTTGTTATGAGGTAGATCTATAACAAGTGGCTCAGAAGAAGTGAGCTGCTTTTTGTCCTTGTTACGACGTAAGTCAATAACAAGCGGCTCAGAAGAGGTGAGCTCCCTTTGATCATGATCATCATCATTTGGTTTTTTCTGAACTGGCAAGTGAATAGCCAGTGGCTTGGAAGATTGAGGACGAGAAACACGCCCTTTGACAGGTATGATAAGGGTATCTTTGGGCGCTGCTTCTTGCTCTTCTTCAGTATCCAGAGACAAAACAACCTTCATGAATTCATCCTTGTACATGCGAGCGTCGTTACAGTATGCTTCAATGCCTTTGAAAGGATAGAGATCAGCAACTTCCTTCTGAACTTCTCCATTGTCATCAACATATTTGAAACATTAATGAAGAGTTGATGGAACAATGTTGTGTTCATGTAGGAAAGGTCTCCCCAATAAAGCATTATAAGAACAACCATGATTGTCGATGATATAGAAGGTCACCTTTGTGCGAAGATTACCTATTTGGAGTTTTAGACGAATCTTGCCCAGAGGTTCGCTCCTCCCTTGATTGAATCCAAGGATGGTGGTGATTGTACTGGAGAGACTATGTACAGGGATCTTCAACGCATCCAACATTGTCTTCGGCATGATGCTAAGGACAGACCCTGGGTCTATCAGAATACGATCGACTTTCATCGAGTCGACATACCCTGTATAGTAGAGTGGACGGTCATGCATGTTGTCTTTCATCAACAAGTCATCTTGAGTGAAAGTTATGTTTGGAATTAATTCCAACACACTATGACAATTGAGGCAAGAGACAGGCTCCGCTGTAGGCTTCTTCAGACGGGCTAGACAAGTTTCAGCTTGCGTGAGAGCCTCACTCAAAGTTTTTCGAGTTTCTTTAGAAAGACGTAAGAGCTCAAAAATTGACAACCGGGCTGGTGTATTGGCTAATTGAGCCAAAATATCGAAGTTGTAAGGCTTTTCAAGTCCTGTAGGAGATGACTTCTTCAAGGGTTTATCGAAGCGGACTTGCTGTTTGCCTTTATCAGCGACCGTCGGCTTGGGAGGAATGGGTATCAACACCAGTGAGGAAGCAGTAGGAATATCCTCAGTAGAAGCAGGCTGCACCGGAGTAGGTTCAGAGGAAGAGGCAGGATTCTCTTGGGCTTCAGGATAATCTTTTAGATAAGCTTTCCCTGACCTAGTGCCCAACAGGATTTCTTCATCAACTATGGGATCAAAAGACACCATATTGCAAATATTTGTCTTGTCCTTGGAGCGGTCTTTTTTCTTGGAGGAAGAGGGAAGTTCAAACTCTGAAGCAAGATCCGGATGAATCCACATAATCTCGCCATTGTCAAAGGACAAGGGGACGAGACCTTCACATTGTGGAAGAGGAAGATTCTCAATCTCAAGAGTAGCTTTGGAGATAGGAATGACGCTATGCTGCACCATCTGGGGCGGAAAGTCACCGAACTGAACTGATACCATGTTTGCAGTAACAGTCTTTTCGTCTTGTTGCAGAGTGACGACGCCAGCGTTGACCAGCTCCTGAATTTTGTCTTTGAGCACATAACATGCTCGAGTGGGATGTTCGATGAACCTGTGTAGACACAGTACTTGGGATGATCAGTCTTACCGACTTCATCGGGCTTCTTTGGATCTGGAAGTTGGATTTTATTGCTTTCGATTAAACAATCAAAGATGCTAGCAGTATCATTCTCATCAAAGGAATACTCTACTTTAGGACGAGGTTCCCTTAGAGGAGGTGCTGAAGGAGTAGAAGTGGACGTAGGAGGAGCTACGTTAACTGCCAGAAATTCTTTGTTCTTGTTCAAATTGATGTTCAAAGTTTTTTTTGGTTTGCGGTTGTTCTGGCGATTGCCACCGCCTGATGTTTGATGTTCATCCCGGTCGGGGTTAGACATTTGTACCCCTAGCTGCTTGAATTTGTCGGCGCTAACTTCAGCTGCTTTAGCGTTGACAATAAAAGATGGCCAGTCTTGGAATTGAGTAGACCCCGTCCACATGCTGATGATAGGAAATAGATTTGCCTTGCAGGTGTCTATGGTGACAGCAGCTGGAGTTCCCGGTGGCATTTTTAAAGCTTCCCGGCGTAACCTTTCGATGAAAATTTCAGCAGTTTCATTATGCCTTTATTTAATTTTATTGAGGGCTGACATAGTCATGTCATTGTTCCTCTCGTAAAATTGTTCCAAGAAGATTTGCTTTAAACCAGAGAAGGATGTAATACAACCATCGGGCAAGCTTCTATACTAATCGTATGCTACGCCAGCTAAACAGCCGACGAATACTCTGGTAAGAAGAGCGTCATTTGGTTGAAGTTGGACAATCATAACCTCAAAGTGGTTAATGAACTGACTGGAGATGTGCTGCCATCAAACAGCGAGATGGTTGGGATCTTGTACTTCGAAGGAAATGGGACTTCCTTCCATTCAACTGGATAAGGTTGCTTGATCTCCAATCTTTACAAGTTGTCCTTTTCCTTGAAAGCTTCGAACTTGGTTCGCAGGAGCTTCATTGGCATCTTCCACTGATGTAGAAGGAGCGGGCTGAACTACAGTGTTAGGAGGAGGAACAGCATGATAAGCACTACCCCCAGCACCTGACTAACTGGGTGTAGGTTGGACTTGTACATGAGGTATTTGAGTAGGTGCTACCACCAGCCCAGCATTAACAGGCACCGACGATGCTATGATTTCAGGATTTGTAGGCAGTACCGTTGGTGGTACTGTGTGCTGAGCCACAATGATGGAATGCATACTTGCGACCTTTTCTGCCATTGTCTTCAACTTATCTTCTAATGCAGCTATTCTTTGTTCTTGACTAGCTGAACTGGAAGCATCAGGATCTTCATTGACAACATAAGCTGTCACTTCCTTGGGTACAGTGGAAGACATTGTTTGTTCTGAGCTTTCACTGTATGCATCATAGTCGGAGAAAGAATCATCTCCTGAGTGAGAAGGAAGAAGACGTTCATAAGGATCTTGAAGATTCCTTTGACCGATTGTGTCTCGGCTTCGGGATCTGGTATGTTGGAATACTCCTTCAGAAGATTCCTGGAGTAAATCCAAATACCGTTGGCTTGGCTTGCGAGGTTTCCCGTGTTTAGAGAACTTCCTATCCCCAGTGTCTCTGGAAGTCATATTGACGGAAACGTACAGAACTTTATCTTCATCTTCCGACATAGATTCAGAATTAGAAAAGTTCAAACGATCGAAGACAGATCGTCTAGTTGTTTTATAATAACACTTGATAACAACCTTATAATTACAATGATGATGATCACTTGGTTGAATTGGAAGTGTTGAAGTATTGTCCCGCCTTTGTTTAAGGTGTTCTCGGAGATCGGGAACAGCAACGGGACGAGGAAAAGTTCGAGGGATATGTTCTTTAATAACATTCGGAACATGGTTCCGGTTCTTCAAATGTTTTGTCCCTTGAGTGTACAGGGAAGTGCTCATTTCATTAGCATAGGTGTCCGAATTCTTGATCCTGGAAGTCTGCTTCTGATGATGTTTGGTCTTCGGCATTGGCTGTTTACGTTTCACCAAAGATGGCCTGTTGAGATAAGTTCTCAGATCAGCAAACTCACCCCCGAGGGTTTCTGTTTGAGACACCAGAAATTTTCCCTGTCTTGAATGGAAGATCTTGAGAGTTGGGAGATCTTGAAACTCTGCTACCGGAGTAGGCAGAATACCTCTCTAATCAGCACACTTCCCTTTGTCAAGGAAAGAAGGAGAATCTTTGTGAGAAAGGGTCCTTGTACTGACTGATGCCGGAGCACATTCAGATTGATCCTCAACGGTAAAAACCGAAGAAGATTGAGAAAAGACCAAAGGATCTTTTCCTTTGTTTTGGAAAGAAGGGTTAGCTAAAGAGCATTTACCTCTATTGTCTTCCAAGTCATGGGACAAAGAAGTTTGAGAAAAGACCAAAGGGCCTTTTCCATTGTTGTGGGGAGGAGGAATAGCCAAAAGACTACCCCCAGTGGGTTGCACAAGAGAAGCAGGGTGCTGGAGAGGAGTAGAGCTTTTCTCCTTGTTGTGAGAAAAAGAGAGATTAGCCAAAGGGCTATCTTTTTTGGATTGTGCAGACATGGCTTGTGCATGGGTGGATGGCGCACTGGCAGGTTGTGCAGGAGAGTCCTTGACATAGAACTTTCTGGTTCTAGCCACAAACACTGTGGTTTGCGCATCAGGAGTTCTGGCCACAGAGTGTTTAAAATATACTCTAGTTGTTGGAGTATCAGTTTGCGCAGGAAGATGGGCAGCCAACTACGCCAGAGGCAGAGGAGTCTTATACTTTGAAAAGGCAGCATAAGAAGTCTTCTGTGCATTGACAGCAGCAGCTTGCGCATGAGTAGTTGAGACAGATTGTGTAACAGTCTTAGTGGCAGCAACTGTAGACTGTGCAGCAGATTGCGCAGCAGGCTTTTTGGTAGATTGAGCAGCAGTCTTGGAGACCCATACTAGGCGCACTTTACTAGTGGCAGAAGTGGTTGCAGTGCGAGGAGTGGTCTTAGAGTTGATCATGGCTTCATAGGCTGTCTGGTTGTCCTTCACAACCAGAGTCTTCTGCGTCTTCCCGATAGACGCTACATCACATTGAGTTGTCACTTCCTCGTCAGAGGAGAAAGTCGTCCCCAGCAGAGTCACCATTTTGTTTGTAAAAACAAAAGTATAAAACTTTATTGATACAAACTTTGTAATGATATTACAAGAATTCTGGAAAAGTACAACTGTAGGAATCCAATCTAGAAGACGATTGCTTTATCCCTTGGACGATGTGAACTTTGAAGACGGCAGCCTCTGAACTTGACTTAAAGGCAAAAGCCTCGGAGAATTGAAGGCAAAAGCCTCGGAAGAATGCAGCAGCACTTGGGCAAGAACTCCTGGACTCTCTGATAATTCTAAACTTTAATGTCTGATCTGTGATCTGTGATCTGTGATTTCTGATCTGTGATCCCCTGAATGGAGACTTGAAACTCTATTTATAGAGTTCCGGAAATAACTAACTTTTAGTTATTCTAGACTACGCATGATGGATTGCACATGAATTGGATTGCGCAACAGTAGACTACGCAGGCAGTTGTCTGATCATGGGCCAACTGTCTAAGACATATGGCATCATTTGATTGAAATGCGCATGATCGTGCATAGATGGTTGCCACGTAATGAGCAATTGATGGCATGAATGCCACATATATGTTATCAGTTGTGCTGATAGAACGCGCAACCTGAATTGTGCTAGATTTGGATTACGCAAGAATGGACTGCGCAAGCCTAGATTGCGCCAATATGGATTGCGCATCAGATAGGCTGACCGATTGCGCTGCCAGCTGTCCTCGAGTGCCGTGCTGCATGATTAAACAAACAGTCGCCTCGTTCTCCATGCTGTCAGCTGCAGAAGATTTGATTGTGTCAGGTAATGATGATGATTTGCTACGTCAGCCTGCGCGCTTAAGAGTGTGCGCAGTCTAGTGTACGCAATCTGTATGCTGCGCAATCTGATGTCTGCGCAGTTGATTTGAAAGATTCATTTCTCGATCTTCATGACTTTATTGATGTATACAACTTCATTTTTTAGGACCTACAATAACACGTCATGATACAGGATTCAAAAGTAGGTGATCAGCCCACTCCCAAGTCCATGTCTATATAAGTACAAGTAATAAGTCGAGTCTTGTACCAATATACCAAGTAATCCGGGAACAACATCTCATGAAAGGATCCGACATATACTAGTCCTGTAAAATATCGTATCTGAAAATCAAATAAGACACTACAACTGAATTGGATATAGCAGATATCAAGACAATGAAAACTATCAGTGAATGTACTCGCCTGTGGTCCTGAGCTGATAAGGTGAACAGACGCTCAGAGTAATCACAGACCTAAAATAAGGTACTATGAGTCAAACAGGGTTTTATACTGAAAAAAGAAACTGATTTAAGTCATGAATGCAAGTCTAAGTCAAAACTAGTTCAATCTAGGTCAAACTGAGTCGTACTAGGTCATACTGGTTCATACTAGGTCATACCAAGTCAGTGGGAGTCAATCCAAGTCAAACTAGGTCAAACGGGGTCAAAGGTTGACTTACAGTTGACTTTTGGTCAACTAGTCAACCCTGGTCAACTCTGGTCAACTCTAGTCAACCCTGAGTCAACCCTAGGTCAAACTAGTCAAATGTTGACTAACTGTTGACTTTCAGTAAACTGGTCAACTCTGGTTTGGTTTCGGTCAATTCTAGTCACTTATAGGCTAAGTTTGACTTTCGGTTGCTTTTGTTGACTTTTGGTCAAAATGATCAACCGAGGTCAAAACTAGTCTAAGGACACTAATCCTAACCATTACCAACCAAGAGAACCTAATTCTAACTATATCTTAGAAGTTAAACTCAATATCTTAACTATACCCAATTACCTACATTTACCCTTACCAAGGTAATCCCGATACCTTGTCCATTACAAAGGAAACCCTGCTAATACTCAAGATACTAGCCTAGGCTCCTTAGGGTAGCTAGATACTATCCTATCTAGGGTTTACCAACCAAGAAAACTAGGGTTCTTGGGCATCAAAACTATTTTTTCTAATATGTTACTTCTTACACATTACCTTAAGGTAATCTTGAGATATCAAGATACCACATCTAACATAACCCATTCTTCTAAAACACACTCACTCTCCCTCACAAACATCATCTATCTAACCCCCATCTAACTTAGAATGCTACTTCTAAAATAACTTCTCAAAAACTAACTCAAACATCTACCACTACCCTCAAGATAACATAACATGGCATACTTTCTAACATTAACAAACCTTATTTTCTATCACTATAAACACTACCCTACTAACCACCTAACACACTAAAAACACTCTCTAACTTAGGGGTTTCGTAGTACTAAATGTGGTTGACAAGTGTGGGTAGGTATTTGGGGCTAAGGTGGGTCAAAAGGGGATGTTTTGAGACCACAAAAACCCCAAAAGACTATCCTGCACTGCTTCTCCTTACTGCTTTTTCCTGCTTACTGCTTATTGCTTATTGCTTACTGCTTACTCCTTTTTTCTGCTGCTTTCCTGCTCATTCTCTCACTCTCTAACCATCTAACCACACACACAAATAAATATATATGCACAATCCACACACACCTATATATATATATATATATATATATATATATAAAAATAAAAAAATAAAAAATAAAAAAAAAAATATATATATATATATATATAGACACTAGTTATATATATATATATAAAGAGACACATTACCTTAAGGTAATCTTGAGATATCAAGATACCACATCTAACATAACCCATTCTTCTAAAACACACTCACTCTCCCTCACAAACATCATCTATCTAACCCCCATCTAACTTAGAATGCTACTTCTAAAATAACTTCTCAAAAACTAACTCAAACATCTACCACTACCCTCAAGATAACATAACATGGCATACTTTCTAACATTAACAAACCTTATTTTCTACCACTATAAACACTACCCTACTAACCACCTAACACACTAAAAACACTCTCTAACTTAGGGGTTTCGTAGTACTAAATGTGGTTGACAAGTGTGGGTAGGTATTTGGGGCTAAGGTGGGTCAAAAGGGGATGTTTCGAGACCACAAAAACCCCAAAAGACTATCCTGCACTGCTTCTGCTTACTGCTTTTTCCTGCTTACTGCTTATTGCTTATTGCTTACTGCTTACTCCTTTTTCCTGCTGCTTTTCTGCTCATTCTCTCACTCTCTAACCATCTAACCACACTCATAAATAAATATATATGCACAATCCACACACACACACACACACACACACACACACACACACACACACATATATATATATATATATATATATATATATATATATATATATATATATATATATATATATATATATAGACACTAGTTATATATATATATAAAGAGACACACTAATCTAAATATAAAATGAATAGGATACAATATGATACCATAAAGAACACATTAGAAACAAATCTCTAAAATTATAAATCTGAGATTAAAATACTCATTAATCATTCCTACAATATATATATACATACAAGTGTCCAAAATAGGGATTTTTCCCACTAGGACACAACCACAACACAAAGGACACTCCTATGACCTACAAATGGACACGAAATGGACACAAATGGAGATACAACCATGGGGGTCATTTCTATGGGTTCAAAATATTCCTATATACATGTAAGGATGGATTAGAGGAGGGATTATACCTTCCGGAAAAGAGATTCAAAGGAAAAAGCCTTCCGACATGACACCGACACGTAGAGGTTCCAAAAGGACACGAACGAGCTCCGAATCCTCCCAAACTTGGCTAGCACCCTCTAACTATGGAGTAGAGGAGAAATGAAGAAGATTTGGTGGAAGAAGGGGTTGATTTGGAGATGAAATCAATGGAGGCTCCTCTCTAAATTAATTTGGGGAAGAACAAGAGAGAGAAAGTGGATGAGAACAAATGAATGAAGGAGTGACTTACTCCTTATCCCCCCCATAGGTGGCTACCCAAAAAGGGTGAGGTGTCCCCATTAGAAAAGTCCAAAATGCCTCCACTTGACCTATTTGATTTAAATTAAGAATGGGTTAAAGTTTGAGGTCAAATTAGTCTAGTTTTAAGTCTCTAATTAAACTAAACCTATCCATAAATAATTAGTCTAACTATTAACTAAAATTAATATCATGTGGACTAAAATTAATATCATGTGGACTAAAATTAATATCATGTGGGCCATGCCTAACTAGTGTGTGGGTCCCACTAGAGTCAAACTACCCCCGGTCCCCGTTTCAAGTCGGATTGAGCTGAAATTCGAACCCGACTTAAATAACCCCAAAACAATATCATAAATAATAAAATAAATTTCAACCCCAGAACAATATCATAAATAATAAAATAATTTTCAAAAATATTTAAAAATGCAAAATGACAAAAATACCCCTGTTTCTGAAAACTCGGGGTGACGAATCTATCCACCTTAAAAAATTTCGTCCTCGAAATTAAAATCAAACAATAGTAAAATATCAAAATCACAAGTCATGGCTTAAAATTTAAAATGATTAAAATCTAAAAAATCAAAGCATGAATTAAATGACTAAAATTATAAAATTTAAAATTACTCTCAAATAGAAACTGGATGCTATAGGTCTATCCACCTTAAAAGAATCATCCTCAAAAATTAAAACAAAGTAAACACATAAAAATCATACAAATCGATAATCGTATGCGTCTGTCCAAATCATGATACTCAGAATCTCCGTCATGCTAGTGAGCAAGGCTACGATAATCACAGAGTCCTCGACTATGGTACATACCTCTAGAATCATGGTATTTAAAATTTTTGACATTGTCGCATGCTTGGCAGCAAAAACCTTAAATTCCCACACCCGAGAAATACGTCCATAATCCGATTATATGTCCTCATTATGCCTGCTAGCATGACCCTAGAGTATTCTAAAATCTCAGATTCGAGGTGACCTAGCCCATACGACTTATCTCATAAGAAAATCATATCACAAGAATAATTTTCATCCAACGATCAAAGAACAGATAGAATCGAAGTTCAAGACAGTTTATAAGAAGGCAAATACGGAAAGAAGATTCTAAATATTGGAACCTGCTATCTGCTTCTGCTACTTCCTGAGTGGGCTCAACTGTCATGACAAAAGCATGCCCCTGCTAGCCTCCTCTAGCCTGCTGCACTCTGTCCTGGCCTGCCTGTCTGGCTGCACGGGAAGCACAGTTCTTCATCTGGTGATCTAGGGCTCCACAAAATAAATAAACTCCCAGCCTCATCCTGCAAACCTCCTGGGTGTGCCCCATCTTCTTGCAGAAGACACACTGGATGGTCTGCCTATGGCCCTGACCCTGCTGCTGGTGGGCACACGCTGGTGCTTGCTAAAACTGTAACTGAGGCTGCTGTTGAAACTGCCTCTGCTGGAAATGAGGGCACTTTGCAGGCCCCGCACACGAGCAAGCTCCGAGAACGTCAATGCCCCTCTTCGGCTTGAGGTCGAAGTCCTCCTCTACAATCTGCTCCTCCATCAGGATCTGCTCGAAGGTCACATCATGTCTCTCAGAGGTACGAGTGCGCACTGCATGTTTAAGACCCCTCCAGAACTTTCGGGCCAGGTACCCCTCATCCTGGATCAGACTGGGTGCAAACCTGCTCAGGCGGAAGAACTCCGCTGCATACTCGTCTACCGACGAGTTCTCCGGTACCAAACTGGCAAACTGTCCCTCCAAAGCAGTCAAGGCCATATCTGTGTAGAACTTCTCCTTAAAGAGCGGCCTGAAGCTCTCCCAAGTCAAACCCCTCACTGACGCATGCGGATCCGTGCGAAACCAAGTCAGCGCTATATCGAAAAACTGGCTCGCTGCAGATGTCACCCAAAGTCCTCTCTGGACCTCTGACAACTCCAGACTCCGCTGGACATCCTCCAACCAGTCGTCCGCGTATAGGATAACCTCGTTACCCTTGAACTCCCTCGGTCTCATCTTCCTGAAGTCTAGGTGCGTACCGGGCCTCCCCTGACCCTGCTGCTGAACTGGTGCTCCCTAAACTGTACCCGGTGCATTCCTCTCTACTGCTTGCCATCGCCAGCTGATGTGAGTTCTCCATGGTCTGTCGTATCACCTCTGCCTGGCGGGCTTATGCCTCGGCCTATGCTCTTTGGGTCTGCAACATCTACTGCAGAAGGGCCATCATCCCTGAGTATATGTCGGTAGCGGAGGCGGCGGTGAAAGAATATCAGGGATGACTATGGACGGTCTTGCTGCTGGAGGTAGAAGACCTCCTGAAACCATCGCTGCTGCTCCCACCTGAAGGGCAGGGACTGAGGTGGCAGCTCCTTGAACTGCAGCTCCCTCAGTTGAAGGTGGAAGACCTCCGGGAACTGCCGCTGCTACTCCTGCCTGAAGGGCAGGGACTGAGGCTAATGCTCTCTCGACTGCTACTCCCGTAGCCGAAGGTAGAAGACCTCCCAGATCTGACCTCTCTGGAACTGTACTAGGCCCTGCCTGAGAACGAGTCACCGTTATCCTGAAGACAAATTGAACCCAAGAGATCAATATGGCACATGATAAGATATTATCAAAGGAGGACAATTGAATTCAAATGCAAGAAGAGTTGTCATGGTAATCAAAAGATCAGAAATTTCCTAAAATGTGATTGAGTAACTCCTATCATACCCTAGATCCTACGTCCTAATTGCAGGCTCGTAATTAGCACTCTAAGTCGAGCACCATTACGAGATCGCACTAATTGCGACTCTGACCTGCATGGGCCACCACAAAAACGTGTCACGACCCGCACACTGAAGAAGGGCACGAGCACATGGTTACGTCCAGCCTACGCCGCAGAATCGATGGTAGAATGCTGTATATAGGGTCTATAAATACTATGGCTAAAACAGATAAAGGTACCTGTACAGTATATACTCTCCGAATGGAGGTGACATAGCAATACAGTCTCAATCACAAATACAAAACTAAGGTAGATAGCATGGAAAGGAAATATGATAGATAAAAGCAGAAAATGAGTCCAAGATCCACACAAGTCCAGATCTATACACAAACGACCCAGAGTCACAAAAAATATATATAACTACTACAAACTGAAAGTGCTAGCTAGCTCGAAGGCCAGGCAAACCTAACTAGCTATACTACTCAGGGTGAGCAAAGTCTAATGGCTCTACTAATAAGCCACAGTCCGGGTCTACTCCATCAGACTCGACCCCATAATAGGTCGGACAATCTGCCTCAGAATTATCTATAATATGTCAACGGTATCCTGTCAGGAAAATGAGCAAGTACAAACACCAACAGCAGTTCCATACGAATTGACAAATTCTATAAGAGACAGTGTAATAAAATACAAGACAAATCAACAGGAAATATATATATCAAGATGTGAGTACTGAAAAGGATGACAATATGTATATATAGGACGACTTGGGGACTATTCGGAAGCCGAGTTACAACCCTTAACCAAACAAGGACCGGGGTTGTAACTCTTCTCCCGAACAGAACTTAGCCTCCCCGATAATAAATATAAAAGGTGCCTTGAATTATTAGTGCGTTATCTGATCGGCTTGGGAAAAACATGTTCAGGCTTTCCATCTGACCGGCTACGAACAAATAACAAGTGTGAAGATAAGGCCGGTCACCATGGAAAGTTGTGAACAAGTAGCTGTGGACCAAGTGTCGAGTACAAGTGTGAAGAACAAGTGGGTATTTTGATCACACAATCACTAATAACTCCCCATCCCCGAATAGTATAAAGGATCCGGACATAACACGTCATGACACGGGATTCAAAAGTAGGTGATCAGCCCACTCCCAAGTCATGTCTATACAAGTACAAGTAATAAGTCGAGTCTTGTACCATATACCAAGTAATCCGGGAACAACATCTCATGACAGGATATGATATATACTAGTCCGTGAAATATTGTGTCTGGAAATCAAGTAAGACACTACACAACTGAATCGGATATAGCATATCAAGACAATGAAAATTATCAATGAATGTACTCGCCTGTGGTCCTGAGCTGATAAGGTGAACAGACGCTCAGAGTAATCACAGACCTAAAATAAGGTACTATGAGTCAAACAGGGTTTATACTAAAAAAAGAAACTGATTTAAGTCATGAATGCAAGTCTAAGTCAAAACTAGGTCAATCTAGGTCAAACTGAGTCGTACTAGGTCATACGGTTCATACTAGGTCATACCAAGTCAGTGGGAGTCAATCCAAGTCAAACTAGGTCAAACGGGGTCAAAGGTTGACTTACAGTTGACTTTGGTCAACTGGTCAACCCTGGTCAACTCTGGTCAACGCTAGTCAACCCTAGGTCAAACTAG